>VZSZ01003995.1:143816-166338 GCA_013398815.1 Ibidorhyncha struthersii
AAAAGATAAAATAAACAAGCATTAATATCACTTTGCAGCCTCATTTCCTTGGCGCTGGTTCATGGTAGGTGGCTTTTGAAGAAGACTCAGTCATTTCATCTCTCCATCCAATCTGGCACTAAAAATAAACTGCTATTTTCCTACAGGTTCTCAGGTACAAAGCAGCAAGAGTGCTTTGTAATTTGTTTGAAAGAAAGGAGTTATTTTCTTTTTAATCCCCTAAACAGCATTTTTCCCTTCTGCGATGTGCCAAATCTCTGGGATTTTTTTTTTTTTTTTTAATTTTAGAAAAGAAATTAATGCATGGAACAAAACACTGCCACAGAACAAAGCAGAGAGGGTTTGTTTGTCCCCAGCAAAGGAACTGAGATGACAGACAGACAGCCTTCCGCCGCAGGTACAGACCAGATTCGCGCTTCTTTCTCTTTTGTCTTTGATGCCTCAAATTAAAATGTGGCGGAAGACGGTAATTAAAAAGAATCCTGAGAACCACTTGGCTTTTTGCATTCATCCCATACCTCAGCCGTCATGCCTCGAGATTTAACCCTTTGAAGGATGTCTCCCCAACAATCGGTGCTGCCTAGGAAACCCCAGGGGGTTTTGAAGGGGAAAGGGATATTCACACGACTCAGCTGAGGTTTCCCTGCAGGACAATAAGGACCGTGCTTGAGCTGGGGACCAGAGGCAAAAGGGACCCTGCCTGGCAGGGAAACCCAAATCCTTACAAATTCATAACAAGAGGAGGCTGGAGCAGAAGACTGAAGGTCGGGTGTTTTCCTCCCCTTCCCCACCCCACAGCCTTCATGCCCTGCAACTTCTCGCTTCCTAAAAGTCATTCTTATTTTCATTTTTCACCCGGGGTATAAACACAGCCCTTTTCTTCACCGGGGAAGGCGCCTCGTGTGCAGAGTCAGGGAGGCTGAGGGCTCTTCGGGCTCTATTTATGGCTCTGCAAATGATTCAGCGAGCGACCTCGAGGAGAGTCCTTCCCCCCAGTGTGAGTCAAACCCCGTACGCGCGCACAAGTGCATCTGCCATCATCCTGAGTGCACTCATCCTGCGCCCGGGCTGGCGTAAATATGAAGAGGGCTCAGTTCTCCTCTTCAATGCTACCCTTTCTACCCTGCTATAAAATGTGACTCATACTGGCAATTCTCCCAGTGGAAGGTTGTAAGGCTAAATTAATGTGTGCAGAGCGCTTTGAGATGCTGAAAATTGTTTTATGAATGCAGGGTATTAATAATATTAGCGTAGTTACCATAGAAGAGGAAGGTGATTTAGTGCTATTTGTGTCTGAGAATTGCCATGCACAAAAAGGATGCCATTACCATAATGAAGGGGGGAGGGAGGGGGGGAACCCAAAACATTATCTAAGATGGATGTACAGCAAAAGGTGGCAGGGTGTCCCCACAAGCTGCCTCCCCCGTGTCCCCAGTGTGCACGCCAGAGCGATGCCAGGACCAAAGCCCCACCGGGCCAAGCGCTGCACAGGCTCTTGCAAGGGAGAAGCTGCTACCAAGAGCTGATAAAAGGCAGCTGCAGGGGGAAAGGGAACAGACTGTACCACATCTCAGCATCACCCTGCTCTCCAGGTCATCCCCAAGACTATCGAGTTGAGATAAACACAGGCACGATCGCTCCCAGCCCCAAGGATCATCTCTGCTCATGCTCCGTGTCCTTGACATCTCCCCCAGAGGTGTCAGAAACCATCTAGTAAATAGATACAGATAAGAGAGTCACCTATTTTGGTCAATCCCCAGCAAGAATTTCACAAAATCAAAGAGACGGCGGGTCTGGTGGGTGCCTGCCCCCAGGGGGATGCGCAGCACAGGCTGCAGGAGCGATCTACAAAGATGATGGAGGCATCTGCAAAGACGATGAGGGGACTGGAGCATCTTTCTGATGAGGAAAGGCTGAGGGACTTGGGGCTTTGCAGTCTGGAGGAGAGATGACAGAGGGTGTTTATCAATACTTATAAATCCTCAAAGGGTGGGTGCTGGGGGATGGGAACAGTCTTTTTCCAGTGGTGCCCAGTGACAGGACAAGAGGGAACGGGCGCAAACTTGAGCATCGGAAGTTCCATCTCAACCCGAGGAGGGACTCCTTTGCTGTGCGGGTGGCAGAGCAGTGGCAGAGGCTGCCCAGAGAGGGGGGGGAGTCTCCCACTCCGGAGCCATTCCAAACCCGCCTCGACGCCGTCCTGTGCCACTGCTGGAGGTGCCCCTGCTCTGGCAGGGGGTGGCACTGGGGGAGCTCCGGAGGGCCCTTCCGACCCCCACCATTCTGGGATTCTGTGATCTGGGGGCAGGACACCGGGGGAGCGCACCAGCGAGGAGCCCCGGACAGCACAGCTCTCGCTAAAGCAGCTCCGGCTTGCGGGAACGGCTGCTGAAGGTTAATGCTCAAATGAAAAATCAACCCACATTGCAAAAATGGGAAACAGCTTTCTGACCACAAAAACTTGCTTTCTGAAAGTTGGAGCAAAGCATGGGGATGAATCAGCCGCGGAACTTTGCCCATCAATAACTGATAGCAAAATAAAATTAAGCCGCAAGATGTGTCTCCTGTTAGCCAGATGCTTCAGCCCGTGGCCTGGGGACTGTACAGCAGCGAGAGGAAATGCGAGCACAAATCATATCACAGGGGAGCAGCGAGCCATTATTTATCAAAGCAGAGTGAACAAATACATTTGCATCCATTAATAGCTCCATGATCAATTACTGATAAGAACAAACTGCTCCATCCTTCTTGATCACTGAAAGCTCACTGCTAATTTGGTCTATGGCATATTTCAGCTAATGAAGCCGACCAAATATGAATCAATCCACCCAGGGAAATAATAATGCCTAAACTTACAGTGGAAAAGAAATAAGCCTCGTCTTCTCAATACGCTAAATTGATCATCTGTCAGACTCGAGGAGGTCTGCTGGAGTTAAGGGGATATGGCAACATCTCCTGATACCTAATGGTAGCAGAGAAATAGCCTCTTTCTTAATTATCTCCCATGGGAAGACAGAAGAAAACCATGCTGTAGTAAACACTTAAAAACTACACACATTAATTTATGCCGGCTGCTGCCTTTCTATTTTGGAACAAGTCAGGGTTTTTTTGTTTTTTTTTTTTTTCTAATTGCTTGATGAAGTGTCCCATCAATCCTGTCAACACAAATAATGCCACTACATAATGGATGCCCACATGCCACCCAAACAGCAGGATTGCTAATGAGAGCCCGCAAACAGACACAGGGGGACAGCAGTGGGCAAGAGGTGACCTGTTCCCCCCACCGCTGCCACCTCCCCGTGCCAGAACAGGGACGGGCTGCTGCCAAACCGCGGCTGTCACCGCAGCGTCTGGCGCTGATCCGGCACTTGGCGGCGCTTCCCCCAGACCCTCCCCACGGACTCATTTTTACACCGACAATGGGACTGGATGTCCTGCCAGCAACTCAGACATGGGTGCAGTGCTCGCCCGCCTCCCCCCCAGCTTGGTGGGGGACACCCGAAAGACGCGTCCCTGCGCAACTTCTCCAGCTGCAATGAGCCATGTGGCAGCTCATAGCTGAGCCCCATGCGGTGTAAACGGGCCTGATCCTGACCACAAACCCCACTGCCCCGAGAGCGTCGTGATGACAAAAACATGGGGAATAAAATAGAAAAGATGCAAAGAGAATTAGAATATCTTAATAAAACCCAGCAAGGTTTCTGGGTATGTTTCAGCTCTGTGCTGCTTTTGAGCACCTGCAACTGAAAGAGGCTAATTCATTAACTTGTTGTCTGTATGGTTGGATTATTCCTTATTATTTTGGCTGTTCTGCTGCAGCTAATTTTTGGCAGCGAGAGCGTACAGGTTTATTGCTTTTTGAAAAAGGTAGACCAAAGCATTCTCCTTAGAAGCAGCACCGATAATTGATTTGTCATTATTAGGGAGATAATTTACTTAAAACGCAATAGCAGGCCTCCGCTGAACGTAGGACCAGCTAATTCCAGCCTCGGATTAATGCTGATAAACACAATTAGCATGGGCTCGCGGAGATCTGCAGCCCCTGGAAGCACTCAGGCCAACAGGGACAGCTCATGGGAAGGCTGGAAGGAGGAAGGTGCAAATCTCAGACCAAACGGGTGGTGTGTAGTAAGTGCTGGTATGAAAGCGGTGTCTTAAAAATAAGCCTGGAGTCCAGAGTGGTGAGACTGGTTCACCACCTCCTCCCTCTTCATCCCTCGGGGCACTGCTGGAAGGCACCTTCCCCCCAACTGAGCATCTGCGCTCTTTCAGGACACTCCTTCCACCACACCGATTCCCGAATGAGAGCAGCCCAAAATCCTCCAGGTTTTGCGCAGTTTTGCTTGACTTTGGTTTCACAGGCTGCTGCCGTGCTCGGGATCGTGCCGGTGGTCAGCGCCCGCATCCACGTGCTCGGAGGGGCTGCGTGTGGTCTCCACGCGTTTGGCCATCGATGCCCTCATTTATCACAACCATCCAAAGGCAGCCCGCGCTGAGAGCCCCAGCTTCACCTGAGGTGATCTTTCATCTGTCAGCCTCTTCCAAAAGCCCATTGAAGCCGACAAGGCGAGTTCTGAATGCGGAGGGCTGCGCCGGGCGCTGGGAGAAGGCAGCCGGTGCTCAGGGTGCAGCAAGCGGTGCTCATTAGAAATAGCGGCAGCATCCGCACTCCTTACCTGTGCATCATGCTGTCACCCGGAGAGTAGCCCACGGACTCTCACGTGCACCTAACAAAGATGTTGTTTAGCAGCTTGTCAGCAGCTGTAAATTGGCCGAGGAGCAGAGCCGTTTGCATTCTCCACGGGGCTGGAACTGAGAATTAAACGGTGGCAGCGACTGCTGCTGCTGCCTGATGGAGTAAATCAATTCTCTCCCTCCCTCCTTTTCCCCAGCACCTCCCCAGCTGGGATTCATCACAGCGCTGGCCAACATTAGCCAGACAGTCCTTCAGGGCCAGCAGGAAAAGGCAGCAAGAGATGAGGGCAATTAACCTGAAAGGCCCCTGGAGAATGCAGAAAGGAGGAGATTGGGGTAAAATTCATGATCTGAGCCCTCCATCTGTCCGCGTGCTACTTTAATTGATCCAGGAGTCAATCAAACCAGCAGCAGCTTTTACTCAGCTAATCTGAACTCTGCGCAAAGCAAGCAAACACAGGGCGCAAGGGCAGAACGGGATCCTCCGGCATCCCTGCCCACCACAGATGAAAGGTCTGACACGGGTAACAAATCAATCAGCAGTCAGGGGAGGCAGGGCAGGACAGCAAGGCACCCCGCACCCATCACCGGCTGATTATGTGGTACGTTGAGGCTGGGTTTATAATGATGGAGAAATTCAGACACTTCTGCACCCGATCTGATTAGGAGCATCCGACTACTCAGCCCGTGCCCAGCACTACCACTCGGTGATTAAACACCTTCACAAGCGACCCAGCAGGTCTGGAGCTGCTGTCCCCAGGACTGGGGGGGGACAGGCTCTCCGGGCCATGGGTTTTAGCCCTCTCCTGACAGCCTCTGCTGCAGCCGTACCCTCTCACCCTCTCTCCAGCCAGCTCTGACGGCTATTTCCTGGCCCAAAAAGTAATTAGGAGGAATGGTTTGTAAAGGCGGGCCATCAATAACCCACCTTAAAACAGTGACACGTGGGAACCAGGCAGTCCATCACAAGGCAGTGACGGATCGCCCAGCCAGCAGACCACAGAGAGAGGAGTCCTCCGGCACATTAATCATCCCCAATCCCGGGATAACCCTGGAGACCTTGCCAAACATTAGCAACACTCGCCTTCATCCCTGCTGCTTGCTTCTTCCCTTCCCCTTGCCTTTTTCTCATCCTGAATTCCCACTTTCCTCATGTCCTCCACACAGCGGCCCCCCGATGTCTCCCCAGCCCCTTTGGTGCGCCGGAGCAACAGATAGAGGTGGGAAGTGCCGGGGGTGCTGCCCCCAGCCCTGCTATTTTCACGTTATTCAGCTGCCCGGCAGCAGCTCAGCGCATTATCCAGAGTGATGAACATCGTTTGCATCCTCACCCCGACAGCACCGTGCTCAAACCATGCGGATCCGCTGCCGCCCTCCCACCCTTCCCCGTCCCACACACGTGCTGTCACCGTCCCCGTCTCTGCAAACGCAGCAGGCTGTGCCCGGCAGCACCCACACACGGGGTTTTTTTGCAGAGGGGGCTGCCTGCCCATGCCCCTCCGCTCGGAGACGCTGCCCTTCCCCAGTGCCCCCGCTCCCCCAGCCAGCGGTCTCGCTGCGCACAGAAGCGTAATTAGTTTACGGCAGTTGCCTTCTGCACAGCAACATCTGTTTTGCATGGGCAAGGGAAAAGGAGGGAAGTAGTAAACATCATCTTTATTTTAGAAGGAAGAAAAACATTAAAAGCCTCTGCACTGCCCTTTCCAAAGCCCTCTGGCTTTCTGATTTCTCTTCAGAAGACAATTCTGTTATTGCAACCAGCTCCGGGGAGCTGTTTTGTTCTTGTGAGTGGTGCACATGCAGAGAAATTACGCTCCTCCTGAAGAGCTCTTACGTGCATAGAGATGCTCTGTCAATGCCCAGCCTGGATGATTAACCCCAGGCTTTGGCTTTCCCATTCAGTCTGAGACGGTCTGCGGAGGTGTCTGCTTTCCCCCTGCTTCAAGGAACCGAGAGCACGAGACGGCGGAGACGCTTCCCCTCTCATTTTCTCCTCCTCTGTATGAGAAGGTCAGCTCCAGCCCTGCAAAACCATGCAAGGCTGCCAGGAGACTGCTGAACCCAGCTGCTGGCAGGAGATGGGGTTGGAGGAATGAGCCTGTGTCCATCTTTCATAAAAGCAGCCGGTTTGCCACCTTGCTCTCTCGCTGGGCATGGATAAAAGTGCAGCTGGATAGCAACCTGCCAATACTGTTTCCCAATTTAAGGGTCTTTCAATGCATCCCCAGGCACCAGCCGGAGCCAGAGCAGATAAAAGCTTCAGAATACCCTCATCTACAAGTAGTGTTTGTGCCCGCATGTCTCTGGATCCAAGGGGGTGCTTTCTGGGGACAGGGACAGATGTTCAGGCAGAAAGCAGCTGTCTGTACATGCTACCTCTGCCCAGATGTCTGCCAGCCCCAAAAGCAGGATACAGCTGTGCCCCGCTGCCTGGCACACCCCCACAGGAGCACTGCATCCCCCCTCCCTGCGGGGAATCTCCTCACTCTCTTTACACAGCACTCTGCCTCAAGTCCGGGAACCTCTAATCAGGGAGCACCTTTATAATAACTGTGGGTTATTACAAGATGAAAGGTTATGTAGAAAATGTAACGGCCATGGCATTACCCCCTGCGTATAACCACCACTCCTGTAACCAGAGCTTCCAACCTCATGGGGAAACATTGTGTTTAGAGCCTGTGCTGGGGCTAATCCCTTCCCGGAGGAAACATGTGCCTCGCTGAAAATAAACATCCCCATCAGCAGCAGATATAAGCCTGTATCCTGCAATGTGATTCCTATCAGCTTTAATCTTATCCCTCAGGCTTACCACGTACTCTCCACGTGTGCCTCCTCATCACCAGAGACGGTGTCTGCAAACTCTGCCTTTGCTTTTCCGTGGGTACATCAGCACCGAGAAGGTTTCTGGGGAGGCCGCAAGCTTGAAGTGATGGGCTGGATCAGGTACCAGGTGATGGCTCACGCCCTGGCATGAACCCTGGGAATTTGGAAGAGTTTGGAGCGATGTGAAGTTCACACCGTCGCGGCTGGCAGACGCTCTCTTGCTCTGGGCTGTGCTCCCATCGCAGGCACGAGGAAGGTCTTGTTTTACCATTACCGGTTGACAAAGATTAGACAGCATTAGAGGGGATAACTTGGCAGAGCAAGCCTTTGAAGCCTGGATTAGTACCAATGGGTTATCTCCTCTCAGTTCTTAGGGCTGGGATGAGAGGAACAATTAGATCATTAGCGATCCTCTCTAATTGTGCCATGATGAAAGGAGTAATCAGTGCCTGATGCCTCCTCTGCACCAGCCGCGGGGGACAGCCTGCTCTCTGCTCAGATCTTTGCCTCCCTGGAGCACACACCAGCTTTGTGGTGTTTACTCTGCAGCAGTTACTCTGCCCCCAGATTTTGGCATGCTGAGGCGCAGGCTGGTGCTATGCCTCTCCTCGTTTCCTTCAGCCGAGAAGTAAAGCAACTCTTCATCTCCATCCCAGGAGGAATCTCCAAGGCAAAGAATTTGAGGGAGAAACTGTTTCTTCTGTTGTTGCTACAACATTTGGTACCAATCTTCTCTCTTTCAGGTGCTCCAGAGATTGATTTTGCATCATCTGTCTCTCACTCAGGTTTCTGGCCCGATAATATCACAGCACAGACTACAGAAAGGTTACAGCAGCACCGGTGTGTGCTCGATAGGAAACCCCATTAGGGAGCGGGATGTGTGACAGCTGCTGCCAGCCACCGAGAGCATCTCTAAAAGCAAAGTCACAGCAAGATAAAAGTTATAACAAGACTTAGAGCAATATAGCGTTTCCGCGCACCTCTCGCTTAAATGGCTGTTTGGCTGAACTGCAGAGCCAGTGCTGTCTGGGCCGAACTGGGAGGGATGGGAATGGGCTGGAGATGCAGCAAAATGCCTCAAGCAGACACCCGGCTCCTCTTTGCTTTCCTCCTTGCTTTAGAAAACAGGGGCTGAACGGGCAGAATTGAAGAAGTCTAAGCAAGGGCGAGTTTGTTGGGCAGCTAAAGACAACACCTAAATAGAGAATGGGGATACGTGTGTAAAAATTCACTGTTATTCCAGCTCGGCTCTCAGGGCTGCCTGGGTGATGCTCCTCAGTGAGGCAAGAGCAGTGGTACCTGCCCGCAGCTCTCAGCAAAAACAGCCCTCAAAGAAATCACGCACATCCAAACCACACGACAATCCTCCATCCAAACCAGCACTCTGAGCACGTCCAAAATCCGAGCCAGGATTTACCGGGCAAATACAGCTCTAGTTTGTAAAGCCTTGCCAAATCCCACCGTGCTCGAGCCGAGTGCTCCTGGATTGGGGGAAAGACGGGAGGCAGAGTCCCGGAGCCTGGCTGGAGAAGGGATTTTTTTTTCACCGCTTAAGCCCATCCTGGTCCACGCAGCTCTGAGTGAGTTGGCAGATTTCCACCTCAGCAGCTTCCCAGTGTCTTTTCAGAAGGGAGACAGCCCTCATCCTTTTGCGTGACTGACTCCTGCCATCTAGCGCTGCTCGGCAGCCCCGGCCCCCCGCAAACCCCGACTCCCCGCAAACCCAGCGGCGAGGCCGAAGGCCAAGCGCGAAAACTCGCCAGGGACCCAGGGGAACAGCTCTTTCCAAGGGGTCACGACACAGGCCGGGGCTTTGGGGCAAAAAAAATTGAAGAAGAGCCCAAAGAAGGTCAGATGGGAGAGCAGAGGTCAGAGGAAGAGGGTCTTGGCGATGCTGTAAGGGGGGATGGAGAACAAGGGCTCTTCTCTGGCGGCTGCTCCCCGGTGCCCAGCACAGCTCAAAGGCAGAGGCTCCACCGACCCGCAAAATCGGCCCGGGTGACCTCCCGGCCAGCGTGTTTGCTGCAGGGGCTGCACGCGTGCCGAGGAGGAAAGCCAGGCNACCTTTGCGAGCCCACACTCGCACTGGCACAGCTCCGGCGTCGCAGGTGGGGTTGCACATGCGTTGCGGGCAGGAACAGCCACAGCCCGCGGCCAGCTCACACCTTCGAGCCATGCAGGGGGCAGCTCCGCTCGCCTCTCCCCGCTCACCCCAAAGCCACACACAACCCCCTTCTGCATAGCCAGGCGCATCCATCGGTCGTTCAGCGGCACACGCATCACCTGGACCAAGAGGTTCACGCCGGAACGCTGCGCTTGGAGGGCTGTAGGGGTCTCACACCCCCTGCACCCCACTAACTGCCCAGCTCTGATAGTCCCCCCTCTTGGGGCTGCTCGCCTGCACCCCAGCATCGCTCCCCAGCGCCGACACCCCAGCAGAGCCTTTCTCCAAGTCCTTTCGCTATAATAAGCGGAACTATTAGGCAAATTTGTTATTGACTGTTTCATATTAGACTACTTATTTTGTACTTTCATGGCAACACGACTAATAAAAATGCACTTTATCTTTCTGGATTTATGGGTTCGTAAAGCTGCTTTCGTGTACCTCGGGGAATCAGGGGATTAGAGCTGTATTAAACATCTCCAGTGAAAATGCCACTCAGGTGAAAAGGGGGAGGGAAAAGGGGGGAATTCAAGGGCAAGGAATGAGCAGAAGCAAACTTGGCAAAAAAATATGGTTTTAATATATTATCTAAAGAATAAAAACCTCATAAAAAAAAGTTATCGCCAGGCAGGAGGAATTCATAATACCACTGCTTGTGAGTTCTGCCTGGGAACTTCCTCCATAGATGAGAGTCATTAAGTAAAAGCGAGATACCAATGCGCAGCCTACCTGGACAGAGAGGGAAGGAAGGAAAAGGGCGGGCGGGAAATTGTCATTAACATGAATCATTCCTTCCTCCACAAAAAAAATAACGTATTTCAAAAGCAGGAGATTTCCAGCCATGGCGAGAAATGTTTCCCATGCAGGAGGGCACTTTGGGGATGCAGGTTTGCATTGGTGCAGGAGTTTAAAAAAAGGGCAGACGTGGTACTTGGGGATATGGTTTAGAAGTGGTTTTGTCAGGTTAGGTTAATGGTTGGACTCGATCTTAAAGGTCCCGTCCAACCTTAACGATTCTGTGATTCTATGATTGCTCCTGGTGGCACTGGAGGAAGGAGAGTGGGAGCAGAGGGAAGGGATGACATTGCAGAGCAATGACAAATGGCTTCAGGTATCACCAGGTATCACCCACAGCTACGGTTCCTTTGAAGTCTGCAGTCTTATCTCTGAAGTCTTGTCTCGCACCTGAGATAATTTTGCTATTGGTAGTTATCACCTCATTCCAAATATTTAAGACTTTTGGCCAAAAAAAGTCAAAATGAAACAAAACCTTTGAGGAAGTTAATTTTGTTACAAAGGCCTCTTTTCAATAAGCAATCATTTTTACTGGGAAGTCATCAATACCGAGTTATCTTCACAAAGCCTTTGATTTCAGCCAAACTACTTTTCCACTCTGGTTAAACCATTTCAAGCCTTGTCACTGTAGCTGGTGATCTAATCATCAGTTCAGTGGAGTTATTTGGGATTTATAGCAGTATGAGAGCAGAATCCACAGCGCTCACTACAAAGTGCTTTAGGATCTGTTACCACCAGAGTTGAGCTGTTAAGTTCTACCTTAGCTTCAGCAGAAGGACTAAATTAGTATTTTTTTCCATCCACTTATATCCATCATTTCCAGGCCCGAATCTCTTTGGTGACAGACCCGCTCTCCCATGCGAGTTGTCCCCCCTGCTCTGAGGTCATCCCCGAGAGCAGAGATCTGCCCCTGCGTTTTGACGCTGCATTTTCTCCTCCCTTTCCTTTGGCAAAGGGCCTTTGGAGAAGTTTGCCCACAATAAACACACACTTGATTTACAAACGCCCCACTCTGGAGACATCAGAAGAGAGGGGTATATATCCCTGTAATTAATCCTCTGAGGGCACTAATGGCATAGGCAGCGCTGCTGGCGTAACTCAGTTGCTACTAAACATCTTGTGTTATCTAAGGAACAAACACGTTTCACACCCAATAAACATCCCTGGTGATGAGTGCTGTTAAACAGACCGTGAATCTGCCCCTGCCGCCCCGCACCCCGTGGGCAGGCAGAGGGAGCGCTCCCCAGGGCAGCCCTCCTTCCCGCAGCCCCCCTCTTCAACCAGACCCGGCGTTCTTCAGCTCTCCATCGAGGGAGGGGATAGTTTTGCTGCAAACTCCTCAGGACAGGATCCACTTCCAGTCTCAGTTGCAGATTGCTTATTCCCCACATACTGATAATTCCGCATGATAAAAATCACTGCTCCAGCACAGATGTACCCAGTGGCTGAAGCAGTTTGGTTCTGTACAGCAACGTATTTCATAGAACCATAGAATGGTTTGGGTTGGAAGGGACCTTGAAGACCACCCAGTGCCACCCCTCACCCCGGGCAGGGACACCTCCCCCCAGCCCAGGTTGCTCCAAGCCCCGTCCAACCTGGCCTTGGACACCTCCAGGGATGGGGCAGCCACAGCTTCTCGGGGCAACCTGCGCCAGGGGCTCACAGTGAAATTTTCTTCCCAATATCTAATCTAAATTTCCCTTCTTCCAGTTTGAAGCCATTCCCCCTCATCCTATCACTCCATGCTCTTGTAAAGAGTCCCCCCCAGCTCTCCTGGAGCCCCTTTAGGCACTGGAAGGGGCTCTGAGGTCTCCCCGGAGCCTTCTCTTCTCCAGGCTGCACACCCCCAACTCTCCCAGCCTGTCCTCCCAGCAGAGGGGCTCCAGCCCTCCCAGCATGTTTGTGGCCATTCTCCGGACCCGCTCCACCAGGTCCATGTCTGTCCTCTGCTGGGGGCTCCAGAGCTGGAGGCAGTACTCCAGGTGGGGTCTCAGAGTAGAGGGGAAGAATCACCTCCCAAATCTTCCCCCCAAATTCATACCTAACCAGAAACAAGCGCCATTTTATCTAAGCATCCCTGGATTCAGACTCCCTGAGGCTGCAAATGCCTCTACTTCGGTGCCAGCATCTTTTCCCACCCAGCCAGTGCATCAGCAGTGATTTGAGCCAAGCTCCAGCCCGCGTTTCTCCAACACTGCCCTCCCTTAAACATCTGCAGGCACAGCTGGGCGCTGGCAGAGGTTTCCAGCAGAGCAGAGCTAAGGCTCAGCAGGCCCTGTACGAACCTCAGCCAGGTGCCTTCTTTCGTTTTCACCTGAGAAGCATTGTCCCCACACTACAGAAGCTGTCCCCATGAGCTGCAGGACACGGCAGGTTCACCAGCCCCGCCGTGTGCTGTGATCTCCCTGGGAGCTGCCACTCCTGAGTCTGGAGAAAACTCCTTCTGTCTTTTTGAGACAGATCAAAAACAAAAGACCATATTATACTTAAACCCCATGATATAATAATAACAAGCTCTCTGATGATGAAAAGAGAAAATAGTAATATGAAATACCAGGTGAAAAACATCCTGTCCTAGCTCAGTTTATATTGCTTATGTTTATGACAGCACTATCATACCAGCCACAATAAGATGAACGATAGCACAGATCAGTAAATATTATCTTCCTCCTGCAAAAAGAGAGAGAGACAGTCCCAGAAGCGTTTAAGCAGTTTGCCAAGCCCAAAAAGTGACAAAATCTAATACCAGCGTTGCGAGAAGAGGTTCCCAGAGCCCCCCACCACATCCAGCTCCCCCTCAACACGCATGGATACAGCTCTGCGTTTCGGAGAACAAGAAATACAGGCTCAAGCAGCGGGTTGCAACAGCCATTTACATAGCTGCTGTCAAGTATTATTATGTATTTTTTCCTCCATCTACTCCCTAACTAAAAAGTCCGTGTCCGTCCCACCCACAAGAACCAGATGGCGCAAAGCAAGGAGTCTTCCTCCACTGCTTCCAGGAGGGGCCAGATGTTTAAATACCTCTATTAAAGCTGATCCTAAGCTCTTTAGTTCAGAAATTGTGTCTTCTCCTGTTTACATACAGTCTCACCCCGACAGATTATTGTAAAGGAAAATTCAAAGCGGTGTGAGGCTCTGCGGTGCCGAGTACCACCCGAGCTCCGAGACGGATCCCACCTCTCCCCTGCTGCGGGGGAGAGCCAAGCACGTTTCAGAGACCACACATATACACAGACACGAAACACAGGGGATTAAAAAAATCACTAGGGTATTGATTTTCATGTTTCAGGCTATAGAAACCATCTGGGATGGTTTCACATTGTGGTGAAAGAGGCAGACAAATGTCAAATGTAGTGAGAAAAATTGGAATATGCAAATGATTTTCATCAACTATAGGCAATCAGCCATGTTGCTGCTCACACCACGATTCTGCTCAACTTTCAAAATAGTTTTCTCGAGTCTCATTTTCTTTCCGCAATTACCTTTTCTTTCTAACAATCACATACCTGCAAACAATCATCCAGAGGACTCAGAGAAGAGTTATACTAAATGCGGGATTGAAATAAAAATTTCTTGTTAAAATATTACATTACCTTTCAGATATGTACAGCGCCACAGAGCAAATTCTAAATTCAGCAACACGCACATTCCCGGATTCTAGAAAATCAAATTTTTCTCTCCAGATTACCAGGCAGAAACCCTTCGCGTGTGTGTACTACTTTATAGCCCAATTACCTCGGTAATACCCTTTCTCTGGATGTACACATTTAACTCTCACAAGCCTTAAGATTATACACAGTTACCATTACATTAGCTAAAGACACAATTCTGCTTAAGGATTTTAGTAGTGACGTGTGTTTTAAGTACAGCTCTTAAGTGTTGTCTCGCCAGATGGGATTTCCGTGCATTGCCAGGTAGGAGGGGTTACTGATCGTTGTTTTAACGAACGCCAAACCTATCGAGACAGTGGGCTGAATCCCCCGTTGTTGTAAATCCCGCTTCAATTCATTCCCATCCATCTCCCTTCTGTTTCAGTGACACAACTTGCTCGCGCTGAGCGCGCGCCTGAGCCTGGGCTGCCGCTGCGGCAGCAAATGCTCTGACCTACAGCCTTCCCGCAGTTCCCGGCCACCTCTTTCGGGAGATGCTTTTCCTGCTCGCTTCCCATTTTTTTCCCCTTTTCTAAGCAGGCCAGCAAATGCTTCCACTATTGGCTTTTAATCATGGGTCTGGAAAGCTTTATGTAAGCGTTAAACCTCTGTCGGTGCTAATAAAACCACGGAGCGGGAAATATTTGCCATTGGGAGGGGGACTACGGAGAGGAGAACGAGGGAGGGAGAGGTGGGGAAACCCAAAGGACACCGCTCTGAAGGGAAGATAAAGACAATGGAAACTTCGAGCGCTGGTTTTCTGTAGCTGGCAGGGAACTCGCCCGCAATTTTGAGGAGAGACAGGAGGACTTCTGCCTCTGGGAGTTTCCTCTGTCAACTTCACAGGCGGCAGTGGAGGCTCTGCTGGTTTCTCCCGCGTTAAAAGCGCCGCCGTTGCCTCCTGGAGATGCTCGAACAACTCTGTTTAGAAACAGTTTCCCTCAGTGTCACATAACTTCCCCCTTCCTCTGCTTCAGAAGAGAGAGGGAGAGGGCAGGCTGCTGATTTTCACCGCACCTGGGCGATTTCTGCCTTGCAGAGGACAGCTGCCCACTGCCAACTCCTGCTGGAGCCCTTCCTTTTTCAGTCACCCTGCCCAAGCCCCGCCAGGCGCTGATGCTCCCTTCCTTCCGTGCCCTCTGGGAGGATAAAGCTCTCAAACAGCAACAGCAACCTTCACCCTGAGATTTCAGCGCGTTTAACAAATGCAAGGGGGTGGCCACCGCGGTGCAGAAAGGGACTTCACCGGCCGTAGGAGCAGCTCCCGCAGACACGGCCCCAGCAGAGGAACCGGAGCTTCGTTACGGTGTGCCACTCTTCAACTAAGTACTCGCCTGAATGTTGATGGGGATTGGAAAGGAGAGGGGTAGGAGCACCTGGGCTGCAACATTTAGATATTAATACAAAAAAGTCTTACTGATAACTTT
Source organism: Ibidorhyncha struthersii (assembly GCA_013398815.1). Classification (NCBI taxonomy): domain Eukaryota; kingdom Metazoa; phylum Chordata; class Aves; order Charadriiformes; family Charadriidae; genus Ibidorhyncha; species Ibidorhyncha struthersii. The sequence continues at coordinate 159,374 of VZSZ01003995.1, forward strand.
TTCTCCTTATTTCCATGTTATTGTAATTTCATGCAAACTTCTCCTTTCCAACGCCACTCCTGACTGCCGCTACACTTGTTCTGAGCTGGATCTGCCCCCCAGCAATGCTAATAATGGCTTCCGGATCATTTTTATTCATTTTGTGTTTCACTCACAGTACTTCATGTGACTTATGTATCCCCCGAAGCTCATATTTCTATTTGAATTGCAGGGCAAGTAGTGGGTTTTAACATTCTGACTGCACACACATTCTCCTTTCCCTCAAAATGAAAGATCATTTGAACTTTGAATTGCATTAGCATGACATTTTTCTACCAAATTACCCTGGCTGCACTCCGTCTGAAAAGAAACAAAACCCCTTTTAACTTTGTGTAGGTTATGCGGATGTCTAAACACCAGAGGTGATGCCCCGGGGGAGAGAAGAGGGGAGAGGTCTGCAGCGCTGCTCGGCACCCCCACCCCAGGAGAGGCAAAGCCCATCTGTGGAGTCCTCCAGATCTGAGCCAGGATCTACCTGATCCATTTCCAGGACAGAGTTGGAGCACCGAAGTCTGAACATCAGTCACTGACTCATCAGCCGCCAGCGCTACCAGCAGCGCCGGCTCCGCACAGCTGGATCAGCATCACAGCGACATCTGTGAGGACAATTCCCCAACTTCTGCAGCCCGTCCACCCTCCCCCATCCCTCCTCCTGGCCACTGCAGGCTGTAAGCAGCACCAGCATTTAGAGACTTCATGTTCCATGCCCACTCCACGGGCTGCATCTCTTTGGGTAGTAAAACAACGTCCCCGCTCCTCGCCTTGGGAGGCTTTTCAGGTTGCAGGATGCCAGATCCTGCTCAGATCCAGGGTGGGTTTGGGGGTTTGTTTGGTTTTGGGGGTTTTGATGTTGGGGTTTTTTTTAGGACAACCCTGTGGTACCAACAGGCGATGAATGTTTTAGATCTGGAGAAAGATTTCAGCCCCCTGTGCCATCACAGCTTCCCCCGCAACCCCCAGCCTGGTTTATGCCCCCCCATTCGTCCAACCTCATCAGTGGTTTGATCCAAGTGACTCGCACACTTGACCGCCACATTTTATATCAAGATATACTTTTCCACGCCCAAACTAGCTCCTCTCAGGATGAATCTCCTGGCTCTGTAGACCTCTGCCTCTCACATTTACAGGCAATGCATTTCCATCTGAAGAGGAATTTAAAAACTATTAGTCAGGGAACACAGCAGATAGTAACTATAGCAATGCATCAATCACAGCATGGTAATTACACACCACCGGGTTGCCTGTAAAAGCTGGTCTACCTGGCAGAAAATGGCAGTAATCAGCCTATTGGCAGCAGACAATACAGCATCATTTGTAATTCTTATGGCTGCGTGTTCTTCATTTCACAGGGGCTGGATGCTAATCAATGAGTTGCCATAGTTACCCGACATCCCCGGCCATCAATACACAATGAGATGCAAGGAAATTAGAGGGGCTTTTAGTCGCCACTGCTGGGGAGGGGTTGGGGGACCTGGCTGGCTTTAACCTCCCCTCCACGCCGTGCCCGCAGGTTGGAAGCTCTGAGCTTGGGCAGATGGTTTGAACTCTGCTCCTGGCTTCTCCTCGATGACCAAAGCGATGCAGCCAGAAGAAACCAACTTTATGTTCTGAACGCCACAGCCACCTCCCAGCCCTGGGCACCAAAGAGGTTCCCTAGAAGAGGACAGGGGGTAGCAGAGCTGCAGCGCGTGTCCGCAGAAAGACGAGGAGCATCTCCTAATGGGGAGCAAGGCACAGTCCCTAGCCGATAAGCCAACAGTGCGGCTGTGGCAAACAAAGGCTGAGGCTGGAAAATGGAGGAACAGGCTGTCAGACGACATCGCCACGGCCGCACAAGGAACTCGCAGCAGACCCCAGCACAGGCTGCCCGGTGGAATGGGCAGAGGCTGCCCACAGTGACTACCAGCCCGTAGGCTCGGCCAAGGGCAGACAGCAAAACCTGCCCCAGTGTCACAGATGCTTCAGCCTCGTCAGGCGTGTGTTCCCAGGAATAGCAAAGTTTTTTTGCTAATTACTTTAATACGCATCAGTATTAAAAAAAGAAAATGACATTTGATGTTTGCAAAGTTTAAGTCTAGTTATGAATCAGTTTCCTAGATTGTTCTTATTAAAGTAATTAAATTACCTGTTGCGTGCTGGAATCTCCTGGGAAACCATGAGAGTTTCTGCTCACTTTGGGAGTTTCAGGGAGCCACTGCTTTGGGGACCCGGCACGGGAGACGGGCCAAGGGCACTGTTGGCCACCCAGTGGCCAGGTCCCAGGCTTCACAGCACGCCCCAGGGAGCGACCTGCTCTGGTGCAGCAGCTCAGCCCTTTTTAATTGAAGAGCCATCTAAGCTTTTTGAAGAAAGCCTCTCAACAGCAGCTAGCCTTTTGTAAAACCATCCAAGGATTACCGGCTGCAGCTTCGCCATTGTGTTTCGTTTATAACCACATAAAAGGTAGGCTGAACCTTGAATGCTCATTCCGTTTGTCTCCGTTCCCTCTTTGCTGGAACGCACAGGCACATCCACAACGATTTAATAGATAAACATCCACAGGGATTTCACAGACCAACTGGGCACCAAGTTTCATGGATGAAATGAGATAGAGCAGGACAGAAAAGGCACTGCGGGGCAGCCCGGCTGCCGATGACAGGAGGACATAGGTTTTAGGACGAGCAGTTCCTGTCCCGTCACTGGGGAAGTGCAAAGACCAATATCCAGAGCAGATTGCAGGAGTAAAGAGGTGAAGTATTTTTAACAACACTTTGATTTTAGCATTGATGCTCCCCCTTTCTGTGCCATCACTTCTCAGCTAACGTGGGGGATGAGATCCAAGGAGCTGCTTGCCACCAGCAGGCAGGAGAAAAGCAGACAGCAAAGCCCAGCACAGGGTGTTGTTGCTTTATAATCACCCAGTCCAAACTATTCACATGCAAAATGCATGAGCTCCATCTCTTAGCGGTACCGTTCTCAGGTGGCTCTCAGCAGGCCCCTGGCGTGGAACCAGGTTTGTTGATGTGAAATAACACGCACTGTAAACACATTTCAGTATGCATGAGGAGGAGGACCAAAACCAGTCAAGGAGGAGGCCAGGACAGGAGGAGGAGGCTGGCCAGCCCTTCCCTCGTAGCCCCGGCCGGCAGATGCTCAGCCCCTCATCTCTGCCTCTTCCCAGGTACCTGCTCTCCTGTTGAGAGGCTGTGGACATCACGGTCCTCCCTTTCCCCTGGATGAAGCAGAACCACTCAGCTGCTGAGACGTTCACAAATGGGGCTTTTCTTCCCTCCCCCACAGCGGGACATTCCCATGGGAACACAGGTCCCAGATCCTCAAAACACTACGAAAACCACCGCGCAAAATGGAATGGCATAGCTGGGGCAGTCATACAGGGTCTCAGCACCAGCGCTGTTCCCATTCCCTCAGTCTTTGCACAGGACCACTTTTGCCCTATTCCCCATGCCCTGAGGCGTTTTCCCTCTCCGCTGCCCCCCGGGACCCCCCCCGTGGGGCTGTCCTGCCCCAGCCCAGCACCCTTTTCCAGGGGTGACCCCCAGAACGCTTGGAAAGCACCCAGTCCCTCACCCATTTGGGGAGGAAACAACTTCTTCCTTGCTGTTCTGCTCTTCTTTTATTGTTGTTATTCTTTCGGGGTGGGAATTTCATAAAGGAAGGGGGAAAGCTGGCGCTGGGGGCCCTTGCGAACAGCACCAGCAGCCTCTTGTGGGCAAGGGGAGCGCTGCAGCTCCCGAACTCCGGCCCTGCGCAAGTTGTGGCCTCGCTCACTCGAAGAGGGAGCAAACACTCGGGTCAGGAACGGCAGCAGGATCAGGCCCTCAGCTCTCCCTCCGTCGAGATAGTAAAGTAAAAGAAAACTCTTAGCCGCGGGCAGGATGGAGCGGTCCTGGAGTCTTGCCTCAGTAAACCCTTGAAGGCCAAACTCAGCATCCCCCAACTACGTTATGCCTCTGCTCAGTGCACAGATTTAACAGAATTAAGCAGGAATTACATGTAAAAAAGCTTTACATAAGAAGGGCTTCACCTGACAACTTTACCTTGTGACTAAGAGATGAAATCAGCTTTTTCTACCTATCCCACTGCCTGGGCTTCCTGTTGGCTTCCAGTCGCACTCTGCATAGATAAGCCAGACCTTATCTTGTCAGCAAACTTGTTTTCTGCGCCAGCGTCTCCCACCCAGGCGAAGCACAGCCGTGATTTTATCTCACAGGACACAACAAGGACCGCTCAAACCAGATGCCACTCAGCTTGCTCCAGGCTAACCTGGGCTTTACTTAGAACACTGTTTTTAAGCTGCTGCTACTCAATAAACACAGTATAGATATAGGAGATGGCCCACAAGTACAATAAGGACTAAATAGACAAGACGGGGGAAAATATTTTGCCCAAGACCATCCAAACCCAAGAACTGTGCCAGAGCCAGCAGCATAATCCTCTCAGCTCACAGCAAGCGCTAAATTCTGCTCCCATCCCGCTAAAATCCTGTCAGTCCCCACCTCTACAACCCCGCATTATCACATTTCAGCTTCCTAACGCAGCTTTTTAAGTAAGATGGACCTTCCTGAGAGGATACAAATCTTTACTGCAGGGTGAGCAATAATTAAAGTTTTTAATGGAAAGGCCTGAGGTGGCTGAAGCCGATGGGACATCCACCTCAAAGCAGCTCTACCAGAGTGCACTACGGAGCAGGCTGTGGCCAGCCCAGGGCAGAGCCGGCTCCTCCGCACCACCACCACACCAGTCACCCCCACGAGCCCCCTGACAGCCCCTCCTCACACAAGGTACCAGCTTTTCACTGGGTTTCTAGCAAAAAAAAAACTCAGCTCTGCTCCCTCCCAGAGTTTTCTCTCCAGGAACCAGCTGGCTGCTCGGAGCTGCCAAGGGCAGGCAAGGAGGGCAAACCACCCCTCTCGCTCCAGAAACATCACAGCCCCTCGTGCCTCTCAGAAACCAACAGTCCCCCGAGCAGGGAAAACAACGCACCCTTTTCCCCAGGACATTTTGTATTGCGAATTCTCCCACACCTCAAAAAGGTGGAGAGCCCCAGGCCGGAGGCCAGACTGCAGACCACCACCTGCAACACGGCTGTCCCACAGCTCCCGTCCCCTCGCTCTGGAGGACGGCCAGGAAAAAAAGTTTGCATCTCTGTTTCTGCTTTATTTTTTTCCTCTGGGCTGTTAATTCCTAACTAGGGAACAACACCCACGCGCTCAGGTGGCTCTGTGTCCGGTGACCGCTCTGTCCTACCACAGGAGGAACCACTGCAAAGCACACAGTCCTGCCCATACCTGCCTTAACCTGGCCCAGTAACAACCAGAGCACCAGCACAGACCGCCCGAGCACACGCACCCTTACCTGGCTCCACAGGCTCTGTCGTGGCTCCTCAGCCTTTCCATCCACAGCCAAACCCTCTACCATCCCCAGGAGCCCTTTTATGGGCTTCAGCCCACCCTCGGGTGCTCCCCAGGTGCCAGCAGTTCCCTAATTGCCCTCTGCTCCCAATTAACCCTTTCAGTTCTGCTGTGGGGTACCTGCACGCTCACGGCTCTGCTTTCATAAGCATCCCCCCTGTCTCCCAAAAAAACAGCTTTTACACACCCCACCCTGGGTGGAGAGGCCCCTTGTTGCCATGACTGCTGGGTGGGCTCTTGGGGGGGAAAAAAAAGATGACACGTCTTTACATGCTGGTATGTGGGCACGATTATCTTCAATAGACGTGCAGATCCAGGAGGTGTGTGTTGGGACGGAGCAGAGCCGGAGCCTGCGGAGCTGCTATCGGCTCGCCTGGCTCTCGGCAGCGGAGGCAGCTCTCCTGCCTGCCCCAGCGAGGATGGGGAAAGCATCGGTGTCCTGCCTCCCCCCACCGGGCTTAGCTTAAATCAACCTGAAACTGGTTTAAACCCCTCCAGAGAAAAAGCGGAGAAGAATAGCTGCTTCGGGTTTTACCCTGATTTAGTGAAACCCGTTTATATCTGTGTTCATGCAGACCCCACTTCAATAAATCCCTGGATTACTGCTTGCAGTTTGTAAGTGATTTAAGTTGATTTAAGGGATTCGAATTTGCAACTGTGTAGCGAAATCGGTATTTCACACCAGAGCAAAATAAATAAACAAATGGTGGAGACGAGCTCTTGGACCGCACTAAAACTGATCTCACATGCACTGACTCCCGCTCCTCCCCATGCGGAGCCCGGAGCCCGGGAGGCTCTCGCGCCGGGCTGCGCTGCATCCCCCAAACTGTCCCCGTGGGGCCTTTTAACCCAGTTTAAACATCCTGTATTTGAGTTGGGATAAAACCTCATTACGAAATCTCTCCTTTCAGCTCAGCAGAGGATGCTCCCTGTTCCACGGGGCTGTTTTCTCTCTGGTTGCAGTGGATATGGCACAAATATTTCATCCTGCAGAGAGAGCTGGGGTTAACCGATGCCCAAAACGTGCCGTGAGCCCCCCAGGAGCCGTGGCAAAGGCAGGTCAGGGGGTCCAGCCGTGGGTGCAGGCAAGGGTAAATGCAAGGGGGGTTTTGCATGCACCAAATTAACGGATCACCAGTTCCCCTTCAATGATGACTGCTATCACCTTGTCTCTGCTCAGGTCCGAGGACTCCTGAACCGTGACTGTACTGGAGCAGAGACAAGGGCTGAGTCACAATTTCGGAAAAAAAAAACCACTTCCCTAAAAATGTTTCCTGGCATCCTTTCGCGGCCTCCTGCCCTGCACAAACACACCATGATACCCTTCAGCGTGTGGCAAAATAACCCCACATCCTCCAGTCCCAACCCAAAACTCAGCCCGGGCCGCATAAGAGCATCATTTTCGGGAAGAGGTCCCCGTGGCAGCCATATCCAGCACAGCCTCTCTCTCCCGTGGCAGTGGGGGTCCCACCTCCCTGCACAGCCAGGCCCCCCAGGGCAGACCCCCCCCAGGCT
>VZSZ01003995.1:175778-195341 GCA_013398815.1 Ibidorhyncha struthersii
TGCGCGGCCGGGAGTGTGTCGTGTGTGTGTGTGTGCGTGTGTGTGTGTGTCCCGGGGGCTGCGATCGGAGGGCGTCGCTTTGGGGTTAACCCAAAGGCACGGCGGGCACGGCGCCTCCGGGGATGCGCAGCGCTGCAGCTTTGCCGGCCCGACCCCGCGGTGACAAGGAGCGGGGCTCGGCGACAAAGGGTCGGTGCCGCTGCCCGAGCCCGCGGGGCCGGAGCTGCCCGGGAGAGCGGCTGAAATACAGAGCGGGTGTCGTGTATGTCCCCCCCGCCCCCGCCGCACATCCCTCTGCCAGGTCGGAGCCGCCAGCGGCTCCCACAGGGCTCAGCTCCGTCTTTTCACTTCCCTCTGAAGTCTGGAAAACTTCTTTTCAAGGCAACGAGAAAATTCTGCCTGTTCAGCACCTTGGGTTCAGGCTGCTTCTGGTTACACAGTCCCCAAACTCTCCGGGAAGAGAAAGAAAGGAGCAGATGCCTTTGGTTCGTTGGCATCGGCGTTGAGCCATCCTCGGGAAAGGGGCTGCCTGCCCGCGGTGGAAATTATTTGCCGGTGGTGCCCGTGTGCGTGGGGTAGGACGGGCGGCAAGCGGGTGGGCAGCGTGGGTGGAAGAGGATTAGTGAGCAGGGAGGCTTGTGTGGGCGTCGTGTGCCGCTGTGTGCAAATACGAAGCGTATCTGGACGTGGGTATCGTTGCGTGTGGGTGTGCAGCCAGGTATCGCTGGAAGTGGTTTAGCCTTTCCACGGCTGCACATCTGCATGGCCAGGCAGGGCTGTCGATGCTTTCCTTGGGGTGCACGCCCTGTGCAGGCTGCAGGATCTGTGCCTATTTGGGCACACAGGTAAATGTTGAGGCGGGGGGGAGGGGGGAGGTCACTGCTGCCCGGAGGATGCGCAGCTCTTGGGGGTGCCCACCCAGGTCCTGGAAAGCCAGGGATTAACCTCTGCTTTTAAAAGCAGTGCCGGAGAGCTACCGTGGTTGTGGCAGAAGTCAGCTCCGGGCTGTCACTTCTCACCCCACCGATGCTCTGCATTTGGTGCCAGATCTGCACAGCCCGGCAGCTGCGGACTCCGGTGGGGAACAAGCACTGTGAGTGGGCACCGGGCTCGGTGCACGATGCTCCCCTCTCGGCTCAGCCAGCTGCGGAGTTTGTACCTTGCCGGCTCCGAAGGGGCTGGATGCCTGCTTGGGCTCTGCAGAGAGCACCTCGCTTTTTCTCATCGTTCGGGCATATTTGGCCATGGGTACAGGTTCCCAGTGGAGTGGCAGGAGGGTCCCACACACAGAAGTTGGCCCAGGATTGTGGGGCAGCCCTGACACCTCCAGACCCCCCCCAGCCCTGATTCCCCTGCATGGCTGTGCCCGCATACCTCAATCCCAGCTGCAGCAGCGTTACCACTGCATTCCTGCTATGAACCCCTGTCTCCCCAGGGAATTTGCATTTGGTTTCCCACTGTCCCCATCTGCTAACACCTCCCTGGCCCCTGTGTCAGCCCCTTCCAGCGCTACCGAGCCCTGGGCACCTCCTCAGCCAAGGCTGTCCCAGCAGAGCAGGGCTGAGGGGGCTTCTTGCTCTCTCTCCTGTGCTCACAAGTGAGCTGAGGCCTGTGAACTCGCTACGCGTGTGACTCGGTGTGCTCGCTGCAGAGGGACCAGCATCTGACCCATTTTCCTGAGCAGGCTTGCGTTTCCGCAGTAGTTACCGTGGCTGTCCAAATTCCTCCCGAGAGGAAAACACCTCACTGAAGGCTGCGGCAAGTGGAATACGAGCAGGAAAGAAGTCCTCGCGAGTCTCCACTATCTGTCCTCCTGATACCATCGCTCCAGACGCCGATTAACCTCCCTTTGAAATCGTTGCCAGGGCAGAGCCTGCTCGGCTGCTCCTCGCCTGGCCCCAGCCTCCCACACCAGCCTGCCGTCACGGCCATGCACCGTCGCACCCCATCTCCCCGAGCCCCTCCGTGTCCCGCCACGCCGACCTGCCTGGCTCACACCTACGCCTGCAGCCAGGCTTTTCCGAGGGTCTGCAGAGCTCTCCGTTAGCCATTCTGCCGTATCACCCGTGCAATTAATCACCAGGGCCATTAATCAGTGGGACAAAGAACTGTAAGTGCAAAATCATCGGTGCAATCAGCGGAGGGGGGCAATTAATGGCAGCTGCAGAAGTGCACTCAGGAACACAATCGCACGCTACGGGGGATGCTCTCAGCTCCCTGCCAGGCCCCCAGCCGTGGCAGCTCCCGCGCCCTCGGAGCCCCCAGCTGTGCCCGCACCCCTCCTGCTCCCCGGCTGACCCCCCTCCTCTTGGCACCGCAGGCTGCTAAATTGGTCTGGAGTCGTTCTTTTCCACCCACCCCTTAGTCACTCTTCCCTGGCAGGCAGCGCTGCCGAGCGGTGGGAGGCAAATGAATGTGAAGCTCGGGCAGGAAAATGAGATTTCAAGAAAAGCCAGCTCCCCTGCGAGCCACCCAAGCGGGCGTAGGGACTGCCAGGGCAGGCTTCCCGTGCCGGGGGTGCGCGGGGCAGACCCCCACCCCAGGCGTGGGCAGAGGGGCCGCGGCAGCGGAGGAAGGGGAAAGCCCGTCCCTTGCAGGTGCTCCAGTGGGGCCAGGCGGAGACAGGGATGCTGTCCCAAGCGAGCTGCTGCTGCTGCTGCTCTCCCGTCCCGTGCCTCCCGAAGCCTTTGCTCTGATGATATCGTTAGCCCTAAATCACTGTTTTCCCCCCTTTGAAAGCCTCTATTTTGCTGCGGGCAGGTACAGTCACGCTCAGCACAGGCTCAGGTGAGGCATCTGCGGCATGCAGAGAGGTGGGCAGCCGCGGAGCAGCCGCTCGCAGTGCAACGGGGAGCAAAACCCGGTGCAGGGCTGGGTCGTGTGCCTGCCTTCCTTGAGACCATTCGCAAACCCATTCCCCACCTCCCACAGCGAGAGCTGAGCTCCAGGCTCGCTCCACGGGACACTGTCACCCACAGACATCGCGGCAGAGCTCAGAGCCCGCCGTGCAAGGTGCTGCGTGGACAAGTGTGAAAAGATAGTATCGCTGCAGCCGTTACGGGCGACTGGCGCTAGAATTGCTCCTCAGAGCGGCACAGGCTGGCAGAGACAAGACCGTGGCCCCGTACTGCTCGATAACGGAGCCACGCGAGCTTTCCGCGGGCAGTGCTGCCCATGCCCTGCACCCACAGGCATGGGACCTTAATCCTCCAGCGCTTAGGAAAAGCTTAGCACTGACGGGAAACTTGGAGGCTTTTTGTTCTCGTCCCCCTAACCGCTGACTCGCCTGTGTGTTTGTAAATATTTCTTTCTCTTGGGAAGTCTTAAAAGCCCCCCCTGCCTAGTTTATTTGACCTTTTATGTTTGCCGGCTGCTGCCGGGTTTGGTGGTGTGGCTTTTTCCAGGAGAGCTGTAGGTGTAAGGCGGCAGAAAGCCCCTCTGCGGACAGGGACGGTGAGCAGCACGCGGGGGGGAGAGGTGGAGCACGCGGTCCCCAGGTCGGGGAGAGCAGCGGCGAAGGCGTGCGGCCGGGAGTGGGCAGGACCTAAGTGGACGGTTGCCATTAGGGATTAGTTAAAAATAGCAGGGAATGTACAAAGATTTGGCACGTGGCTCACAAAGTCTTTCCTACACGGATGATTGTTTGCTGCCATTGGGTTTTTATGTTGCTCACATTCAGAAAAGCCCCCCCTTGAGCAGGAAGGCTCCACAGATGGTTTCTGGGAAGCCCTGAATGCGTGCACACACGGCCGTTGCCTGGTTTTGGAAAGCAAAATCTGGGGGAAGGGGGACGCCCCATTGCACAAGCAGTGTCGGGACTACTCCAGAGCTGCAGGAGCAAACGCCGACCCTGCATCGCTTTGCAAGCGGGTCCTCTCAACAGCAGCGCTCCAGTTCAGACCTTCCTCTTCCTCACACACAGAAGTTTTCCTCCTGAGCTAAAATGAGATCTCCATTTATCTCCTTAGAGGCGTAAGGCCTCTGTGAAAGCCAGCTCCTTCCAGCAGAGGGTAGCAATGCATGAGCACACTCTCCTCCTTAGAGTAAGAGGGGGTTTAATCATTTATTGAAGAGCCTTATCTCCTGAGCCGCTGACTTTTGGAGACCCGAGCATCTCTCCCCCATAGGGCATCGGCAGTGCTCAGGTCTGAGAGCCGGAGAGGCTGCAGCCAGGTGCCTGCTGCCCTCTCGCTGGAAGAGGAGGAGCCACCAAAAGGTCCACCTTAACTTGCTGCCCTGCAGTGACACAGGGCTATTTGCCAGCGATGGCGTTTTCCCTAAGAGAAGTTTTATCGAGGCTTCCTAGGTGCAGAAGGGGTGAATTTGGCCACCTGCCATGTTGCCTAAGCAAAGGTAACTCTGTCAGAGGTTCTCGCACAGAATGCAAGTCGGAAGGAATGTTTATTTAATTGCCTTTTAGCAAGACGTCAGTGCTAACAGCAGCAAAAGCCAGAATTGTCTCAACAGACGTGCTCCTCTGAAATACAAGTGCCTGTGTTTATTTTTTTAAACAATTAAATGACATCTCTGTAAGCCAGTTATGGATGATCTCCTTTAAAGGTTAATTGAATATTCCTTGCAACTTTGATGTACATTTCTCTTTTGAGAGAATTGCTCTATTTGGCAGCCAGGCATTAAAGGGGTGGTTTTCACAACGGGCCAAGTTTGAAAAAAGAGGAGGAGGATAGGAAGCAAGAACAGAATTTGCCTTTTTTTTTTTCCTTCTGTGGCTGCTGCATTGAAACCTGGTTGAGCAGAGCAGGGATGGGGACACGTAACACTCTGGAAAGCAAGAGAGGGAGCCGAAGGATGAGAAGACAGCAGCAGCGCAGCAGATGCTTTTCGCAACGAGGACTGAGATTGGCTCGTCATCAAGGTGCAGAAGTTGCCTTTTCTCAGCTCCCACTTGGATGAGCATCATGCAGGGTACAAAAATACCCAGCATTTAGACAAACCACAGCATAAGTGGTATCGCAAACAAGGAAGGACAGCATAGAAATAACTCACAGCTTAGTTGTGGAGCTCAGGTGTTGTGAAGTCATGCATAGACTTGACATGGAGAAGTGTACTTTGCTGGAAGATCATTAGGTCCTACCTCAGAGAAATTCCTCCTCTGATGCTCACAGCCTTGCCGCTAAGGACAGAGATGGAGGGGTTTCAGCTGCTGCCAGGGTCAGTTATTTCCCCTCCTGTTTCTTAGGGAAGCGGACAAAGCTTCCCACCGCAGCAGGTCATTTCCAGCCTATGACTTTAGGAGCACCTCCCAAGAGGACCAGCCCTATCTCAGCCTCGGGCTGCTCCTGGCCTCGGCTACCTGGCCATCACCAGCGAGAAAAGAGCAAGGGAGAGCGGTCGGTGGGTCCATGCACCCCGACAGTGCTCATGTTGCACGCGAACCCAACAAGGCTGAGAGAAGCAGCACGGATTTGCTTTACGATCCCCAGGTACCCCGAGGAGGTGCCAAAAGGGTAGAGGAGGTGAAGGACCAGAGAGGAGACCCAGCTGGGCCTCCTAAGTACTTACAGCAAAGGTGGGCTGGGCGGCCGTGGCCAGCAGGAGCACGGGAGGCAGCACGGGCCATGCTCCTGGCAGCTTTTCAACCGCTTGGAAGAGGAGGAGAGACAATAAAAGGCGAGAAGATTGCAAACAGAGCGCTGTCTCCATGGCAGCCTGCAGCTCCACTTCTGAATTTTCCCTGTACATGAAGAGGATGCTTCTCCCCGGTGTGCTCCTGGGGGAGTTCTGCAGCAGAAAGAGCCTTAGTCCAGGTGTTTCCCGGTGGCTGGTGAGGGACTGCCCTGTGGAAGAAACCCTTGGTGCTACCATCTTGTTGTAACTTGGGGGAAATGGGCTCACTGTCCCTCATTGCTGTTTTATCCATAATTAGGGGGATGGAGGAAGACACATGCAAAGCCCGTGGAAGCGGAAGGCTGGGAGGAAAAGTATTTAGGACTCAGCTCAAGTTACACGAAGTTCTTGCTATTTTTAGCTGGACAGGCAAACCCTTTCCATCAGCTAGACCCCAGACAAAGCGCGTGGGAGATGCGTAGGACACCACACCTCACCGGTTGTGGTGCTGACCGGGGCTGCAGCTATGCCAATTAGCACCTGGCACAGGCGGGAATTAGAGGACAGCATCTCTGCAACTTCCCAACCACGCTCGGAGGACACCTGCGAGATATGCGGAGACTGAGCTGCCTTGCGCCTTGGGCAAGCCAGTCCCTTGTAACCCGCTTTTTTGGGTGCCCCCCCACACACACACCCTGGCAGATTGTGTTTTACAGGGTCGGAAATAGATGCGCGAGAAGGGGCCTCGCGGATCCCAAGTGAAAGCCGTGCTCAGCTGTCACCCACCCCGGCACCAGCTGCCAGCCCCAGACGGTTCCCAAAATAACTAACCCGTGGCGGGGATGCGAGGGCCCCCTCGCCCTCCTCCCAGGGAAGGAGCGGGCGTTTCGCACCTGCCAGCCTGGCGGGGACGGGCTGCCATGGATGGTACCTTCTGCAAGGTCCTCCCTGGGAACGCGCTCCTCTCCCCGACAGCATCCCCCGGGGCTGCAAAACCCCCTCCCCAAAACTTTCCCCGCGAACAGAGGGGGCTTGCGAGCAGCCAGCGCAGACCGAGCGGGTGCTGGTGGCCCGGGTGCCGCGGCACGGCGGGGTCTCGGTGCTGACCCACGGAGTGATGGAGCCCGTCGCGGGAGGGGGGGGAATTCGCCAGTCTGGAGGCGGTGGCCGTTCCCCGGCGCCGGCGTCGCAGCTCAGGTGTGCCTGCCACGGCCCCGGCGGGTCCCCAGACCTGCGAAAGACAAAAGCGGGGACCGGGGCATTTCTGAGTTTCCAATTAGCAAGGCTTTAATTGCAGTATTCGTTGCTCATTACTGGGAAAAGCCAGATGCTCTTAGGAATTAAGTAAGCTGAAAAGATCTTTCTCTCCACCCTAGGAATATTTAACTATGTCTCACAGAAGTGTTTCCTTTGTACCAGGAGCATGACTGATATGACTTGTGTGGGTGCTGTGCTCGGCTGTTGAATCACCGATGAGCTCCGAAATCCGTGTGACGCGAGGCTGCTGGCAGGAGCGGGGATGAAGCTGTGAGGAGGTCTGGGTGTTTCTGGGGTGTCTTCGCACGGGGTCGAGCGAAGGTTGGGAGCTGGAGGGTCCCGGAGTTGCGTTTAACCTGAAATAGAGTGAGAAAGCATTTGGGCTCTGGTGTAAGCGGAGAGCTGGGGACGTCACAGGTAGGATGGAGGGTTACCTGGAGAAATACACGGCATCAGGAGCATAAAGAGCTATAGACCGAGCCAGGGTGGCAGTAACACAGAGGATCGGGCTCCCCGAGCAGTGCTGGGATATTCCCACGCTGCCCTGCTGTTGCTGCACTTGCATCCAGCGAGGGCGATGCATCGTATGGGGCCAGCTCCTCCTGGGAACAACCCCTCCCCAAGGCCAGACGGGGTACAGGGACGGTAGGAGGGAGGCCGGGACTGTCTCAAGCCCAGCTCCCGATAACGCTGTTTGGCTTTGCTTGCATATGAAGCTATTTAATATAAACTGCAGCTGTGTGGGGGAGAGCCGAGGCGTTTCGGCACCAGAAATCCCGCGTCGCTCTGTGTACGGAAAACATGGGCTGGCTCTGTAAACGGCCCCGTCTCGCCCGGGTCGGCACGAGTGGTGCTCACGGGCTGGCCAGGGAGCATCAGCTTCCTGGCACAGCCTTCTTTTAACGGCACCGTCCCATCGCTGGCCGCCGGCCGCGCTGGCAGGTGGGAGCAGGTTAAGCAGGCGATGTTTTGTCCCCCATGGCCACATCGTTCGCTGACCTGCCCCGATCCTGAGGATCGGTTATGCTGCCCCAGCCCAGCCCTCTCCCAACGGGACACTTCGCTCACCTCCTGACTTGACCGCGGGCTGTAACTCCCCGCGGGCTGCCAGGGCAAACACCAGCTTTTCCTGGGAATAAATGCCTGCTGGCTGAGGTTACAGCCTTTCAGCCACCAGCACCCAAGCGAGCCTGGTTTGTCTCGCTTCTAAGTCCCTCGCGGGTTCGGGAGACAGAAAGAATAATACATCACTTTTTCTAGCCCACGTATTTGCTGGTGCTACTAGTTTGTGCTCAGGCTAACTGTCCAGTAAGCATTTGCTGGAGAGAAAGCACGAGGCTCTGCAGAAACGCAGATGTTGAAAGTCATGGGACTTTGCTGACTTACACCAATTTTCTGTGGGTTGAGCAATCGTCCCCGGGCAGGGCCAGCAGCCTCTCCCTGCTCAGGCAGGGCTCCCGCGCAGGGAAACGCCGCCGTCTCCCCACGGAGGCACCAGGCAGGATAGAAGCAGGCACGGCACAGCGGGTGTTGAGTTGATAACCTCTAAAGCTCGCTTTGCCAATATGATTCATTGTTCATTTGAGAAATTCCTCTTACTCTAGTACTGGCTTCCCCAAACATAGCTCAAGCCGGTCGCCTCAGTGCCACCTACATCATCACACGGGCGATTTTGCGCTGCTCTCCCATTAAAGCCACTTGTTGACTCACCCACTGTCAGGATTGCTGCCTCGATTGCTTGATGGATGGAACAGAGGTGTATGCAGCTCTTCAACCTCTTTCCAGAGCTGATGCTGAATTCAGTGTTGATTTTTTGGCTTTTCCAGCAGGGCTGGCAGGAGGAAGGGTGGCAGAAGTGACCTTGACCTGAGCCGCAGTAGCCGGCTACAAAGAGGCAGCGCTGGGTGCTGCCGATGGGCTTCAAAATGGATGCAGATTCCCTTTTGTTGCTTTTTTTTCCCTATTGAGCAATTGCACCTTCCCCTCCGGGGCCTGCAGCGGGATCACCGGTCGCGGCGTAAGAGCCCAGCTGCCAGGGGACACCGGCAGAGACACGGCACGGTCTACTACTGCTGCGCTGGCATGAAGCCCACCCAAACCCCTTCCAAAGCCACTGCTGGCTCCTCTCACGAGCACCAGGCAGTGGGTGTGAATTCTCTTAGTGTTCATTGAAATAACATTAAGTGTGATGGACTCCTGGGCTATTAGAGTGGATGTAACATGTAATTGAGGCTGGTTATTCTTCATCTGGAGTGTCCCCCTTCACTAATGGCAAATCAGGGCAGAACACATGGTGCGCGCTTTGTGAGTCCCGGACTCAATTCACTCCCTGCCTCCGATCAAAATGATCCCAATGAATATCAATGAATGAGCGGGGGACAATGAATTAGAGTGAATGAAAGCCTTGTAATGGGGCCCTTCGCCAGCACCGAGCCACAATTGAACACCACAAGGATGGCGTCTGCCTGGGCGGTGTTTGAATTCATCCCCATTAGCGCGATTAGGGTGAAGATTACAGGGTGGGGGCAAGGTCGGCTCCGCTGATGGGGCTCTCCAAGCCCTATTGCTGCCATTTCTTTGGAGACCAAAACGAGCAGGATTCAGAGAGCCCGGCTCCAGCTGGGCACGGGGAGAGCGGGCTGAGCTCCTGAGTCTCAGCAGAGACCGGCAGATGCTCACGCACCCCATGGTGGGTCCCTCTCGTCAGCCCAGTGTTCGTTAGCACATGGGGGTACCGAAATCAGAACCTGGTTTTGTCTGCAGATCCCAAATCCAGCTCAGTAGGATTGCTGCACTCCCAAGTTTTGGATTGAGCCGTTCTCTTCAATAAAACATAAGTCAGATGCTCCAGGTAGCACATGCATGGCTTTTCCCCATGGAAATGCCCACGTTTTCCTCTGGGGCCCCATTCCTGGTGTCTCAAAGACCCAAATCACCGAGTAAAACGGGGGCACATCACCTGGCAGCGATCGAGGGAAAGAGGAAGAGGCTGCTCCTGGATCCAGGCTCTTGGCAGCTGCTGCTGCTTCTGTATTATCTTTGCATCTCCCAACAAACACCCAAATGTGTGGGTGCATCTGCACAGAAATGATGAATAATAATTCAAGAGGGAAAATGAGTAGGCGAGAGAGTGCAGGGGAGAAGGAAGCTTTCGCATACCGAGGGGAGAAGAACAGGATCGGCAGGGAAGGAGTAACACGGCGAAACCTGGAAGGAAGCGAAGGCTCTTGCTAAGATGACCGGTCTGGGGAGGGCAGAGAGAAGGCTACTGCCTGTGAAAATGTTGCAAGGAAGCGGGAAAGGCTTCAAAGAAACTATGCTGCGAGGAGATAAGATTAAATTCCTGCAGCCCATTCAGAAAGGAGGCAATGGGGAGAGTCGCTCTCCCACGTGCGATCGCAGGGTAGGCATGACTGCAGTGAATGTGGGATGCCATTCATTTTTTCCCCTCTGTTTCTGCGAAAAATAAGAGTGGGTGCATCCCTGCGTTCAGCCCCCGATCCCTTGGGTTTGGCCCACACTGCCCGGGTGTTTACTGGGGGTCCATCACCACCGGACCCCCCTGCCTGTCAGCTCACCACTCCACCTCAATGAGGTTTGTTAACAGTCCCTCAACGTCTCGCAAAGGGTCATGGAGCACAGGCACAGCGTCGCCCCGGGGGTCTGACCGACACGGGGCTCGTGCCATCGCCCCGGCCCCCTCCCCACCACCGCACCGACAAAAGGGCTTTGAAGGGCTCATTTGCTGGAGGCAGCAGAGCAAGAGGGAACGGCTTGTGTCTTTTCTGGCTTTCTGTCCTCATTAATTGGTGAGTGACAGGGCAAATCACGTTTCAAAGTAATCGCATTTAGCACCGAGAGCCAGGCGAGGCCGGGAGCTGAGCGAGTAGAGATGAGCTGGTGCGGTGGCATCGCCGTCGCACGCTGGTGGGCACGTACAGACCCGCAGGGGACAAGGTGCACCCCACAAACATCCAGCCCCGATACCCCTACATGCTTACCGGGGCTGCCTGCACCGCTCGCCACGGTGTGAGCTCCCGGCTTGTGCCTACAGCCCACGGACGTAGCATGGCGCCACGCACCCCGCGTCCATCAGCCCTCCCCACAGCTGCACAGACCGGGGCCCCCGTCGTTGCCGGGGCATTTTCAGACACTCTCGGCATCACTTACATTTAATTTATTTTTTTTCTCCAGCCCCCTTTTACACTTTGCAATATGCCTAACCTAACTGAACTGTGGCTGTTGCCAAGCATGCAAAACTCCTTAAAATATACATATATACATGCATCTAAATATATATGTATGTACATAATGACTAGTTTTTGTTTGGCTCAGCAAACCGATCTGGCTCCCTGTAGAGTCACACAGTCACTGGGTTTGATGCAGGGGAAGACGCAAGCATGTGCCACAGAGGGGGACAACTCTGGTCCCCCAGTTTGGAGGTGCCCCAAAGCTGGAGCAGAAGTCTGTGCCCTCTGCTCGCTTGGTGCGCTCCCGGCTGTGCTGTCTCCAGAGCCTTTCTCTTTCTGCTAACGCTGTGCATGAACGCCAACTCCTCCACGTTGGCTTTCAAAGTGTTCATTTTTAAATCGAAAGAGGGAAGAAGAAAAAGACATGCCCAGCCCTCTCAGGCATGTGTAGGAGGGCTGGGATTGATTGAAACGCCTCCTGCCAAGAGGCTGGAAAGTCCCAGCTCTCCTTCCCCACCTTTCTCCTGTCTTCTGCAGGCACCCAAGGGCGCATCTATCCAAGGGGACTCGCTGCTCCTCGGCGAGGTGCTCTGGGCACAGGGACAGCGAGCCCGACATCCCCGGAGCATCAGGGCCACGCACCCTGCACCGCTCCGTGCTTTAAGACATCAAACCTCCCTGACACCGCTGCCACAGGTGTGTGTAAATACACCGGCTGCTTTCCCCCTCTCTCGCTCACACATGTTGAGCGCAGTCTCGGGGCTGCTGTCGCTGTAGTTGGCAGCTTTGCTGCTGTGACACTGCCTTTTCTCTTCTGCGGGCGCATACACACAAGCCTGCTGTCGGGAGCACAGGCTGGCAGAGCAACCTCCTGCGCCAATTATCCTGTTCCCTGCAGCGATTCCTCCCGCCCCACACACATTATGCCTCTTACCCTGTAAAAACGAATGAAGCCAAAGTCATCGATCACTTTTAGCACATCAGCATCCAGGCAGCAGTTCAGGCCTCGGTTCTTACTTACTTCTCTTAATCTCCCAAAAATGGATTTAGGGATTAAAGCGGATATTCTGTTTTTCTGGGACTTTTCTTTGACGCTTAATCAATCTGGGTCCTCAGGGCAGAGAGAAAAGGAAAACAAATAAAGCTGAGGGACGAGCGCAGGTTGGCGTGACCCTGTTCAGGGTGCAGAGGAGCCTTCACCGGAGCAGGCGTAAGGCAAGACATAACGAAGAATGGGAAAAACACAGGAGCAGCTCTCTAGACCCTGAGGATGAGGCAGCGAGGATGGCCCGGCACACCGTGCCTGCACCCCCTCCACCACCCAAGCCTCTCCTGCTGCCCGCAGACATTTTCCCCAAGGATGCCCGCTCAGGTGATGGGAGCCCAGTGCGGGGCAGCTCCAGAGAAGATCCAGACCGCGCAGTGCCAACACCACCAAGAGTGGGAGCTTTGAGCTGTTCTGCATGCAGCGGAGAGCAGAACCGTGTCCTCTCTCATCATCCTGTGCAAACAGAATGTAGCTCATTTTGATTATGCACTAACTTCTGTCTATGAGAGGCCCTTCCCCTTTCTCCCCACCTCACCCTTTAATTATCTAAATGGAAGGTGCATCTCCATTATAGCCCTGAAACTGGGAGCCAAGCATCGCAAAGGCCACCAGGAGCCGGCATTTTATTTTATATATATTTTTTCCCCCATAGCCAAGAGAATTAATGCAGAGCCCCGCATACCTCTGAACCGTAATCACAATACTTAGCACACACATAACGCCTCTCCTCTTCTTAAGTGCTGCACAGACATTAAGCATAATTAAGCCTCACAGCATCCCTTTTCAGGTAGGTTAAGAGGAGCACTGAAAATTGGAGAGAAATCAGGGAGCGACAGGCTGATGCGGGAGAGGTTGTGACTGCATCTTGCAGCGCCGTGCGCAGCTGTCAAGCGAGGGGATCCATCCGGCACGGCACAAGCAGGAGGCACGGGCGCTCGTTGAAAGAGGTGCACTGTACCCAGCAGCTCCCGACGAACCCCTGGGCGCAGGGCAGCACGCACCCAGCTGGCTAGGAGCCATGCCACGGCGGGTGCCAGCCAGCCTGGCAGACGCAGGCAGCTCGTGGGAGGCTCCTGGAGCCGTCCCCAGGCAGAGGGGAAAGCCCTGCTCTTCCCTGCCTTCCTCGCCTGCCGCCTGCCTTCACCTGGGGCTTCGGCGCAGGGATGGGGAAGAGCAGCCCTGGGCTGGCAGCAGGGTACCAGCCTCAGCGAGCATCCCTCTCCCTTTGCACGCACCTGAGGACTGACTGCCTGTGTGTGACACACACACACACACAGCTCAATACACACTGACCCATTCCCGGACATGGGAAAATGTGCGCACTGGGGTGCACACACCCCCTTTGCACAAACTCTTTCACGTGCCGATGCCAGCTCATACCCGAACGTGCACGCAAGGCACTCATATCATCAGAAACCGCCCCGTTCCTGCCAATGCCCAGACCGTGGGCGCAGAATTGCACCCGCCTCCCACGTCGCTTTTCCTCACCCTGCTCTCTTTGCCTCCCCCCAGGCTCGCAGCTCCCGGGCGCAGCGAGGGCTTTGCTATGATTGCAGCAGCAGCGGCCGTCCCTACCCGCTGCCCGGATCCCTCGCCGCGCGGTTCAGCCTGGCTCCGCTCCCCCCACTGCATGCCCCCCGCCCGGGAGCAGCATGGGCAGCGTCAGTAGCCTCATCTCCGGCCACAGCTTCCACAGCAAGCACTGCCGAGCCTCCCAGTACAAGCTCCGCAAGTCGTCCCACCTGAAAAAGCTCAACAGGTACTCGGACGGGCTGCTCCGCTTCGGCTTCTCCCAGGACTCCAGCCACAAGTCCAGCTCCAAAAGCAGCAAGAATGAGGACTTCTTTTACATCAAGGTCAGCCAGAAATCTCACGGCTCCCACCGGGCGGACTATACCTCGCTTGCCGGCGGGGAGCTGGGCAGCCAAGCCGGGACGAGCAGCATGGACTTCGGGACGCCCACGCCGCAGAAGCTGATGCCCTTCCCCAGTCAGCTGGAAGTGGTTAGTAGGGGAGACGGTGGCCCCAGAAGTTGGGGGGGTGTCCGCTGGATGGCATCTGCCCACGAAGCGGGTGCAGGTCCCACCGCAGGGCTGTCCTGGTGCGGGAGAAGGCTCAGAGGCAATAGTTTGTGCTGAGGAAGTGGGAGGAGAGGGGCAGTGGGGAGGTGCTGAGGGCACCCTGCCACCTTCTGCTTTCGGGGATTTAGATCAGCAATACAGTTGGTATCCTTTCATTCCCAAACATGCCGTTTGCCTCCCAATGGAGGCAGTTTTAGCTTCTCCTGAGCTTTCAGCCCTTGATGGAGACCTGAGCCGTCCCCTCCATGGGGGTCTCATCCTTGGGGGCGGAAGGGGTGGGGGAGAAGAGATGACGTGCTGTCGGTCTGTGCTGACGGGCTCTGCTCTTCTCCCCAGGGCGCGGAGAAGCCGGCTGCGCGACCGACCGCCTNCCCCACCCACAGCACCAGCAGCAGCTACCAGCTCGAGCCCCTCGTCACGCCCATGGGACCCATCAGCCGCTTCGGGGGCTCGGCCCACAACATCTTGCAGTGTGCCATCATCCAGGACAGCAACATGATGAGCCTCAAGGCCATGTCCTTCTCCGATGGGGGCAACAAGATCCTCAACCCTGGCAAAGCCCCCCACCACCACGCCACTGAGAAGACCACTTGCATCCGTTCGCCCATCTCCACAGACGAGTCCACCATCCAGGAGCTGGAGCAGAAGCTGCTAGAGAGGGAGGGAGAGCTGCAGGAGCTTCAGTCGAGCTTCGAGGAGAAGGAAGTCAGCTCCTGCCAGGCTTATGAAGAGAAGCAGCGGCGCTGCAAGGAAGAGCTGGAGGGCCTCAAGCAGAAATGCAACAGCAAGCTCAAGCAAACCTCGCAGAAAACCCAGCGGACGCAGCAGGTCCTTCACCTCCAGGTGTTCCAGCTGCAGCAGGAGAAGAAGCAGCTCCGGGAGGAGCTGGAGAACCTCATGAAAGAGCAAAACCTGCTGGAGACCAAGCTGAGGTCCTATGAGAAGGAGAAGACCAGCTTCGCCCCGGCGCTGGAGGAGACCCAGTGGGAGGTAAGTGGCACTGTAGCACCAAGAGATATCTCGGGTTGCCAATGCCGACAGCAGTGTCGCGCGTGGAAAGCAATAGCTCCAGCACCAGCAGTAAACTACACAGCTCTTCTCCATTTCTATACCTGCATCCAGCAGCACCACAGAGGGTCTGAGCAGAGCAGATGGCGCACGCAGTAAGCCCAGGCTGTAGGAGACAGATATTAAAGCTGAGGAGAGCCCTAGTCTGCTATGTGGAGGCTCTGCAAGTTATAATTGAGTGACTCACTGCCCCTCTTAACCCCTCAGCACTTCACATCGTACAAGGAAACAACTACTGCATAAAATCCCCACTCATTAAAATAACTTCGCATTTCCAGCCTCCAGCGCAGGGTTTCTCAGGCTGCCTGCCCCAAAGGAGCAGTAAAGCCGCCTTCCCCTGTGTAAATAGGAACTACTTGGGCTTGCCATGGCCATTTATTAGAGAGCAGTAAAACCTTCCACTCTGTACTTAAGCTTAATTTTCTCGCTGATTGGGTATCGCTCAACAAAGACCGTCAAACTGCTGAAAATTGCGAAGCGAGCCTGCTCACCCGCCTGAGTAACACACACCGGTGTCGTTTCGCTGCGGCTGTGCAGGGAGAAGCATAGCTGCTGCCCGGCGTGCTTCGAGGAGCGTGGTGTTCACCCTCGCTCCCTCGCATGTGAGGGTTTCTCATAGGGCTCTCAGTATCTCTAGTTTATTTGCATTTTCCAGCCACCTTTCCCGGCTGTCCGCAAGCCCTGCCGAAACGGCAGCCGCAGGGTCCC
This sequence comes from Ibidorhyncha struthersii, assembly GCA_013398815.1. Lineage (NCBI taxonomy): Eukaryota > Metazoa > Chordata > Aves > Charadriiformes > Charadriidae > Ibidorhyncha > Ibidorhyncha struthersii. The sequence goes on from VZSZ01003995.1 coordinate 191,699, forward strand.
GCCAAGAGCAGCTGGATGCTGAACCCCCGACGGCCGTCTCAGGGAGCCACGTTTAGGCTCCAGCGGGATGCTTCAGCGGGATTTACGCGCTTTGCTGCCAGCTGTGATTTTGCAGGCTGCAGCGAGGTGTCTGCTCGCGAGACAAGCTCAGCGAGTTTAACTGACCGCATGAGCCGTCAGCGTCAACCGTTGGGGTATGGAGATTTAAGGGCTTCCTCAACACCATCCATGTCCACACCTCAGCTGAGGGGTGTCAGCTCATTGAATCCTTACGGCTCTTCACAGGCAGCCCTCCGTGTCGGCTGGGGTGTTGGTGCATGGAGAGCGTGGGGTCCCCTCCAGCCCCCCTGGGAGCCTGGGGCATTGCTCCCTGTGCTGGGGCATCTCCCTGGATAGCATTTCCTGGCCGAGGTCTCTGCGTGCCAAACCCTTGCTGTGCCCAGCATGGTTTGCACGGGGTACCGCGGGTGCTGCAGGCTTTCTGCGAGGCACAGCCCTAACTCGGGTGCTGCGTCCCTCCCCGCAGGTGTGCCAGAAGTCGGGGGAGATCTCCCTCCTGAAGCAGCAGCTGAAGGAGTCCCAGACGGAGCTCAACACCAAGACCACCGAGATCCTCAGCCTGAAGGCTCAGCTGAAGGAGGTGAGGGTGAAGATGGAAGGGCTGGAGATGAAGACCCAGGACCTGGAAGGCTCCCTGCGCACCAAAGCCATGGAGCTGGAGGTGTGCGAGAACGAGCTCCAGCGGAAGAAGAATGAGTCCGAGCTGCTGAGGGAGAAGGTGAACCTGCTGGAGCAGGAGATCGTGGACCTGCGGACGGAGCTCACCGTCCTCAAGGAGCAGCTGAGCGAAGCCCGGGAGGTGGCCAGGCCCTGCGCCGTGGTGGACGATGCTCAAGCCCTGCAGGGAGAGGTGGAGAGGCTGAGGGCAGAGCTGAAGGCTGAACGGGACAACAACGAGCAGATGACCTCCAGCTTCCAGCACGAGCGGCAGACGTGGAAGGAGGAGAAGGAGAAGGTGATTCACTACCAGAAGCAGCTGCAGCAGAGCTACCTGCACATGTACAAGAGGAACCAGAACCTAGAGAAGATGCTCCAGCAGCTCGCCGCAGGGGAAGACGGCAAGGAGCCCATCGAGCTGGATATACCCGGCGCCGATGTCCCCTACGAGGACATCATCGCCACCGAGATCTGAGCCAGGTCTGCCTTCTCCTCCCTGCAGCTCGGGGGCAGGCGTCTCTTCCAGGCGAGAAGCGCTGCCCCACGGCTTGGCCCGCGCCTTGTACAGTTCGGATGAGCCATGTATTTATTAGCGGAGCTGGTGGCCTGGCCAGCTCGCCACCCCTTCTCCCCTCCCCGCGTCGCACCGTGGCAGTGCCCTCCGTCGCCTGTCGTGTTACAGAGGTGAACAAGCAACTTGTGCCAGTGGTGACGTGCCAGCAGCTCCCCCCTCGCCCCCGCTGCCACCTCGCAGCGTCCCTTCTGCCCCCTTGTAGGACTGAGAAGCCGGCGACGGGGGTCGTCAGGGAACAGGACTTCAGCAAATAATCTCCCGTCGGGTAACGAGATGATGCAAAACTCCCGGGGATGCTCTGCCCCAGGCTCAGAGGGATCCCGTAATGGCACGGCTCTGGGGATGGGGACACCACAGCCCTTCCCACTGTCTTCAAGAGGAATCAGCCACAGCACACTTCCAGCCTCTCCCTGCCCACAGCCCAGAGGAAGCTCCGCGCTGCTCTCGCACCTCCTTAACCTTCCTCCGGTCGGTGCCGACCTCTGGAGCACCGTGGGACCGAGGAGCTGCCTCCTGCAGCGGCGCGGGCTGCACGACCACTTCTCCCGTCCTTCGGCTGCTGTAGTGCCTCAGGAAGGACCCTACCTGCACACACGCACACCCCACCTCGTTACAGCCAACGCCCCCACCAAAATCACCTTTCACTAACGAGCACAGCCCACCCCACACTCCTCCCGTCCCTCGGCAGCACATCCCTCCTCCTCGAGCTGCACAGCCGTGGCGAGCCCGACATCCCCCGCTCTGACGGACAAGGACTCAGTGTCCCTTTTCTCCAGCTGCCAGACAGGCAACTGGATTTAAGAATGAACAGGAATTTCCAAGCCACAGTCTGACCTGAAGAATGGAGGGGGAAATGGGTTGTGTTTTGCCCCCTGACCCCACATGCTCTCACTTACTCACTGCAACCGTCCCTCCCGGGAACGCCGCCTGCCTTGGCTCCTCCCGTGCCCGTATGTCCACGGGGTCCCGGCAACAGGAGCTGGTTAAACAACCCAAACCAACCGCTTTCATGTTGTTTTCTACCCCAGCTCTTAAAACTTCCTCTTGCCACCAGCAAGTAGATAACAGGGCTCCACTGCGTGTCACCAGCGGTGACTCTCCTGTCCCCCCATGGCCCGGCACGGGCCAGGAGGGCATCAGCTGGCATCCAGCTTGCCAGGGTGGAGGTCTCCAGCCGGGACCACTTTGTGCTAGTACAATAGTATTTTTACTGCAATACGTTTGCTTACCCACTAGCGAGCTGGGCACCAGCCTGGGAAGCCCCATCCCAGGGTTGGGGGGGCCGGGGGGGCATCTTGCATCGTCCTGAATCGCCAATTCGGCCAAGGGCTCAATGCTGTGCACGAGCAGCAAAATTCAGCATCCTTCACTCCGCTCCAGGGTGACACACAGAAACCAGTCTGTGCCTTCCGCACCTGCCCCCGAGCACCCTCCCACGTGCCACCCCGCGGCATCCCGGCGGGTTCCGGCACACAGCACAAGCCGATCCTTAGCCATGGTCCGCTGGAGAAAAGCCAACCTCAAATCCCGGTTCCAGCCCTGCAGCTGTGGGTCGGGGGCCATGTCGGGTCAGCCAGCCTTTGCCCAGACCTGCCGAAGGATGTTTTGGAGAGCCAGAAGGTCAGGGATGAAGGATGGCACCCGGCTTCGCTCCGGCTCACGGGGCCAGAAGGGATTTTCTGCATCATCCAAGCCATAGCCCCCACTGAGGGCTCTGCACCCCCTCCACACCCCTCAGCAGAGCCAGAGCCGGCGACCAGGAGCTTTCCAGTGCCAAACACACACGGGGTGCCGAGGGGAGCAGAGCCCTCCCCGCCTGCCCAGCCCTGTTCCTGCTCCCACCGGCCTCGGTCGCACCGTCCCAGGTCCCCATCGCCCCAGCCCCGCGTCCTCCCCAGCCAGCGCTGTATGATGTGATCGCCCGGAGGCATCGACGTGCTGCCTTTGCACAACGCTGTGTGTGACCGTCCGCATCGCAGCTGTGTCGCTCCCGGTGTGAGCCACGGCCACCCTGCCCACTCCGCGGCCGGCCGGGCTCCGCCTGTACATATAATTATTTTTCTGCAGGTTTTTTGGATGTTATTTCTGGTGACTGATGTAAACTACTGGTAATTTTATGTTTTTATTTATAAATAAATTTTTAAAAACTTACTGCGCCTCTCGGAGTGCCGGGCTTGGCAGCGTTCATCGCCAGTGAGCAGCACTGCAGGACAGTGCTTCACTGTGCCCCTCTCACGTCACCACCCCGAGCCACAAACCATTTATCGTGGCACACCAAGGTCCCCTTTGGGGACATCCTTCCACCTGGCCCTGTTTGTTTCCAGCCCCGGGAGCGCTTTGCCGCGCAGGCGA
>VZSZ01003995.1:210989-233708 GCA_013398815.1 Ibidorhyncha struthersii
CACAGCCCAGCCACGCCTCAGTCTAACCCAGCGCTTTGATCTAAGAGCGTAGCAGTAGCTGCTATGGGCAGATTGGAGATAGGAAATAAAGTATGAACTGGCAACGAGACAGGGCTGTGGGCGGAAACACCTCACCTGCACTGGTGCCTCATACTCAGACATCAAGGGCTGACTGGTACAATTGGTTAAAGGACAAAACGAGAGCTGCCTTACCCCCTAAACCTTTAATTTAATTAAAAAAAAAAAAAAAAAAGATAGTGCGTTGGTTGTAAACACCTTTTTCCAGGAAACCATTAGCCTGTTAACCTTCTGTTTCCTTATGGGTTATGTATCTCTTCATACGTCTTAAATTTTAATAGTTGCTGTTTGTTCTCCCTCTGGCTTAGCAGTAAGATAGAATTATTTGATGTTATAAAACAACATTATATTTCCTTCTATGTTAAAACTAGATATATTTTGGAGGAATATGTTTTCAAAGAGATATTGGCAATTCTGGGCTTGTTTGGAGGAGCAACAGAGTACCAGGGACTGGTGAGGCTGATGGAAAAAAAACTAAACAATCGCACAATAAACTGTTTGGCTAAGGAGGGGGTAAATACAACAAATAATCCCCAGACAAAGGGACAACGCCATCGAGTGGATTAAACACAAAACTGGAAGGCTTTGGCCAGGTTTCAGCTCTCCTTCTAATGCAACGTGACCTTGAGTGCATTACTGAGCTCTCCTGTTTGTGAAAAGTCAAAAGGACTTAATAAAAATACAAACCAGCAGCACTCGCTAAATGGCAGCCTCGAGGGTTGTGTCAACCCCCGCCACTTTGCAAACCGCTTCCACCTGTGTTCCAAGCCTGGCTAAAAGGTGGCCCAGGGATGCAAACGCCAATTGCTCCAAAACAGACCTTTTTGTGTTGGAAATACTTTTATTCAGCTCATAGCGTTTGAGAGGACGATGCAAATTCACCCTCAGGAGAGCATAAGGCAACAGGCAGTGGCCAACGCCAGGGCAGCGGTTCCCGCACTGGGTAATAGAAACCTTCTGGGAAAGGAAATATTGGCAAAAGAGCGACTTTAAAGCAAAGTACGGTTTTACGGATGCCTGTTCCCAGCTCTGTTTACGCCGCCGTGTTCACCCGACCCCAGGCTGGCAGTATTACATCTATAAGGCGTTTGTCTCACGCTGCTTTGTGAAATGCTGCTTTGTGCTGGCAGGCAGGAGCCCCGGCTGCGCAGCGGATGTATTTCACTGCACCTTTGCGGTGAGTCAGCAGCAGAGAGCAATCTCGCCAAACGAAGCCTGCTGTCGACTGAATTCACCGGAATTGCAATCAGCCTGCAGAGCCGGCGTGAGGTCTGCTATCAGCGAATTTTCAGGCCCACGTCCTACGCTGGGCCTCGAGACAGCCCATAAATTCTCTTATACTTCTCATTACATTAGAAATGTTCACTATACTGCACTACCTCAGTCTGGCCAGGAAGAAAATTGTAATCATTTTTTTCCCATCGGGTTATTGAACGAAAAATTCATGGCAAACATTTATAATGGTTAAAAAAAAAAAAAATCCCAAAGAGAATTGCCTGGAAAAATCTGACAGACACATGGAAATGCTTCCAAAGCACATCTGAGTAAGCTTTCCCATCATCTCTGCAAAACAAGTGACACGACTGCAATCTACTTCGGCTGATTAAAGCTGCCAAATGAGGTGGTGTCCTGACCTTGGGGCCTACAAAAGAAAAAGGTAACAATAATAATAACTGTCTCCACACGCCCCTCCTCACCTGAAGGAGAATCTGAATTATTTTCTATCCAGAGCCCAAGGTACAGCTGAGCAATTCTGAGCTCCCTCAGTAGATGGTAGTGCTGCACTGCTCATCCTCTGCCTACTTGGCAGATATTTAGAAAGTCATTTCCAGGCCTAGCCGTTCAGTTCTCAGCTCATGAAACATATTTAAAGGCTTCAGCTTCTGCTCTAATGCACACCCAGGGAATTCCTTGGTAGGATGCACTCATCTCACGTTATCGGCAGTAGTTTTTGGCCATGCAGAAGCCAGATAAATGGCCTCAATGGCAGATTTACACGCCAACAGAGAAAAGGTGAATGTGTTTAGGATTTATTTTGTTTCTCTGTGGTAAATCTCTGTATCCTGAATGAATGATGGTATCAGTTTTGGTTTAAAAAAGAAATCATGGAGCAAAGTGTCAAAAGTTTAAGAAAACAGAAATGATGGAAGAAAAGTGATGACATTGCAAATGGCATTTGCAGTACCTCACCCATGCGTGGATATAATTTTCCATCCAGCTTTGCTTATGAGAAACCAGCCTTGTTAGTCCAAGAAAGATCTCCTTGTCCCTGGAGATAAAGCGGACAGCGTAACAGCACGGGGAGAGGCTGTGGACGGGCACCCCACTGCCGGCATCCTTCTGCGGGGAGGAGGTAAGGGCAAGACTCACATGGGGAGGGACCATAACCTGTTGCTACCCAGGGGAGAGGAGAGATTCCCCCATACCGCTCAGAAATCACAGGCCAGATCAGTGCATTCTGGCCTTAAAGATAATTCCCTCCCCTATGAAGACTTATCACCACACTTATAATTTTGGAAATCCTGAAAAGCTGATCTACCTTGTGGACTGGGCAAAGGCAGCTTGTCAGCATCCGATGGACCGGCCCACAGCCTGAGACTCAGTGACCTAAAGATTTCTCTTTTCCTTTTGAGGATGAACTTTCTTTCAGTTTATTTTCCTTCTAATGCTAAAAGCTTTCCGCGCGTAAAGGAAAAACCTGCCAGCGGAGGGATGCTTTGGAGGGAGCTCCATGTACCACATCCCGCGGGAGAAGCAGCGACTGTGGGAGTGCCGGCTGTGGGGACTGTCGGCCATGCAGCTCCTTTCCCTCCCTCTGCAGGCTGTGGAGCAACGCAGATCTCCCTGCAAAGCCTCCACGCAGACCCTTGAGCAACCCCCTCCAGCTGCTGCCTTCTCGGCTCTGTATCCTGCAGAAGCCTCTTCCCCCTCCTGCCGCACAGCGAGTCCTTCCCCACTCGCTGGCCGGTGCCTCTCCTGCGGCAGCGACACACAGGCGTCAGCCCACGCACCGGCACCCGCTGCCAACGTCTGCAGAACACACACATACACCCCACGGTGACGCGCAGACACATGCGGAGGGAGCGGGGAAGAGCGACTGGTGCAATAGCCCTCGGTCATCAAATTGTGCTCCCTGAGCTTTGGGGTTCACCAAAAACCCCTGGGGTGCTGCAGGTCCCGTCGGTGAAATCTGCCTGGTTTTACCCCGGGATGTGTGACACGGAGTCACGGTTGAAGGAGGGCAGCCGTCGCAAGGACAGCAGTGCCAGGCAGCAAGGGAATGGACATCGGTCTCTGGAGAGCAGTCCAACACCTGGACTATTATGTATTTTATAAATGCATTTCCCAGGGCCATTTAACGATGCCCACCTCCCCTCCCAGTGATGAGTCCATTCGCTGCCCCTCGTAACCAGCGGCCGAGGAGGCAGAGCGGCCTTCCCCCACGGGGCAGAGGGCTGTGCAGTCCCAGGGGGGCACGTTCGGTGTGCTCAGACCCACGCAAGAGTTAAGGTGCTCAGAGAGAGATAAGCGTCGACGAAAGCTGGAGAAGAGAGCGGGTGTCTCAGCTGCAGATAAACACTTCTGCCTCTCTCCTCCTCTTCCCCCTCAGCCCACCCCAACGTCCTGCTCTGACGCAGAGGGAGCTGCAGGGCTGAATGGAACTTGTTTGAGGTTCCAATTAAATCTCCATGGAAGAGGGACACTCATATCCTCTTCTGATAAAAGGTAATCATAAATCCTCCGGGAGCAGCGGCTGCAGCCCACACCGCCTCCTGCAGCAGCAGCGGCTCCTCGCAGCGACATGGGCTCCAGGGTAAGAGTTCCTTTTCCTCTGCTCCACGCAACAGGTTTGCATTGAGAAGGGGACAGGGTTTGTGGCTTGAGATGTACGGGCTACATTAGTCTCCATGTCTCTATTGTCTATGCTTCCTTACTTGTTCTCTCGCTCTAATTTTTATATACATATATATATATATTTGGTCTTTGCTACTGCTTGGAGGTACAGTGAGAAACCATCCCTGTTTCCCAACTAAGCGACTCGTGTGGCACTCATATTCGATGACAGAGGGTTTGGAAGGTTTGCTTGCTGCTTTTTCTTTTAATTAAAATTCAATAAATATCACTGGCTGAGATTTCAGGAAACCACAGGAGGATTGGAAAGAGTGATAGTTCAGGCTCAACTCCATCCATTTTGCCAGTTAGTCCCTGAAGTGCCTATGAGCTACAAGAGTGTAAACGGCTAATTGTTTGGTTGGTTTAGTGCAATTTTCTGATTGATATTTTCAGTGTGACCAAGAAAGCAATCTTCTCGCAGTCCCTCTGAAGCCCTGATCTTAATCACGTACATTAGGCTTTTAAGTCTTGTATCTTGCCATGACATTTCAATTAGGTCAAATGAAAAGACACGTAAGGTAAATGAATTTCCTTTGAGACCTAATTTAATCTCCAAAAAACAAACATGGAATAAAAGATGTAGAGATTACCACAGATAAGCTACCGGTTTGATCTCTGCTTTGACTCTTTGGCAGAAGACTTAAATGATGCCTTGAAGCAGGTACAAGATGTCTCAGGAGAGTGGAAATGGGTTAGAGCGTGCTCCATCTGCAACTTTAAATGCAAGCTGGATAAAACCACGGTCTTTGAGAGCAAAGCTGGTGGTCCCAGCTTCTAGGGAGGAGCACGCAGCTCATGGAGGACACAGACGCTAAGTGACCTCAGGAGTTGCTTTCTCAAGGGAGAAGCCATGAGCTGCGGGAGGTTGTAACACAGAGTGTTTTCTTTAAAGGTTATAGGAGACCTTCAGCCCTGAAGGCCAGGAGGCAGCGGGACCCAGGTTGAGCTCCAGGCTCTCGGCCATGCCACCGGCTGCCGAACGCGTGCCCTGGCGCTGGCTGGCAGCGGGCAGGGCGTCCCGGAGGCTGGTGCTGGTGGTGGTGTTCGTCGCACTGCTGCTGGACAACATGCTGCTGACGGTCGTGGGTACGGCGTGCGGCTCTCGCCGTGCTCTTTGGGTGCTGCCTCAGGGTTTTGGCTCCTTGGTTGATGTCAGCAGGGTCCCTGCGCAGGGAGAGCCATGGGGAGGGCTGGGGGTGGGCAGCTTGTAGGACACCGACATCTAGCCAGCACCATTCATTTCAGCTGCATGCGAGCCAGAAAATGGAGTAAAATCACTAACTAATCCCTTCCCTGTCTTTTTTTCCAGTACCGATCATCCCCACCTTCCTCTATACAACAGAATATGAAGGCGCGAACAGCTCTGTTGCCGCAGCCCGGACTGAGCCGGCTCCTCCAGCCTTGAAGGCTCCTCCTTTCTCCTCCATGTTCTCCTACTTTGACAACACCACGGTGACTGTCTCGGGCTCCACCAGCACCATGGAGCTGGCGAACGGGATGGAGAACAGCCCCCTGCCGCAGCCCCCCGCCAGCAGCCCCCCACGGATGAGCAGCTGCCTGGAGGGCGAGGAGTTCCTCGACAAGGAAAACGTCCGCGTGGGGCTGCTGTTTGCCTCCAAGGCTCTCGTACAGCTGGTGGTCAACCCATCCGTGGGTCTGCTGACCAACAGGTAGGTCAGAGACGTGGGTTTGTACCGGGGTGTAGCCCTGCAGGGACAGGCAGCTCCTGCCTGCTAATGCCATCACCATCAGCCGAGCAGTGAAGGTCTGTGCTGCGCGTGTCCAGCCACCACAATCACGGAACTACAGAAACTGGCGGATAAAATAGCAAAGGGGAGAATATATGCATCAATGTAAGCAGGAATTTTACCTTTTCTAAAAGCCTACAAACAGCCTGCAAGTTTATATTACAACATAAGCCTCACTAATGCCCTCCTCAGGTGCAGACAGATGCTATTAAATACCAGTAACCATCAAATAAACAAACAAAGATTCCCACCCTGCTATGGATATAATGTTGTTGTTCAGATTTTCTGCCCCTGAGTTTTTCTTTGCCTTTGTCTCTAGCCGACATGTGTGTGTCATCTCCACATGGTCTGTGTGGGCAGGTGAGTTGGCAAAACAGAGCCGTGTCTCTGGGAGCGCTTCACAGTACTGTCTGGGGGCACTTAGACACTGGGTGCTCCCTTGAATGGCACCCACGGGCACATCCACAGGTTCCGGAGATGCTCACCAGCCCACGGAGATGCGCGTGTTAAGGTTGGGCAGCAAGACCAGATCTCGAGCTGCAACGAGGAACCCTCCCTGAGATGGTGCCTCTTTTTTCACTTTCCAGGACAGGATACCACATCCCCATGTTCATCGGATTCGTCATCATGTTCGTCTCCACAGTCAGTGAGTATTGCCCGTCGGGCTGCCCTTCATCCACAGCAGCACAGGAGAAAATACTTTGGTCTCTGCCTGCACCACTGTCCCCGTGCAGGAGAAAGGAGTGAGAGCAGAGCAGCTGCTCTCAGAAATACGTGACAAGAAAGGACAAGCAGCACCCAGCACCCTCCAGCCCCCAAACTGGTGCAAGCTGTGCCGCTGTCACCCTCTGCAGGGTTTTAACGCTCAGTCCGCGGTTCTGCCTGACGCCGTCTCTCTCCTTCCTCCGCAGTGTTTGCTTTCTCAGGCACCTACACCTTGCTGTTCATCGCCCGAGCCCTCCAAGGCATTGGGTCCTCGTTCTCCTCAGTCGCAGGTAAATGTTTTAGCTACACCCTAGTCCCTGTGTTAGCTCCCCTCGTCTGGGTTCAATTATCGTCTCAGGAATGATGAGCACCACAGATGCACCGAGTGCCTTCCTCAGCTTCAAACTCCTCCTCCTCGCTGCGCCTGCCTGGCTGGCGCAGACGGTGCACCCACACAGCCCAGCCGGCAAGCAGACAAATCCCCCCAAGGAGACAAATCCCCCCCAGGCTGCTTTCAGAGAGGAGCCACCCCCCTGGTACCAGCCACCTTCCCACGGCCTCTGCTTTCTCTCTGCTCCCAGGCTTGGGCATGCTGGCCAGCGTGTACACGGACGACTTCGAGAGGGGCAACGCCATGGGGATCGCTCTCGGAGGCTTGGCCTTGGGCGTGCTGAGTAAGGAAACCTTGCTCCCGACGGGATTTACACCAGTGGCATCTCCAGAGCTTTGTTGGCCATCACCTACGCCTCCCACCTGCCTGCCGGTGCCCCTTCCCCGCTGGCATCCCACGGGCACAGCTGTCCTGTCCTCCTCCCTCCCTCTGCTCACTCCCCATGGCCACTGCCCGCGGGACCCGGCACCTTCCCACCACCTTGACCGAACACCCGCCGGGGGATTCAGAGAAAACCACGAGGGCAGGAGTCGAGCACTGCTGCCCGGGCGCTGGGGACAGTGGCACTGCCGCTGGGTGACGCAGCCTTTCCCTTGCAGTCGGGGCCCCCTTTGGCAGCGTGATGTACGAGTTCGTGGGGAAATCCTCTCCATTCCTGGTCCTGGCGTTCCTCGCCCTCTTAGATGGAGGTGAGAAGCCAAATGGTTTAATGCTACTGAAAAAAAAACCCACAAACATGTGAAAAGATTTAAATGCAGATGTTTTAGGGAGAATGTCACAGGGCTTGTGTGAAGGAAGAGGCACATTAATACAACACGGGTGATATCATCAGCACTGGTTATTCTGTTATTGCTAAATCATATGTTTTCTACCGCCAGGTGCATGACATAGCAATATAGCAAGAATTAGTCCCCCATTACTTAATAAACCCCCTGATTGCTTTAATGGCTTGAATAGCACATTCAGTAAAGCTCTTTGAACAGCGAATTCTTTGTGAAAGGCACACTTGTCTGCAGCCTCTTCACCACGCCACCAAGGAATTAGACTTTGCCAGCATAAATGGTGATCCTTGTTCCTTCCCCCATAGCTGCATTACAGACGCAGGCCACGAGAGCCCGCAGAGTATAGCGGCAAAGTTATAGATAGCAGAAATGTGCGTTTTTTAGTGGGAAGTATTAAGCTAATTAAATTATAGTCACAGTTACCATCTTTGCCTAGGTGTAATGCAAGACGTCTTTAATGAAGCATGTAAGAGCTTTTGGAAAATGAAACCCCGGTCCCATACATAGGAAACTTTCTTTTTTAATCCTATTCTTTTCCACATCTAATTTCTGTCATGCTCTAGTTGTGGCTCCCCAGCAGGCAGCTGGCAGCCTGACGGAGAGCATTTGCATATCTGACTGCTTCATGGGTTGATAAAACACTTCAAACACGGTCCACTTGAGGCAGGTGGGAGCGGGGCTGGGAACCACCTCTCCCTCTGCCTGCTTGAACGCTGTCCCCAGACACAGTCGCTGCACCCCCGGGGGCTCTGCCCATGAAAGGGGTCGGGCTGAAGGCAAAGCCAGAGGGAACTGCGGGTGGAAGCGATGCTGTCTCCAGCAGTAAGCTAATATCCGTGTTTTCTTCCCAGCTTTGCAGCTCTGCATCCTGCAACCCTCTAAGATCTGCCCCGAGGTGAGTACAGAGGTGTGAGCATCTGCGCGGCGCTGCAGGGCTGCGTGGGCGCCGAGCCGAGGATGGGGCGAATGCGCAGGCGGCTCTCAGCCCGGGTAACCCCCCTTCGCCATCCCGCAGAGCACCAAAGGCACGCCGGTGGTCACCCTGCTGCGAGACCCCTACATCCTGGTCGCTGCAGGTAAAGGCGGGCGCCAGCAGGCACCGCGCTCCCCCTTCTGCCCCTGTGTCTCCCGATTGAAGGGATCCACTCGCGCCTGCTTGAAACAGCAGCAGAAAGTGGCTTAAATCGAGCATTTCTCCCTTTTCTCCCCGTCAGGAGCCCTCTGCTTCTCCAACATGGGGGTGGCCATGCTGGAGCCCACCTTGCCCATCTGGATGATGCAAACCATGTGCTCCCCGAAATGGCAGCTAGGTAGGTGCCGTGCTTTGCAGCCTTCGCTCCTGAACAGCTGCTTGAGGTACTTCAGCTAGAACCGGTCCTGCTTTGGCACTGCGAGATGGATTGAATAATCTCTTATATCATTCTCAAAAAGAAGAAAACATATACCCTCACCCGCACAGAGCGAGCGATCCCAGGCTGCGTGTTGCTCCAATTTCAGCTGGAAATGTCCTTAGTGGTAGCTATACAATCTGCTTTTCTCTATTATTGAAAAAATTGTATAGAATCAGGCTCCCCACAAGAGCAATAATGGTGGAAGAAAGGCTGTTTCGTGCATGGGAAGCCTGTCGAAGCCTGTCTTCTGCAGGGCAGATAATGGTGTCGTGCTGGGCTGAAATCGTGGCAGCCAGATGGGTTTTGCAGAAGCAGCTCCGAGTAAAACAAGGCCATTTAGAGAGTCCCAGGCAGGACAGGATGGTACGTGCTAATTACCAGCTGCCTAGAAAATGTGATATGGAGATAACATTGTCTGTGTTTGCTATAAAAATAAAAACTAATTGTTATAAACCCCAACTGGCTGAGGAATGACCCAGGGGGTGCCCCAGGCTACGCTTACATCCCAAATTGAATTGCGGCCTGGGAGCAGGAGGGCTGAGAGAGCTCCTAATCGAGTTATCCTCTGGTCAGGCGGGAGCATCCATCCCGATAAGAGCCTACGATGCTTCTCATGAGTGAGTGATGGAGCAAGGACGGGCGAGGGTAAAGCAGCGTCCCAACGCTGTGGGGAGTGGGGAGAAGGGACAGCGTAGCTGCCTGGAAACCACAAAGGTCACAGGTTGAGAAATGCCCTCAGGGCCGCCCCCGTCACCACTGAACTCAAGGGGAACGTTTGAGGCGACGTAGCAGGACCCAGAGGTCAGTAGACATCAAAGAAAACCCCAAATACATTCACTAGATTTTCAGGTACCTGAGATTTGAGAGCAGTTTGGATTTAGACGCGGTTCAACTGCAAGCCACCCACCTCACAAGCTGTTATGAGCTCAAAGGGCTTCTTTATTTGCATGCTTCGCTTTGCCCACTCCCATCGCTCCGGAAAAAAAACCCACAGAACAGCTTGGACTAAACCTGCAGGATTAACCGTGCTCTGTAGCCGTTAAAGAGAGGAGAGAAAATTAAACATAAATCAGTGTGTTTCAATAAGGAAGTTCTCTTAGTGAAATGGAGCTGATCAGTTTTATTTATAGTCGGCAGGAAAGTATATTAAAAATAAACAACTGGTAAATCAGCAAACAGTGCAAATATTTAATTTTGACTACATAATAATCCCTAAGCTTTTTACTTAAGCAGTTATTTTATTCCTCTTTTATTTAGTAAGTGGAAAGCAGAAGGCGAGGGGAGAAAGGTGGAAGAGGAAGAAACCACGACAGGAGAGAAGGACAAGTTTATTAAGGCAGAGAGGACAAAACCGTCCTGCGTTTAGCACAAGGTCATTCACCCTGATCTTGTGGGTGGGTGAATCACTGTGCCTTAGTTTCCCCCCCCATCAATAAGCAAACGCACTTTCTAAGCCCCCCTCTGTCTTCACGGAGGGACCCCCACCCTTCTACAGGGCATGGAGCTACGGGGCAGCCAGCGCAGCCGTGACACGGAGTGATGGCAGTGGAGGACACGGAGAAGCACCACTGCACGGACAGGCACCCCCAGAGCGGGTGCTGGACCTCAGCTTGCCCTGCCTGGCTCAGGATATTCTCCGAAGGAGACAGGCAGTTACTGAAGTGACTATTTTCCCAAATCCCCTGTGTTTGCTTGAGGGTGAGACGTGCTTTTTTATTCTCTCTCGCTCAGGGATGGCGTTCCTCCCTGCCAGCATATCCTACCTCATCGGCACCAATCTCTTTGGGATTCTAGCTAACAAAATGGGCCGGTAAGTGGAACGGGAGAGATTTCAGCTCAGCCCAGGCCAGTCCTGCGCTTTCAGCATGAATTATGCTCATGGTGTTGTGCACACTGAGAACATCTGCCTCCTCCTAACTGCAGCCTCGTTGCAGGTGGCTGTGCTCCCTGATCGGCATGGCTGTGGTGGGAATTAGTCTCCTTTGTGTAAGTAGCGCAAGACAATTTTGAGCCCTCTGTAGAAGGATCGGCAGGGGCAGTGTGGGCGATCGTAGTGAAAGGGGGTTAGGTGCCCGGCAGGCAGTATATGTTCAGTGGTTGCACATGTGTATTGGTTTCACAGACCTGTCGCACCTTCACACCTCGCACAGCTCTTCTGCCCTTGTTCATGTGTTCTTTCTCTCTCCTCTCAAAGGTACCTCTGGCCAAAAACATTTACGGGCTGATCGGCCCAAACGGTGGCCTTGGCTTTGCTATAGGTAAGCTGTCAGCGTTCAGGCTGTGCAACACAGCCCAAACGCGGCTCTCACCGCTGCCCTCGGGGAAAGCAATGACTGATCAGGTACTGCTTGCTCCGGGCAGGAATGGTGGACTCCTCAATGATGCCTATCATGGGATACCTCGTGGACCTTCGCCACACCTCCGTCTACGGCAATGTCTACGCCATAGCTGATGTCGCCTTCTGCATGGGCTTTGCGATTGGTATGGAGGAACGCTTACCCAAGGGATGATGCCCTCCACGTGTATCTCGCTTGGTTTATCGCTCCCTCTCCTCCACCCAGTGTTCACTGCAAGAAACCGGCACGGAGTCTGCAACCCAGTCACTGCAGATTTGTAGACCCCCTCTGAACTGGAAAGGCACCCTTTGCTCTCTGTCATCTTAGCCTTTTTTAATTTTTAAATTTGCAGGTCCATCCACAGGCGGTGCGATTGTACGAGCTATTGGGTTTCCCTGGCTGATGATCATCATTGGCGTTATCAATATTGCTTACGCTCCTCTCTGTTGGTACCTGCGCAATCCTCCCGCTAAAGAGGAGAAGATTGTGAGTTTAAGTATACTTTGTGCCCTTAAGTATAGGGGACTGATAATCCAGAGATCGGGAGGGGGGGAGATAAGAATAAATTTGCCAGGGATTGTGTCTTACCTTTTGGGCTCTACTCTGCCCTCAACAAAGGGTCAGAAACCTCAGACAATAAAACCAGAGAAGTTTAGAGCTATGGTCCATTCCGTAACTCACAGCTGGCATTCCCTGGCCAAAAGTTGTTGGCTGCTTTGGCTTTCTCTAAAAGTGGTAATGCTCCTGTTAACTATTCAATTAATCACCATTTTTACTAAAGCATGATTTTTTTTCTCTTTTACCCAGGCAATCTTAAGCCAGGAATGCCCCATGCAAACCAAAAGCCACACCACTCAGAAAACCCTGCGCGACTTCCCTCTCACAGATGACAGTGATGTGGAGGCAGAAAACGCAGAATAGCCAGCGCAAGGATGCGTGCCCTGTTTTGAAGCTGTATTATGTTGACACAACTTGGATGCATTAGCGCTCCAGAATCAGCCAGCCTCCCCCAAAGCTTGTGGACACAGCACAGACACAGGCTGCATTGTTGGCCTGTTCTCTCGGCCACACAATTCACAGCACGGACTACAGACGTGGGATTTGGAGGCTCTATCCATTTAGTTAAGCCACTCATGTGCTGTGTGGTTTCTAGGCTAGTTACCCAAACTCACTGCACCTCATCTGTAAAAAAAAGTTACAAAAATAAGGACAATCGTATCAACCTGTCCTGCAGAACAATGTTGCCTTAAGCACGGTCTACCCACGCAGTCCAAGATACTATCATCATCTCATCTAGACGAGTCCAGCAGCAGTCGTTAGTCTTTAAAGCACTTACTGTTCCTGAAAGAAAAGTACTGGAGCAAACAAAAATGCAATCAGTGGCATCAGCTTTGGGAGGTTTATTTCTGCAGAATTCTGCTGTACTCCCTAGCATGAAACCTTCTGTAGCAACCAGGCATGATCCGTCTGTGTCACTGCCAAGCCGTCAATAAAGATGTCACTGTACTGCTAATGTGCTCCACACTCCGCTGAAGACAGTTAAAACACATGTTCGTTGCTGTCTCAGTATAGCTTTGTGTGCTGCGCTATTTATGTGCTACTTATAGCTGCTTGTGTGTCCTTTCCAACATCCATTAATTCATTTATTTGAAGAACTCTTAAGAATTTCAGATAGAAATAAGGCTGAAAGCAGTTGTTAGACACAGACTCAGCCAACAAAGCTAGTTAGATCCCTTGTGATTATAAGTAACTAATAGAGCATTTTTAAAAATCCCTGCCTCTCAGCTGAGATGGGGTAACAGGCTGTATTTGAGACCCTAACCCACTGCAACGAGAAGTACAATAGATTGATTTAATTGCCCTTTTGCAATTTCCTGGCCACAAGTTTAGAAAGAGAACAGCTGCACTGTTAGCAATAATTACCGAGTATAATGATCTGTAAAAGTATGTTACAGTTAAGAGACAGAGAGTGAAGTAATAGAAATACCAGATTAATTTAATAAGTATCAGAGAAGTTCCCGTGATCTCATTTTTTCCAGGGAGACCTCAAACTTACAATTTCTCTGGTTCCATTGTTGGCAGTTTATATAAATTCATTTCTGTCTTGAACGAGCAGTTGTGTAACATGTAGCCATTTCACTTGCCAGAAAGAACAGATGATTCACTGCTCTGGAGCCCCGGCAGCACAATGCAGATGCGCTTGCCAGCAGGGAAACAGGAGGATAATAACAATTCGTCAAGATTTGGTACCTTATGACTCATTACCAAAGGTCATAAATGGCTATTGTCAGGCAATCCCACATCCACGGTGGGCCCATTGCCCCTCACTTTGCACATATAAGATGAAATTATATTTCTTAGGCTGACTGGAAGTGAGTAATGCTAAGCCTGCTCTCAAAACCTGCGCTATTTTTATCTTCCACCTGTTTCCCTGCTTTGCCAAGAATAAAAGGGAAAACGTGTTTGCTCTCTGTGATGGAAGGAAAAGCAGCGACCCATTCTATTTGGGGATCTATTCACACCTCCGCAACGCGCCTCCCAGTTATTAACACTAAACCCCTCTGCCTGCGCGGTGGCTGGGTGCTCTGGAAACCCACCCCTGCGAGCACCACGAAGGCAGAGGAGCCTCTGGCTCCTGCCCGGTGGGCTCCTCACCGCCAGCCCTCCCTGGGCACCGCACCCACCATCGGCCACAAAACTCGGACTCCTTCCTCCAGCGTTGGCAGCTCAGGCTTTGTAATTAATAAATTAGCTGCAGTGCAGAGCATTTAGAGTAAGGCAGGGTTGGCGTTTCCCTCTGCAGGATGCCATGCAGACTCCCTGTGCTCCTCAAAGCTCTGCTGAAGGTGATCTGGGACGCACACGCTGACCGAGGCTCAACGCCAGAGCCGGTAAAAGCCGACTTACTCCAGGGAGCGTTGATGGAGTTTGTCTGCTCCGAGTGAAGAATTAGGTCGTAATCTTTACATCGAACGACCTGACTTTTTCACCCACACCGCTGAAAATACTCATCTAACTCTTGAGGGCGTTAGCAGGGACAGGAACAGGCACCGCCAGCTCTGCAGCCTGCGGAGACAGAGGGAGGTGAGAGGGGTCACGGCAGCCGGGGAGGAAGCAGTTTTCCCCCTTGGGCAGCCAAACCTTTCCCTCACACCTCCTGCGGTGAAAAACTACACAGCGTGGGTCCGCACCGGGAGCGGGTGGGGTCACTGGCTCCGTCCCCGCGGCAGCTGCCGTGACCCGCTACCGAAAGCCCAGAGGACAGAGCAGCCGCGGCCCGAGGCCGGACCCCCCTCAGCCGCCACCCCGGTGCCTCACGCAAGACGAGCCTCGACCAGAGGCCGCTCAGGGACAACGCACTCGATAGCGCTCCGCTAGCGGCGCGCATCGCCCCCCACAGCCTCTCAGGTTTATATACCGGCCTGGGCACCGCCGCGGAGGACGCTCCTCCCCGCCGCCATGACACCCCGCCCCGGCCCCGCCCCTCTCGCGAGATCTCGCCGATCCCGCCCCTTCCGGCGATGGCTGCGCGCCGGCCACGCCCCTTCCGGTGATGGCGGCGCGCTAGGCCGCAGGCCCCGACAACCGCGCCGCCGCCATGCACTCGGACGACGTGAGTCCGCCGGTTGATTCGGTCCCGTCCGCGCCCCCCGCCCCGCTGCTGAGTCGGTTCCGCCCCGCCGGGGTGTACCGCCCCTTCCCTTCCCCACGCACCCGCCACGTGGCGGGGGCGGTCACCGTCCCCAGCCCGGGGGGGACAGAGGGACGCGGGAGGGGCCGTGAACGGGGACGGGCTGTCCCTGCGCCCCCTGTGGCACCGCACCCGCCTGCCCGTGGGGTGCAGAGAGGAGACCCCAGTGGTTGAGGGGGAGGTGGGGGGCGGGGGATCGTGTCCTTCCCCCCTCCCCCGGCCCCGTTAGAGCCGCGGCGGGGCTGCCCGGGGCGCCGGGTGAGGGGTGGCGGTGTATGTCACCCTCTGTTTGTCCTCGCAGGTTGTGTGGGACACGTTGGGGAACAGACAGTTCTGCTCCTACAAGATAACGTGAGTTTTTTGGGGAGACGGGGTGCGCTGAGCTCTCCCAGCTTGAGGAGGGGTGGGGTGGGGTGTGTAGGGAGAGGAGTGGAGGGGCCAATTTGGGTGCCCCTCAGACCCCAACATGTTCCCCCCTCTCCTCGTGGCACCAGGACAGCCACAAGTGACGGTCACAGCTGCGAGGCGCAGGGCAGGCCCTTCCCCTTTAATCCCACCTCTCTTCTTTCCAGGACAAAAACCCAAAACTTTTGCCGCAATGAGTACAACCTGACGGGACTGTGCAACCGCTCCTCCTGCCCTTTGGCAAACAGCCAGTACGCCACCGTCCGGGAGGAGAAAGGTGGGAGCCCGGCAGCGGCACCCAACAACCCCTGGGGTGGGGAGGGGGCGAATCCCTGCGGGTACCCTCGCTGTCGGGGACACGCTCGGTCTCTCTCCCAGGATCACGTTCCTCTTTTCTTTAGGTCGGTGTTACCTGTACATGAAGACGATAGAGCGGGCACCTTTTCCCCGTCGGCTCTGGGAGCGGGTGAGTTAGCGAGAGCGGACCGCTAACCGAGCTCTGATGTAACACACGGAGAGGCAGGGGAGGGCAGGGAGTGATGGCACTCCTCCCAAGGGCAGATGCGTCCCCACTTTATTGCTGCTCCGTAGCTCAACCCTTTCCCTTTCACCCTCCAGGTCCTGCTGAGCAAGAACTATGAGAAAGCGCTGGAAGAGATAGACGAGAACCTCATCTACTGGCCGCGGTTCATCCGACACAAATGCAAGCAGCGGTTCACTAAGATCACACAGTACCTCATCCGCATCCGGAAGCTGACGCTGAAGCGACAGTAAGTGACACAACCAAGAACAAAGACGTTGGTTTGGCCTAAAGCCGCTGCCCATCCACCGAGCCACTGTCACCGGCTATATGCACAACCCTGCTGCACCCAGCTGTTTTCCTGAGGCTTTGGCAGGCTTGTAAATGAACCTGGCTGAAATGGATTTAACTGCAGTGTAGTCTGAGTATATAAATGCACTTAAACTAGTTGCAGCCGCATTTCTAACAATGTAACTGCTGGTTGTTCCCCCAAATGAGAATTTGCTCACCTGCTATGCAAGGGGCTGACAGATTCACTAACTAGCGCCTGTTGTTCCCTGTAGGAGGAAGCTTGTTCCTTTACGCAGAAAGATTGAAAGGCGAGAGAAGAGACGAGAGGTAACACCACTTTTTCATATAATCTATTGCTTCTGTTTCACGTGTCTTTCAATCTACTGACAGCTCCTCTTTGCTCCGTCAGGAGAAAGCCCTGATTGCTGCTCAGCTGGATAACGCCATTGAGAAGGAATTACTGGAAAGACTGAAACAGGATACCGTAAGGATCACTGTGCCCAGAACACAGCAGTAAAATTGCTCCTATTGCCCTCTGTCCTGCTGGTTCTCCAGCGAGGGACACGGCCATTGGTATGAAAGAGAAGCACCACCTGTGTAGGAGGGGTAGGGGACAACTGCACAGTGCCCTTCAAGTGGCTTGATAACAGGCTGGAGAACCTGCTTCCCCCAAATACAGAGCCCTTCGTTTTCTGTACAGGAGCGTGTGCTTCAGAATTAGGGAAGGGGCTGAGCCACAAGTTCAGCCTAGGATGGTACTGCTTCCGTGCAGGCCATGGGCTTTAGGTGACTCTACCACCAACGGCCGTCTTCCTCCTGTGACTTACAGAAAATCCGTATGTTCCTTTTCAGTATGGAGACATTTACAACTTCCCCATCCACGCCTTTGACAAAGCTCTGCAACAGCAAGATGCAGAAAGTGAGAGCGAGTCTGATGCAGAGAAGGAAGAAGAAGATGACGAGGTAATGCTTTTAGCCACAGCACCACAGTTAACCTTCCCTGACCTGGAGCGGCACCTCTGATTCACCTACATGCTGAGCGCTGTAGTGTGAACGTCGGGGTGAGAAGAGGTTAGGAAAGGCGAACTCAGAAAAAGCATGTGTGTGCAAGTAGTGCCCTGGATGGCTCTTCCAGTGCGAGTCGTGACACTGTATTGTGCTCGGTGTGCAGGTGCTAGCTCCTGACTTTATTTCTTACAGGACACAGACAAAAGAGAGTTTGTGGAAGCAGATGACAGTGACCTCAGTGACTTTGAGGTAAGTGAAGCACCAGGTATAAACTGTCAGGCTAATCTGTTTGAAAGTAACCTCCACCCTCTTGGTGTCTCTGGTGATAGGATAAGAGCCAGCAAAATCAGATTTGTGGAACATAATGATACAGTCGGATTGCACTGTATCCACTACACCCCATCTCCTCTGGCTAGACAGCTGGGAGCCAGGAATTATAAAATGGAATCGGATACACGAGATAATTTTGCAGAAAGAGGAGGTTTAGTTACGCAGCATGCTTTGACATCACTCTTGTCATTCTTTCTCAGGACATGGATAAGTTGGAGACAAGTAGTGAAGAGGAGCAAGAAGAGGAGGAAGAAGTAGAAAAGAAAGCCTCTCACTCCAAATCTAAAGGGAAAACTCCCCTGAAAGGACCAGCCAGAAGAAAACGTTGCTACATTGAGATAGAGTATGAAGAAGAAACAGAGCCAACCGCCAAAACGAAAGCAGCCTGACTCCTTCCTGAACCCACATTTTGTGCTGAATGACAGGACTCCAGATCTGTCACTAGAACTCCTTCCAGCTTTCGCCACTCTGCAGGACCCTCATTAATTACTTTTTCCATGCTTTAGACTAATATTTTTCTTTAAGAAAAGAAGGGTTTCTGTCCCAACCCCAGGCAATTGCAGCAAGTTCATACAAGTCCTTCATGAAGCGCAGTTCGAAGAAGACTCCCCACCTTCTCTACAACCACACGAGGCTCAGCTCAGACTGTGCTCCGGGAAGGAACCTGGACTGGGGGGCACTGCTGCTTTGTTCTAAAGCTGGAGAAGCCCACAAGTGTATCTTGTTTGTGGGAGGTATGGGGCTGACAGGATGAGAAAGACAGTGATTTTAAATAAATAAATAAATTTTACTGTACAAAAAGCAGGGTGAGCATCCATCAGCCACACCTCATGTGTTCTCTTGCACTTTTCTGATGCATTCCCGTACGCAGTTCTCCTCACAGCTGCTGTACACACCTTCCAGCAGGACCTGAAACAAGAAAAGCATCCATTTCCAATGCCTTGGCACACTCAGGTTTATGGTGTTACCAACTCTCTGGCAGCTACCCATTGGATGAGAATTGTACAAAGCATATAGCTGTCGATACATATCGAGTCACTTACTAAATCAAGTACTAACTTTGAGGTGGGTGGAAACTGATGCTTTCAAAATACTGTGTGACCAAGGAAGCAAGAGGGCTCTTGCATGCACCATCCAGCCTTTTTTAAGAGTGAAGGGATCAGAAATGAAGCAGTGCTGGGTCCCTGGCTCACCTTGACTTGCCCTTCAGAGCAGCGATCCAGCAGGATGAGGCATTCAGTGGCCCCCTGGAGTAAGTCGGCTTTTACTGGCTCTGGTGTTGAACCTTGGTCAGTGTGTACATCCCAGATCATCTTCAGCAGAGCTTTGAGGAGCACAGGGACTCTGCGTGGCATCCTGCAGAGGGAAAGAGCAAGCCTGCCTTACTCTAAATCCTCTTCACAAGCCAGGGAAAGCACAGCCCTGCTCAGCAGTTCCTAGACACTTCAGGCAGGAGCTGCTAGTTGCCATTTACGTGTGGAGCAGGATTGTAGCTGGCGTAAAACGAGCAACCGCTTCAGCAATGAGGCTGAAGAAGCTGCTGCATTCAGTATGTCCATGGGAGGGAGGACACAGGCCCCAAACACAGAGGTAACCTTCAGATGGTGTATCAGGAACGCCTGTCATTGGGGCAGCCTAATTCACAGCACAGGGCTTACTCCACAGTTCTGCCACGCAGACAACAGAGATTTAGTTTTTAGCCAAGATGATGCTTCCAGAACAGGCAAAAGACAGATCAAAACGAGGACCCAGCTTAACTTTTCAGTCAGGTTTTCCAGCAAAGCAGTAATGCCTGTGATTCCTCCCTGTGGGAGATTCTCCCTTAAGATTTCAGGGCCTTTTCCTCAAGCAACCGTAACTTTGGCTCTGAAAGAGGGACAGCATTCAGGATATGCTTTCTGTAGTGTCTTTCACCCCCAGACTAGTACCTGGGCCAAGCATGCTCTATGGTGCATTGCAGCATCTTCAGTATTCCCAGTCGGGCTTCTTCCTCAGGGCCATCACAGACTTCCAGATATCCTAGGATAACTCGCTCCAGCCTCTTCAGGTGCCGCACTATCAGGATGCCAAGTCTGCTGACACAAAGAGACGCACACTGAGGAGGGAGATACAGACCAAGGCCAAAGCGAGTCCCTGCAGGGCTGCGGTTGCTGCTCTCACCTCTGCACAAAGGCAGGCAGGGTCCTGGCGTACACCCGCCGCAGCGCAAGGCGATGCTCTGCCTCCATGTGGGTCAGAACCAGCTGCAGCACCTCATCGCAGGGGGCGGTTGGTCTGGCCTGCTTCTGCTGCCGCTGGGCTCTCTCCAGGATTGGCAACAAGTCCAGCAGGCACAGCAACACTGCCTGGTTTGGTGCGAGACAGTAAATCTGGGAAATCCTGCTGATGTTGTTCTCTCCAAAACACCAGTAACTTCCAAACCCCCTGACCACCCACAGCTGCTGCAGTGCGCATGACAGACCTAACTACTTCTACTACCAGCCCTCTTCAGCTGCCACCTGGAAGGGGACAGGAGGTGAGAGATCTTCCCTCTGCTTTGATATTTTCCTGTAATCTACTGACTTACTTTGTCTCTTGGCCACAAGCATCGGCTAGTAACAGCCTGACTAGACTGTCTGCAAGGAAACAGGTTCTGCCTCCTCCTGCCTTATGCTGGCTATCCCTCGTGGGGCCGATACGCAATACCACGAAGCAGATTAAAATGAAGTTCTGCTGTCCTACCTGGATGAGAGGGGCCTCTCGTGAATAGAGATGGTTGTAAAGGGCATGGTACACAACCTGAGCCCTGTTGAACTGGCACAGATCAGCAGCTGGCTGCAACAACAGAGAAGAGAACATTATTCCCATGCATCACACTCAGCACTCACTTAACCCAATAAAAGAGAACAGCCTTCACAAACCCTTGCACATACTGCACATTAGGAACACTGCTTACAAGAAAGCAGGAGCAGGTGCTGTACTAAATGCAGGTTAAACCCTGCCATGCACAGGAGCAGCCACTTCCCTTTGTCTCCCAGCTGCATTTTTGCAGTTTCTCTGGCATTACTTTAATATCCTGCTCTGCAAACCGTTGTCAGGCTGATACGTGAATCAGCTGAGTTCAAAAGGTGGCCAAGCAGTTCTTTGCTTCCTGTTAACAAATGTAAGAACTACACATATTTAAACACACAGGGACGGTACGGAGGATAGAGCAGAATCGCTAGGTTAACAGCGGAACCAGGATTACAAGTTAGGAGTCCTAACAGGCGTCCAACCCACCCTTCCTTCAAGCAACACACAGAAAGGGATGTAATTTCTCAGATCTCTTACCACATTGAGAATGATATGATGCAGGCAGCGCACACCCAGGATTTTATTCTCCTCCCGGTAGTCATCCGAGATGAGCAGCGATGGCGGGAGGACACGCTCCAGGTAATGGCTAAGCCAGGGCCGGGTGACGTGATTCAGCGTCCAGGAGAACACAAACTTTGTGGCAGGGTTACACTTCCAGGCATCTCTGGAAATACACAAGCTCAGCAAACACTGGAACTAACAAATGCTTATTTCCTATGCATTTGAGCCACTCAGCTGACAGTAAGTTCTGTCCAATTCCCCCCCCCCCCCCACCACCTTTCGTTACTGATTATCTGTAAACCTCTTGGCCCCACATTTATCCTCTAGTGTCTTGTACTGCCTGAGCTCGCACAGTTTCCCAAAAAGTTTCCAGCACTTCCTACACAGAGACCAGCCAAATACGCCATCCTCTCCAGCACTGCCCTCCCCTTCCTACTCACTTGGTCAGCTCCTGTTTCAGGAGTCCCATCACTGCTGCAAATCTTCCTTCCTCGTCTTCATTATTTCCCCGAAGGAATTCAGCCACCGACCCACAGCCTGCAGCTTTAACCAGCAATACCAGCAGCTCCTGTGCCACCGACTGAGACCTCGCATTTGTCCAGGGCCTCTCCACAATATGTGTTGCAGCAAAGATGTACACGGGTGTCATCACACGGCATAGGATTGGGCCCACCACGGGGACACCCAGAGATTCCTGAGTCTTTGCAGCTTCCAGCTTCACAAGGAGGTGTAGAAACACCGAGCCAACATCTGCCGCTCTCTCAGCTGCAGCAGCATATGCACTGTCCTTACTGGGGAGATCTGCAGCATCTTGCTCCTGCACTGGGGGTGCTGCATAGCCATTCAGCGCAGCCACCAACTCACCCACCGTTGCAGGGCTCGGGCCTCCAAAAAGCCACCGACAGTCCGCAGCCTCGACCAGCGCACCCAGGTCTCTGACCACGCCGGCCTTGGGGGCACCGCCGGCCCCCTCAGAGAAGCGCAGCCCGATCTGGAGGAGAACTTGCTCGGCCGGCGGGACAGCGGGAGGCGGCTGCGCCCCGTCCCGCGGCTCCTCCAGCCTCAGGGCTCGCAGTAGGCCGCTGAGCTCCATGGCCGGGCCGGACCCACACCCCAGGGCCACTTCCCACCCCGCGGTGGGACCTCCCCGCTCTAAAACCCCTTTAAATACACCCCCACACCTCCCTTTTAATCCACTTCCCTGTACCGACCGCAGGCAGCAGCGCCCTGCGGAATTCTGAGAATCTCTCCCCTCAGAGCAGGGAACTACCGCCTCCTTCAACAGGCGCCGGAAACCGCGCCGCTGTCGCAAAATCCCACCCTTGCCGTAAAGGTGGTGGCGAGGGGGCGTGGCCACGAGTGAATAAATTAGCATGGGTAATGAGTCACCGGGACGCGGGGAAGAGGTGCCGTGCGGTCCCGGGAAGGGCAGAGAGCGCTACGAGCGCGGGCACGGTTGATGCAGACGGGGCTGCACCGGCTGCGGTGGGAGAATCAGTGCGGGCAGTTCCTCGCCCTGACCTCGGGGCGAGTGGCGCGGCACTGGGGCCAGGAGCGGTGGCAGAGCGCTGATCCTTCCGGTTCATAGCGCATGATGAATGGGAGCGGCACGCGGCTGCGTGACGTGTGCGCCCTGCGTTACGACGTGGCACACATTTCCTTTCTGAGCGCCGGGGGGATCAGCGGCGTTACTGGTGACGTCACGTTGTCGTCTGCGTCTCAAACATTAAAGCCGAGGAAAGGACTCCTGCGCTCCCCGATCCCCTTCGCTACCCCCGAGCGCTCGGAGCTCAGACTGGCTGAGAAATTGTCCGTT
>VZSZ01003995.1:242616-352370 GCA_013398815.1 Ibidorhyncha struthersii
TCTGCTGTTGGGACCCCCCGAGCTGGAGGCAGCACTGCAGGGGGGTCTCCCCAGAGCGCAGCAGAGGGGCACAATCCCCCCCTCGCCCTGCTGGCCACGCTGCTGGGGACGCAGCCCGGGGTGGGGGGGGCTTTCTGGGCTGCAAGTGCACATTGCCGGCTCCTGGGGAGCTGCTCATCCACCAACGCCCCCAAGTCCTTCTCCTCAGGGCTGCTCTCCATCCATTCTCACCCAGCCTGGATTTGTGCTGGGATTGCCCCGACCCATGTGCAGGACCCTGCACTTGGCCTGGTTGAACTTCATGAGGTTCACACAGCTCCACCTCTCAAGTCTCTCGGGATCCTCATTCCCCTCCCGCGCATCCCCATGGTACGTATGCCCATGATGCACCTTTCCGCCATGTGTGTTCCCATGAAGCATGCACAGGCAAGGGGCTTTGCTCAAATAGGGCCCCATCATCCAGCAGGAACACTCTGCATGTGACCCCGGTTTGCATTACCTGCTTCACATGCCACCTGGCTGGAGCCCAGCCCGTCCTCGTGTACGCACCAGCCCTTTGGGGACCCCCCCGGCAGGCACTGAGCTCCTGGTGGCTCTGTCTTGTGCAGGGGATGGTTTCAGACGTGATCAGCATCTCCACCCAAACTGTGGACCCTGCAGGTGACCGGTGGCCATGAGGGCAGCAGGACCGGCAGTGTGGGGCTGTGAAATGGCTCCGTGTGCCCCCACGTGCCCTGTGTCAGGGATGGCAGTATCGTGGCCTCTGTGTGTCCTTCTCCACCCATAACTCCAAGGATCAGGCAGGTTTCTGCTGGGGCTGTGCTGACAGACCTGAAATCGGGGTACTTTTCCACGCTGCGCTTTGGTCTCAGCCACTGCAAGCACAGCGAGGTGCAGCACACCACGGGCTCTGTCAGTGATTTCGCTCTCTGGATTAGTTTGCTGATCCTCCAAACACAACCTGCCCTCGTGCTCAGAGCCTCCCTGATCCCAGCTTTGTCAAACAACAGCCACGCTCTGCACTCGGGGGCCGATGCGCAGCAGGCTGCACAAAGGGAGCTTCGCAGCAGCAAGGAGCACAAAGCAGAATTGCAAAATCAGGCAGGAGGCATTTTACACCCCTCAGGACCTTGCCAAGCTCCAATCACCCCCGCCGAAGCTTCTGGCACGTCCAACAGTCCCAGCAGCACCCAGCGTCGCTGCAGAGCGTGACCAGCCCCTGCGCGTTGCCCAACGCCTGTTCCTCCTTCCCTCAGCGTCTGCAGCCCTTGCTCGGGGTAACCTTGGCCCCGCTGCCAGCAGTCAGTCTGTTCTCTCTGCCACTGCCTTTCTGGGATGGTGCCACGTCCTGAGCACCCCGTGGCACCTCAGGGGCCTCTAAGAGCAGAGTCCCCAGCCCGGGAGCTGTGCAACACACACAGAGGACACCACAGCTTCTGCAAACTAAAGCTCGCTCTCCTGGTAGCCCTTGAGCTGCAGGCAGGCATTCGCAGGGCAGGACTGCTCGGGGCCACCGGTTAGCAGTGATGGGGTGCTACAGCACGGGCCTCGGTGTGCCCCAAGCCAAGCGGCTCACCCTGCGTGGCCATCGGGCTCCTCTTGCTGTGTTTACATGATCTCAGCGCAACATACAGCCGGCAGCCGAGCGGTGCTCCATGCGCTCTCAGGAAGCGGAGGAAGAATGGGGCTATAATAAGAGCAGGCGGACAATGAGTGGTGGCAGTGTGCCAGCCCAGCACCCGTGGGGCCACCAGCACCCCTGGGCCACCACGGACACTTGCTCCTGGCCCTGGCCACGCTCCTGGGGTTCGGCTCGCCCATCCCCTCTGCAAGCAGCCAAGGTGTTTTTCGCAGGCCCCAGCGGACAGCCCAAGTCTGGGTGATGGCTTGGTGCCTGCCTGCCTTTGGGAGACCGACATTGTCCACCTCGTGATGGATGGTGACTCTGGTGACTGCCAGCCCGGCTCTGCTTTCCACCAGGAGCTCCCCTTTCTGTCCCCACTGCTGGAAAAAAAGAGCGGGGAGGCCGAGCACAGGCACTGGCCACCAGTGGAGTCTGACAGGTTCAGCCCCTGCACCGAGGATCTGGGAGGACTCAGGTCCATCTCAGGGTGATGCTCTCCCACCGACACCTGTGACGGATCCCAGCCTGAACACATGAAGTCTGTCCCAAAGCACACAGGGGATGGCCAAGCTTTTTCCTTAGCACTGGCTTTATTTTCACAGGTTAACACTAGGCATGGAGGACATCCAAACACTACGACAAAAGGCCCGTTTGCCTGAGCCCACACACCAGACCTAATTCACACTGCTACACAGACCAAAAATGAATGGGAAACAAGACAAGGAACACGCAGAGCTTCAGTCTCCTGGGAGGGAGGGACAGGACTGGCTCAGCCAATGCATCTGCCACGTGGGAGAACGAAGCCTTGAAGGCTTCTCGGGGCCAACAGGGATAGAATAACCTGAAACGTGGGGCCAAGTCCCTCCGGAGGCATCTTGGAACGAGCAGGCTGGGAAGGAGGCTACAAGTTACGCCTACCTAGGTGGCAAGATTGCAGGTTGAGGGCCTATGCTTTACCATTAGGAATAGCTCGCATGTCTGGGGACCCCCTTAGCTGAGGGGGAGGCCCAGGGGCCAGTTGCATGTAACCCACTAGCTGCCAAGCGTCTGCACCGTGAGGAAAGCCCTATCTCTGCCACTCAGCGGGCATCAGAGTCAGATGAGCACCGCACACACAACGCTCCCACTGCACAACCCCTCTCGTCCTCCTTCACGCACTCCTCTTCAGCCTCAGGGCATTGTCCAGGGCGACCAGCTGGCGCAAGAAACCCCGGTTGGGGATGATACCGCGGTGGTCCTTGACCGTCTTTATGGCTTCTACAAGGGGCATGTGGTGGCGGATCATGAGGTAGGCGAGGACCAAGGTGGCCGACCTGCTCACCCCGACAGCACAGTGCACAAGGATCCTTCCTGGGGGTGAAACACAGGGGCTGTGTCACAGCAGACCAAATATCCCAATTAAAAAAATACCGAGGACCCAACTCTGCCATGGTGCGTCCTGGAGCTGTGGCTCAGGTGTGCAGCCTCTGGGGTCAGAGGTTATAGTATGACTGTGACACACTGAGGTCCCTCTCTTGGCAAAGTGTATCAGTGCATCATGATCTCCCAAACCAGACTGAATAGGACCAGCCACAGCTCAGGACACAGCCTGGGGCTGTGACCTGGGGGGCCAGTGCTCCCATCCAGCCTGTCCCCTCTTTGGAGGAGGTGATCCAGTGCAGGAGACACCATCCCAGGCTAGAAAAACCTTCGTTTTCTAGGATGCTTAGTAATAGGATGTCCGTATAGCTTCCCATCTGCCCGGGGTAGTTTCTTCCCATCCCAGCTCCCCACTTCTCTCCCAGAAACCTTTCCCACTGACCTTCATTCAGCGCTTGGTGGATGAAGTCAGCTGCAGGATAAAAGTAGGGGCTCATGTCAAAGGAAGGCGAGTCATGGGCCTCGATGCCCAGGTAGCGGATGCCCGTGCCCTCGTAGTACTCAGCACCCCCCCTCCACTTGCTGTGCGAGGCGTTGAGGATGTGGGTGATGCGCAGGTGAGCCAGCTCACGCCGGTTGGCCGCTATATCTCTGCAGAGAGTAAGAAACGGTGCAGAGATGCATAAGTTTAGACCAGTTAAAGAGAAGTTTCTAAGGACAGCATAAGGGCTGTCCTGGACAAACATTTACATCTGAGAAAGCTGGATGCAAAGGAAAAATGCCAGATTTTTAAGACTCTTGAATTTTAAGTCAATCTCTGACTCCACGGGCACACCACCTCTGCCCACCCCACCCCCCAGCAGTGCTCTGAACTCTGCACAGCCGTGTTTATGTCCTCCCTCTTCCTTTGTCCCAATGTACCACACCCACCACATCCTCCTCTCCCTCACTTTTCCCAACCTCCCCCTCCCACATTTCCCCATTTCACAAAAATACCCCGACCCCCCCAGTTCTTGTCCCCCTCCGATACATACTGATCTCCCAGGTAGAGTCCTGGCCAGACCTCATCAGCATGATTACAGGCTGTCTTTCCCGTGTACAGCAACCTTTCAAGCTCAAAGACGCTGAGGATGGGGTGGTTGTTGCGCTCTTCCCGCGAGCCCCGGCTTGGTGACCTGGTGCCATGCCTGGAGAACCTGGACAGGAAAGCCATTGGAGCTGCCGAGACCCACAAGGCATACCTGTGGGTTCGTGAAGGCCGGAGAGCGGCCTGGAGGTCGCTTCTGCTGCTGCTGCCACCCACGGTCCTGCCATGGAAACAGTGGAGATGCCATTAGAAGAAATGGGGATCTCCCACTCCATCCCTTTTGTAGAACTACTGGCCCAAAGCAGCCAGTTCTCACCTTCCTGATGAGAGGGCTGTGTCAAGTCAGCTACCCAGTTGTTCCCAGCGTGAGACAGAGTATCACCCACACTCCCTTCCAAGAAGCATTACTGCTGGGGAGAAGTTTACGATGCCAGGGCTGGTGAGGGAAGCCAGAGAGGCAGCCAGATTGCTGAGTCTCCACAGGCTGAGGTTTTGCTCCAGCCCCATGGCTTTGGGTTGAGGCCACGTTGGCAAGAGATGTTCTACACAGGACCACCTTCCTTCTGAGCTGGCTCTGGGGCTTTGCCTGCCAGCGGGACAATGCCAGCGCGAGAACTGATGCTGCCAACCTGCTATCAGAAGCAATGAAAGGCGGCCAGGTCTGGGCACGCCACCAGGACTGGGGAGGAGAAACCCCCAAACAGGTGGAGGATTCCATATGGCACCATGCAGAGCCTGGCCAGGACCCAGACTCCTACGGACCAGCCACAAAAGCCTGTGGGGAGGGAGAGGCAGGATTAACCCCTCCAAGTACAGCAGTCCCGCCATTGCATTTGAACATCTAGGACTGGTTTGGGGTGGGAAGAGTTAATTTCAGGGGATGAGAAAGTTCATTTTGCAAAGCGGATCCTCTAGGACGCATATCTGCTCTCAAACCTTTAGATCATACCGATACTTGTCACGCATCTGCAAGAAACCTCCCTGGACAGCCTTACCCCCGCGGAGCAGTTAACAGTCTCTGCAGCCAGAGGTTTCAGAGCTGCCTTGTTGTGCTCGTTTGCTGCTGCCCCACTGACAGACCCCCCCTACATGAGAATACCATTCTCTTTCCCGCCATCACTGCTAATGCCCTGAGCTGCACTGGAAAGTGTCCAAAGAGCATCCCATCACAGCCCCCAGCAGCAGCTCGGCACCGGCCAGCGGTCCCTGGGAAGTGCAGCGACCTTGGGCTGGCCAGGCTGGATCACAGCACGTCTGTCTGCTCTGACATTTTGCCTAAGGCTCCGGCCAGCAGCCAACAGTGCAGAAGGAAGAAGCCTCCAGCCATTTCTTGGCAATGTGCAGAGGAGGAAAACATTGCAAGGGCATGGGGGAGCTCAGAGAGGGAGTCCGAAGAGACTCATGGATGTCTCCTTCCCCACTCCCTCTTGCAGGGTGGCAGTTCAGCCCCTGCCTGGCACCCCGGGGTGATCAGTGCTGCCTGCACTACTCACCCCTGACACCGAGCACAGCGTATGGGCCAGATCTCACCCTGACACCTCTCCCCTGCCCTGATGAATTTTGGACTCCTTCACGCTGGGAATTCAGACTTGGCAAACCCCACCTGGAGAAGGCATTCAGCACGGCCGTGTGCCGGGGCCCTTAAACCTTGTGCGACCTTGGCTGCAGCACAGCCACATGCCACCAGCCCCAGGCAGCATTGACAAATAAACAGCAGAAGGGTCTGAAAAAAGCAACTATATCATCCGTGTAAGGCTGTAAGTAGCCAAACAGCGGACCCTCTTACTGCTACAGCTGGCCGGAAAAATAGCAATCCACACCTATCCTGGGGTGTAGCTCTAGAAACCTCAGGGCCAAAGCTGGCTTCCAGCTTCCCACCCCCAACACACCGCCACGCCAGCCCCCCCCAAGTGCTGCAGGGGAAGAAAAACTGCCCCACATCCAAGACCTCAGAACAGAACCCAAAGCACTCCTGGCACCCAGAACCCTCACAGGCATCGGCTCTACCCCCCTTTTCGGCAGCCAAACCCGGGGGCTCGCACCCCGCTCCCCCGGGCACGCTCATGGCTGCCTCCGGAGCCCCTCTGCCAGTCGTGCCATGCTTGGAGGGAGGGGAGAAACAGCCAGAGCCTGCCTAGATGCACAGAGTGAGCTCTGAAGAGGCATCGCTGAAGGAGCGCAGGCTGCTCAGCCCCGCACACTCCGCAGAGACAGACAGACAGACACGCAGGAGGAAGGAGACGCCCACCCCGTTACTCTACCTTTGTGAGAGCTGTGATTTCTCGGCTCAAAGTGAGTGTTGTAGTCAGATCCAGTCGGCCATGTCTTCCTGCTGCTGCTGCCGCTGCCGTAGAAAGGCTGATGTATGAACATCTATTTTAAGCCATGACATGTCCAGAGGCAGGTTTGTTTATATCATGCTGTGCATGGATGGATAAGGGAGGAATGAGGGAGACGGACACAAATGCAGAGATCGCATGCAAGCATGCACAGACATACACACATAAGTGCCCATTACTACGCAGACAAAAAACAACAGCAACAACAACATATCAAAATTCTCCTGCCAGCTTTTCTCTCACTCCTCCTCCAGCAAACCAAAAGCCACAGGCGCACAGAGAAGGAGAGAAGAAAAAGCCGATAAAGTGGTGCTGATGACATGATTACCCATATCATAAATCTGTAGCTGTCTCTAGAGGATGCTTCTTCATATTTTTTTTTACAGTTGACCTTGTCCTCCCCCCTTCCTAGGGTCTCTTTGGCAGAGCCAGGGCTTAGTGACGTTTTCTTCATTTGCTAAGAAAATAAGCCTGGCGGGGGATGTATGTGGTGAGATGACAAACTATTTACAAATTCATGTCAAAGTCAGGGACTACTTTTTTTTTCTGGGGGAAAAAAAAGAGAAAAAAAAAAGAGGGAACTCAAAAGATTGAAGCTTTTTGTTTTGACATTTTCTAAATGACACCATTCATTTCAGAAGTGCTGCAATAGTTCAGTTAAACATTTTCCAGGCAGAATATTCTCCCTTTCCCTTTGAAGTGCTGGCTTTCAATTTAAAAGTTTGACTCAGATCAGAAAGTAGGAGTGTGGTGGGAAACACAACTGTTCCAGGCCAAACGACACATCCTAAGAAGATTTATGGCATTCCCTCCCACACTCCTATTTGATTAAAACCCTGGAAAATTTCCTGTTTTGTTTTCAGCTTAACTCGTGGTTATCCCAGGGTGCAACCTCAGACGCTTCAAGGATGAACTCAGCATCACCAGATACCCATCCTGTCCCACCTGCACCACGGTACGTACGTGCAATGAGGTTTAGCTGGGCTTTTTCAACATCCGTGACAGCACAGGTCCCGGGAGTGCAGCCTCAAAGCAGCACACACCTTTCAGTACACCACAGGCCTGTTTTTACCCCCACATAATGCATAGCTAAACGACAGGGTTGTCAGGCCGTACTGGAGGTTAAGACCACACGCGGGTTCAAAAAGACCTTGAACACACCTGGATTTCAGATCTCTCAGGCTTCCCCACAAAGTTCTGGATACAGCTTCAGCCTAGGAAGTTGGTAACACCCCAGAAGCTGGGAGATATGCTCAGGAAGGCATTTGGGATATGCCCTGCTCTTCACTGCTTTCCCCAAGCAGTAACTGCTGGCCACTGTAGGAGCTGGGTATGAGGGATAACGGACTTTGCCTGTTCCAGTTCCTTTGCGCCTGCAGAAACATTCACCCGGTGCTAACAAGTCCCAGGAGAGACCCAGATGCAAGACTAACGAAGCTCTCAGAGCTGCAGATCCAGGGGGTCCCCATGAGCCCTCCTGCCAGCTACGCTCACCAGTCCCTCAGGGAACAGAGGCTCCAGCCCCATCCATCCCAAATGCTCCTTATCCAACAGCTCTGCTATGCAAATACCCCCAAAGGTGACTGTGCCCAGCCCTGACTGACTCCCTGTCCATCAGCCATGCCGGGGCAGCGGATGTGACAGGTCAGGTAGCTACATTGCCACCAGCTCCAGCCACAGAGAGCCAGAGATACAAGGTACAGCCCCGCGGGCTGGCCAGGAGCATCCTTCCCTTATCCTGGCATGGCCTCCAAAAGCTCCTGCCCTCAAGAAACGCTGCCCTGCTGCCAGCTGCCTCTGCTCCCAGGCAGCGAGGTGCAGTTGCTGATTATCCTGGTTTGGCTCCTGTTCAACGCCTGAGAAGCAGCACCCAGAGACCTGATTTATCCCCTTCCTCCATGGTTTGCTCTAGCTCCTGCATGCCCAGACTCCCGGGGGGCACAGACAACAGCAAGGGACAGACCCCAGGAGGTCCTGGGCGAGGGATGGCTTCGCTGTCCTCACTGAGCTGACAGTACTGCACTGCTGGGTGATGCTGCCAGCTTGGGGAAAGCCTTCTTGTACCCCGAATAAGGGGTTTGAGTCCACTTACCTGCAGAAAGGTTGAGCATTTCACTTCCACCTGGTAGCGCTCCTCCGAAAAACAGGGGTCGAGTGACCTAAAAGGAAATTTGTACTTTCACAGCCCTGCAAGACACCTTTAACGAGGACAAGCAGAGGCCCTCTCCCTCCTCTGCACCAAGGAATTACATTCCCAGTAGTCTGTAAAACGCGCTTCTAAACAGAAGTGCCTGCAACCCCCATCACAAAAGGTTAAATCTGAATTTAAAAAAACTACATGAAATAAAATTAGGTGGATAAATGTTTTGGCAGAGCATTGCCTGCAGGGAACTTACTGGTCATTTAAACAGAGGATTAGTAGTTGTTATGTTTTTATTCCAATAATAATACTGGAATTGCTTTGTAAAGCAGCCAGAAGTCCCCAACAAAGCCAGTGACTGCTTCTTAGATAATGAAATCTCAGATGCTTTGAAATGCCTGGGCAGCCGCATCAAGGAAAAGTGTCAGCAATCTATCTTTTTATAAGGGAAGTTTCTTAGACACAAACCAGACCTCTTTGCCTCACCTCCTCTCCTTGTTTTCCATAAACATCAGTGCTGTAGCAGAGCCTGAGTTGCTCCTTGCTCCCTGGTAGGATTTACGAGCTCAGCTCATTGCTTCTGAAGCTCCTGTCCTTGAAGACAAGAGGCCACTCAGAGCACTGGGTCCGGTCTGCAGGCTCACAAACACCGTTTGGGCTTTGTTGGGACTTTCACATACATCTTGCTCAGTTTCCCCACCTCCTTCTAATCGCCCCCAGGTCGGAGTCCTGTCTCTCACCTGTTTTGCCCTGAAGGGCACTGAGAAGCAAAAATCACTCTGAGAACTAATCACGAAGACACAGGGAGAGAATTTAAAAACCAAACCCCCAAACTCTCTCTCCTCCTGGCAGTGATTCTCTCAAAGCTGTTTCCTCTGGGAAGCATCCAGCTGCAGCACAGGACACAAAGCTGTCCTGCCACCTCACTGCCCTGCGAGCTTTATCACTCCATGATGCCTGAGCCCTTAACTGGGAAGGATCACCTGGTCCTCGGTAGATAGCGATTATGTGGGAGCATAGCTGCGGAGACAGAGAGAGGTAGGTCTGGCTTCCCCCAGTCACGGGCACCACCGCGGAGAGTATCTCTAGGGCTGGATAGTTTAAGGATAGCACCAGCAGAGATTTCCTATATCCGCTGACCGGCGGAGTTGCCTGCTGCAGGGGGTGCTGCTGTTACAACAGGGGTGGGATGCTGGCACGGGCAGCTATGATATCCCTGTATCTCAGCTATTGTGAAAAAGTGCTGTGCACAGCAGGCCTGCGGCAGCGAGGATGGAGCAGCTGTTTTCAGCTCAATTAGGGACGAAATCGGCTCCCAGCAGAATAAGCAGGGCACACGCTGCTCCCAGCTCTCCCCCCTTCTCCAAGGCTGAGCTTGGAGCAGGGAGGAATCGGGGTTGGGGTCTGCAAAACCCATAAGTGAGCTAAGATAAAGGGCTGCTTGGAAAAGTTCACAGATCCAACCACTGGAGGCTGCTCTGGTTATACATAAATCACCGCTGTGCTCATTGTCAGACATGGAAAACTCAACACAAGGAAATAAAGGGCAGGGGTTAGAGAGTTTCAGAGCTGCTATTTCCTGGCTTTATACTCCCCACGCATGCAAATTCACCATGGTCTTCACAGCTCTATTTTAAAGATCAGAGATCAATCACTTCACGCACTAAATGCTGCATGTCCAAAAGCCACCTGGAAGGCACAGGAGCCAGACTTTATTATACTCAATCATAAACAGGAAGAATGTACGTATTTCATCCAACATGTGCTATTTGATAAACCCACTGCAGAGGAGGGTGGCAGACGGAGGGAGTGCAGAGGGCACAGATAGCTGTAGCATAACAAGGTAAAATTAAGCCTACTATAAGTTATCAGTCAGGGTAAGAAGGTGGCATTGCTGAAAAGGGTAGTGCAGGATGACAGAGCAGCATTACAGCCACATACTGAAAGGGGTTCGAACAAATGTCATTTACTTGGCACCGAAACTGCCCGGGAGGAACTGCGCGCTCTGCTGAGGGGGCGATAACTACCAGCTGGGGGAGGTAAATCCCCCACTCTCACTGTGGCACAGGCTTTTCTCTAACTGCACCACGCACGAAGCATGGTAAAGGTGGGGCCACTGCAGGCTGCCTCAGAATATATCACAGAAAATTTATCTGAAAAGGCTAAGGTCATGTCACCAGTCAATCCAAGGTAGGATTGACTCTCTGTCAAAGTCAGGAAGTACTAGAGAGTAATCTTCACTCTCTGCTTGCCTCCATTTAGGTGAAGGGTAAAGATTTCTTTTGGGGCTCCATACATGCTCTAGCAGTCTGGAAGGAGACTGCAAAGCTCGAGGCGACCACCCTCCCGGGGGTCTCCCCAACCACAGCCCACCCTCCTCACCCTCAGCACCTCTGGGACAGAACCTGTGTGCTGTTAAATCCTCTCGCAGCCCCCAAATACGTATCTGCTTCCCTGTAAGAAATGGGATCGAAGGTAATAAACCCTTGGAAGAGAGGATGCGCAAGTAACACAACCCCTCTGTGCCCATTCCAGTAGCGCTGGCCAGAAAGTTAAAGCCTCGTCACTTGGCTGTATTGATTCACTGCTGGAGGCGGCCACTTGAGCTCTGGCAATGCTGAGATATTTTCCATTAAAAGAAAGAAAAAGGAAAAAAAAGGAGGAGGAAATAACAGGCACCAGACTCATTGTCCGACAGCTGTAAAACCTGCAGAGCCTCAATTTGTGAGGAAGCAGTCCTTGTCCAGTGGGAGAAAGACAGCTGCTTGCTTTGTTGCAAACTTGCAGTGTTTATGATTACTTAGCGGGGAGACTCTGAATTGCTCGTGGATGCATTTTGCCTGTCATCCACTGTCTTGTTAATGTCAGATGCAGCCCGGGATAGATTTGAGTTGCTACAGCGCAAGGAGGAAAAAAAAAATCAAAGAAAAAAACAGCTGAAAAAACAATAAGTTGCTGGCAAAATATGCTGTGAAATCCTGATGCTTTCTGTCTAACTGCTCACTTCAGCTTGTCACATCTTGTTAGCAGAGCAGGCTGGGGCACAGTCCAAACCTTCTTGAAGCTGGTGGGAGGTTTGCTGTTGACCTGATACTCATTGTGTTTCAACGCTCGGAAAGATGTCAAATGGAAGAGAACTACCCGCACCCCCCCTGGAAGGGAGCACAGCCGAGACATTCATGATCCCATTAGCAAGGAGTCTCAGCTACTCGCACTTTTTAAAGGCTAAGATGAAGGTCACATCTATCTTGCATAGCAAAGCGATCTTCAGAACAGAGCCAATCAACACTGGAAACCAGTACCTCAAAGGCAGAGGGTTGGGAGCGCAGTGTAGGTCTGTTTGGACGGCTCTGCGCTGTAACTAACTGCCACACCTGCACGGTGCGGCTCAGACCCACGTCTGCAAAGCCGCACGCTCCCGGAGCTGAGCGCTGATCTGTCTGCGCGACACCTCTGACTCTAGAAGCTCAAATTTTATTCTTGCAAATCCAAAATCCTTAGGGAAATCTGCTTTGGAGAAAAAAGGAATTATAGCTACGTCAGGGTGGAAACTGGGGCCAAGTCCCTAGCAAATTCACACTGACTTCAGGGAGGCTGGGACCTGCCTGTGATTATTTCTTTTCTTGAGTGTTCTTGGTCCAAGAACTCGTCGTTATGAACACGGACACGCAGCAGCAGTGTCTTTTTGAGGCCTGTGGCTGCTGTTAACACAATGCATTTCTATTCACTGCGTCTGTGGTACTAAGAACCCCAGCAGCCCAGCTATAATTTCTATAGCAGCAAGAACAGCTTAGGAGCTCAAATACAAAGTCAGTGAGAGCTGGGTGCCTAATTCCTTTCAATCTTCTTTCTAATTCCTAGCCTTAGGGCTTTGAGGAAGTGGCTGGTTTGATTTGATGAAGAAAAAAGCTGCTCCATTAGCAGGTCTGATGTTTGAGAGGTTTCTTTCAGCCTGTGATGAATCCCAGCACCCTCCATCAGGCCACACTTGCTGCTAGATCCTATTTTCCCTTCAGTGACATTATGTCTTAAACAGGCTTTCACTGTAATAACATTTGCGGTAATGAAATCACCCAGCTGTACCATCTTCTTTTAACGGCAAAAATATCTGAGTTGGCTACAAAGGGAGATTTAAATGTCACACAGAATGTGCTGTATGTGTCCATCAGAAGATAAGGTTTCTCTTTGTTGATGAACGGAGACGCACTGGTGACTGCTGGGCGTTCGGAGCACAAAGGCGCACCGCGGCTCCTTGAATAGGGAATGAGGAGGCTGGGGGGGAGCAGGCAATGGGACAAGGGAGAGACGGCTAATACAGAGCGCTTATAAAATCCCGTACTGGCTATAGGGCTCCTAAAGATGTAACAATGGCAAGGCACTAAATTTGCAAGTGAAATGAATCAAAACCAGCTCCTCTCTTTCCTTCCGAGTGCAGGGTTTGCTCCCTAGCGGCAGCTGGCTGTGCAGGATCGGGAAGCGAGGGAGGAAAGGATCTCGAAACTGGGTGAGCATGACCCACCAAGGAGGCTCTGGAAAGCTTGTAGAGGCCTCAGCAGGTCAACAGTCAGGGATATTAACTTTAACATCCAAAGATCCAGGAGAGCGACACGGCTCAAGTTCACATTCAGCCTGCCCAGCACTCCCTAGCCCAGCGGCCACCTAGAGCCGTCCCAAGGGAGCTGTGCCTCTCATGCCCTTTTTGATCAAAGCGGGAACCCAGAAAGCCTGGATCTAACCACCCCCTGCCCTGGCTATATGGGAACGATCCAGCTACCACCTTTGCCTTGCTTATGCAGGTTAACAAGCAGGATGACCCTGAGGTCAGCATCTCAGCACCAGCATGAAACCAGCCCAGCGGAGACCAGAATCCACATGTGAACTTCATATCTGCATAGGAACCTTTGGCTCATTATGAAATGCAAAATGTCAGCAGGGGGAATAATTACACTGGGCCGACCTAAAATGAAGAATTTAAGTTAACAAACTGCAACAAAATGTTTTGCCATTTCTAAATTCATGTTCTTAGAACAAATGCAGGCACATTGGCTCTCCCCAGCAGATAAAAATCCCGATTTTCATTGCATGCACTCGGGATTATGTGGGCCTGATTTGCTCCAGCTGATTAGACCCCAAACTGATGTTTCAAATTAGATTATTAGGAATAGCCCTCCTTTTGAAAATGTGGCTGCTTGATTTCATAGTATGGGAGTTCTTTCTTGCTTACGCCCAGGAGAGCTCTCACTTGATTGATTGATTTATTCCAATAAAAAGCTAAAAATTCCCAGTTCCATCAAAAGCAGTTGTAAAACTCTCAACATCTTAAAGACAGGATTTTGCCAGTACACTTAGCTGTGCCTCAGGGTTGGGATTTTTATTCTTTGGGATTTTTAGAAACAGCTCTGTCAATGATGTGAAGGGTTACGTTAGAAACCACTACATTTCGCTGCTGGCTCTTAATGGTAACATGACTTGTACCTCCAGCTTGGCTTTCCATCTGCTACCAGCAGAGACAGTAACGTTACAGTCAACATGGAAAGTACTCATGTTCCAAGGAGAGGATAGTAATAATGAAAGAAGGAAAACATATTAGAGCTGATGATTTAGCCTGAGAAAGGGCAGATTATATCATCTGATATGCCCTATAGCACGGCTATGAAAAGAATAACCTTTCCTCTGCAGGAACGTTTGGTGCAATGGGAAGAGGGACCAATTTTCCACCTCTGTTTTTTTTTTTTTTTTTCATGAGTGTTAATTCTAGCAAAAGAAGTAAAGGTCATGCAGGACAAAAGATTGGGAGGGGGTAAAAAACAAACCTCCTCCTCCCTCCCCAAAGACCTGACAGTCTGAGCTGCTTTGCCTAATAGAAATAGGCAGCAAAGAACATTTTGGCTTTAATAATTCTAATTATTCCACAGTATTGTGAAATAAATTAGAAATCCAAATGAAATCAGTGTCCCATGGCACTAGGAAATGTACAGTCACAGAATGCAGGTATCTAAATCTATCCTGAGTTCTGTCTTGCATAGACAAGGCAGAAACTAATGGAAAATACGCACAGAAACAGGAGAGAAAATTAAAGCACATACTTCTGCATGGAGACTGCTGCAAAGTCATGCAGGGAGCTGAAGCAAAACCAGCCCTGAAGCAGAGCCTCCTGCACACCTCACACTTTCCCAACTTTTCTGTAACCGGTGAGGATGTTTCCCCTTCTCCCGAGGGATACGCAGCTGTGATTCCTTGGCCTGGAAGTTACAGCAGCTATCAGTCCCGCAGGAACGGAGCGCCTTCGGAGCTGGGAAACGCCAAGGGATTGGACACTTAACAGGCTGTGAAATCCATGAAGATTTGATGCGGCCCCAGGGGCACCTGTGGGGCCTCCTTGGAGACACTGCTCCATGGGAAAGATCTGGCTGTAAGCAGGGAAGAAATTCGCTTTATTTACAGCAAGGGAGCAGAAAATCCCCAGCCCTTATCATAAGGCCTTTAACCCTGGGCACAGCATTCAAAGATCCAGAAGTCTTTAACAGCAGTTCATGAAGCAGGAAGACAATTCATACAGCCACACATGAGAGCTAAGGACCGAACCCAGACTTTCTTATAGAGGCAGCTATTTATCAGTATCCTCATCCATCATGCTGAAGGATGAAAGGCCAAACAAATGACCCTGCTACTGGCCGCTGTTATTCCAGTGCTGCACAGAGGAAGGCAAATACCTTGAAAGAACTTGGCTGAGCCTGGGAGGCCAGAGCCTGCCTTGCATAAAGCACTGGGACTAACAGGATACGACAGCAGGTAAACAAGTGTGTCCAGGTGAGGCCATCCTGGTGAGGGGAGTCACTGCTGCGCAGCGGCTCTTGGATGATTTATACTGCCCAGAGGTAGAAGGTGGAATGAAGGCTTCTCCTCCAACTCCACAAAGGGTTTCTCGCCAACAACAGTGCTAACCTGGCCTCAACGGGCTGTTATCTCCCCTCGCAGACCTGGAAGAGCTGGTGCTTGAGCAAAACCCATTCCTCTCTATTTTTCTCAGTGGAATAACAATGCAGAATTAGTGGCATCTCTTTGACCACGGTCATCCCTGTTCTGCCAAGGGATACTTTACCTACCGCCGTCCAGCCCTCTTTTCACAGCCAGTCCTGGAGCTATGGCAGAAATCCAAAGAGCAGCCATCAGTGCAGGACCTGCCTTTATCTTCTCCACGCACCTGACACACATTCATGGAAATATTCTCACAGATAAGGTTGATGGTGCTTTAGCAAGGGAGGATGAGCCACCTGCAGCAGGTGTTCAAACGAGTACCCGCAGGAAAGAAGGATAACAGCAAGTGTTGCCATCCCCATCATTAAAATAGAGAGGGTGCGACACAGAGACACTAAGGGAAAAATCCACAAAGATCGTTTGCAAGGTCTTAAGTCTTACCAGATGACTCACAAAGGGAAACTATCTCACTCCTGAGTCACTGCCTGAAGGACCTCTGCTCTGTGAAATTGCCTTCCCTGCATATGCACAAGCAGCTGCCCGGAGCGGTGTTGATTGCACTCTGTTAGATGGTCCCTCTGTGCTTTGGGCAGCACCAGTCGAGCATCGCAAAGTCCATCTATCTTCATATTTCTTACTTTCAGTGATTTACAATGTCACACGGAAGCTCGAGGCGGAGCAGGAAATTAAAGCAGATTTCCCGGTGTGACCCCCTTCTTTGAATCCCTCCTCACCCCACCAGTGGGCTTACACAAACTCACAGGGATAAAGCTCAAGCTGTGTGGCACCGCTTGTACGGCGCTGCACGCCTAAAGGGGAACCAGAGCAGTATCTAAAAGCTTGGCTGTATTTGTATGACAATCAGCTCTTGAATTTGCAGGATCACATTCTTGATGCGCACGTACAGTGGGAGATAGTGCCGGCCTCACAGAATCTGAATATGAGTAGCCAAGGAAGCACAGAAAGGAAACATTTCTGTTTTCCAGGTAGGGAACTAAGGCAGGAAGAGATTAGCTCATTTGCACCATTCATGTAAGAGATTTTGACTCAATTCAGGAAGAAAGCAAGCTCTCCCAAGCCAAAGCACTTACCTACCACGACACCCTGGCAGTCACCTGGGCACCTGAGCGCCAGCATCTGCCACGGCAGCACAGGCCAGCATTTCAGTGGCATCCTCTGCTCTAACACAGGGCTTAAGATCTGCAGCTCTGCATCTTGCAGTCCCTTTCTTGGCTTTACTGCCGTCATAGGCTGACAGATACTTTATGAGCCTGGGGACCCAACTCCTTCTGTTCTCTTCAAAATCACTTTGCTGAGCAAACGGAGGCAAGGGGTGAGCAGAGCCGGCGCATCTCCCAGGCAAGGCTGGGCTCTTTGGGGTGGAATCTTTTGTTCTTTTCCTTCACTGCTTCTGCTGGCTTTGGCGATCTTTCTTCATAAGTTTCCCAAAAGTGACAAGGGCAATTTATTATGTGCGCACAAGGCCTTGGGAATCTCCT
Organism: Ibidorhyncha struthersii; assembly: GCA_013398815.1. Lineage (NCBI taxonomy): Eukaryota > Metazoa > Chordata > Aves > Charadriiformes > Charadriidae > Ibidorhyncha > Ibidorhyncha struthersii. Next base: position 259,643 of record VZSZ01003995.1, read on the forward strand.
GGAGACATATCATTCCTGCTATTATCCTCCTCACATGAGGAGCCGTTGTTCTTGTCAAGCTCACTCGCTTCATCCCTTGCAAAGAGAAGAAAGGATGCTGGGGATTTTTCATTAATCATTTTTACGCCGAGAGCTGCAGCTCCCGTCTGCATTCTGATCACTTCTGATCTCTGCCACCATTTTTCATGGTAGCACTTAGGAGGATTGGTTTATGCTGCTGGTTTGAGGTGTGTTAATGACCAACCGTTCAGTGTCCAGAGCAAAGCCTTAAATTTAATGTACACTCCAGTGGGGGAAATCTATTACAGCTATACATCTTCTTTCTTGCTATTCTTCTTCAAGGAAGGTGCCGGTTGCAGAGTGGTGAAGGGCTGGCAGGGAGGAGTTTGGCTTGTGGTGAAAAGGAGGGAGAAGCAAGCAGAGGTTTCTGCACTTGAGCTCGGGCTCGGAGCTCGCACGGCTGAAAACTGGAAGATCCCATCAAGGAACGGACAAGCGGGAAGGGAGGATACTGCCAAAACTTAATGATTCCAGCTGAAGGGAGCTCGGCATGTCCTAATTTCTAGTCCATGAGGTAAAGCTGCTCCTGACAGTGCACCAGGGTCTCTGAGGCTTACCTCCGACAGACCGCTTTTCCTGGGCCTTGGGACAGTACCAAGCGCAGAGCACTTCCATCACAGTCACGGGCTCTTCAGACAGATGTCTCAGTGTGACAGAGCCACGCTGCAAGGTTACACGCGGCCGAGGCTGAATTAGCTTGGTCCTGCTCAGGCTCTGATTTCTTCACCTCCCCGTTTCTAACAACTGCACTTATGAGTCCAATAGGTGATTACTAATAATGACAAAAACGTCTAACTTCGTCTGTCACCTGAGCTCCAAGTCCTTTAGAAAGGCAGTAGGACCAATTCTCCCATTTCCTCTCCAGAGGATGGTGAAAATGTGCTGTATCTAAAAATAACACTGAAACTGGACCTTGAATAAGTCCCTTCCTTTTGCTGTGCCTCTGGACTCCTCCCAGCCACTGTCTATCTCGTGTGCTAATTTTGTGCTGGCTCTCTGCAGCAGAACATCAGAGTCTGATCCTGGCATCTGGGATCAATGCCCCTTCCTTACTGTGCATGTACTGGCACCTCCATCCATGCAGAATTAATCTCAAATGTAATCTTGTCTTTTTACACAAGGGTCAGGAACTGGCTCCTACTCTGTGTGCGCGTGACTGAATACACTCTGCATTGTAATTCAGACCCTTTGACATCTCATTTTAATACAAAAAGCGTAAAACATAGGAGCAAGAGATTGGAAAAGACCTTCTGGACCATGAAGTTCGGCTCTTTGAGATAAAATCTCATTCATACCCTATCAAATTTTCTATTAAAACTGTTAGGCTTCCTCTCCTACTGCCCTTCGTCCAGGACCAGTCTTTCCAAGGTGTAGAATTCTCTCTAATTTCCAGCATAAGTTTACTCACAGTGAGGTCGCTCTTATACTAACAGTGTCCTTTAGCTTAAATAGCAGCTTCAATACTAACATTAACGATAATAAAAGTTAATTACGAGCCTAGAGGGGCTGTTGCTGAGACCAAAAATAACCCTGGTAAGCCCAATGTATTCAAGCTGCAGGATAGTAATAAATAACATCTCAGGTTCATTGCCGATAAAATGGCTTGTCCCGGTCGGAGAGTCCAAGAGGGAGGAGAGATGCTGCAATGAGCGGAAAGTGGTGAGGCAGGCTCCCAGGGCACTGCTCAATGCGGTGCGGCTGGACAAAGAAAAACGCAAGGAGGAAAGAAAAGAAACCTCATTCCCCTGTGTGGAGCAATTTACAGACAGCTGCTCAGTCCCCTGGGACCAGGCGGAGTGAGGGAGAGAGAAAGACATTCTTGCTGCCTTTCAGGCTGGACCTACATCAAACTCGTTAATGTCAATAGGAGGGAAATTGAACTGAGCTTTGTTGTAAACCTAATGAATCCTTTGCCGGTTACAGTAAATTTATTCTTTTGATTTCCTTTTCTCCCCCCATCTTGTTTCATGTGGGCTTTTTTTTTTCCCCCTTTTATTTAATGTTCCTTTTCTGGCAGCTTCTTCTTTTTATTTCTCTCCAATTTAAAACACAGTTAAAAAGCTGTGGTTGATTCCAATTAAATACCCCCTTTGGGATTACTAAAACACACACACTCACACACACACAAAGACCCCCTCTTTGATTGTTTCCACGGCAACGTATTTAAATATCTCATTCACGGTGTCCAAGTGAAGAGCTGAAGGATTTGGAGAAGCTCTTTCTTTTTCTGCTCCCTCACCTCCCTCCTCCCCGAAATTACTCATGCTATAGCTGTAACTGGTGTGATACACATACTGCACTTGCCAAGCTTTGGCTAGAATGCAGAATGTATCTGGAATATGTATACATACTCCTGGAATTCCAGAGGAGGAGAATTAAGCCAATAATATATATCTTGCAACAATGCAGAGATACTGTAATTGCTTAAGAATGGTGGGAATGATAGGAAAGTATTGTGTCAGCAACAAGACAGGTCAAATTCTGCCATTCACTAAAATAGTATACCTACAAAGTAACTCCACTGGGAATTGTAGGGCTGCGTTGGCATGGAGGTGGTTAAGAAAGAAGTGGAAAGGGTCTGATTTTGGATGATGCAGTTAACGGGAAACATTGGCAAACTATAGTTGAGGACACTAGTCTTTTAAGATGTCTTTCCCCATCGCAGGTATGGGACCCAGTTTCCCACTTACTTCTCTTGCATTGCAACACAGATCTGTATCTGAGCTTTCTGTGGGGTTATTTCCAAGACATTCTGGTGGGACCAAATCCACAGTGGCTTCCCCAGTGAAAGTAAGGACCCAATTTGGCAAGACGTAGTCAAGACGCCTTTCTGAAAGGTGGGGTAAGGAACACAGCCTGCCTCTTCCCTCGTCGGTGGGCAAAACAAGTTCCAAGTCCTGATTCTGCCCTCACTTCCCTTGCGTGTGCTACATTCCCACCAAACACAGTGAGAATCTAAAGGAGACAACTGGGCCTTCAAACACAGATTTGGGGAGATAAAGGAAGTTTCTCCCCCCTTTTCAGCAAAGAGGTCTCAGAGTTGAATGCAGACCCTTACTAGAATAGTTACCCAGTCACCGGCAAGGCTCAGCCTGTGAAATTCCTCTGCTGAGCTTCCCGGCACAGTCTCAGCAATCGCTGGAAGAGTTGATTCAGAAACGTCCTTTAGTGCCAGAAGTTCACTCTTTCTCTGCCCACAAAGTTCTTGTAGAACACAAAACTACAGTGACTTTTCTGCCTGAAATTCTTCCAGTGCCTTGTCACATATTTCTGTAGGAAGTGCTTGCATTTTCCTTTCCTCTGTTGGCTCAGCAATCTGCGCTGTGTGTGCACGCAGCTTGCTCTGTCCTCCTCCTCCAGTGCAGATATCCCAAAGATTCCAATCTGTCCACAGGGCTAAGGCGGGACCTCCATGCTCATTCCCCCGAAAGAAGTTTGCCTGTGAGAGGTCTCTGTCAGCTTCTTTCGCAAGCTGGAGAGGCTGGACAGACTGCAGCTGGTACGGTTTTAGCCGTTCACAGCTCAGCTTCTTCAGGATGGGAAGCAAAGCTCAGACCTCTCTGTGGCTGTGAGCAGGACCAGGCACTCCTGAGGTGGCTGCAGTCACGTGTGAGTTTGTGTAGTGGCACACTGATGCGTGTAATAAGATGTGTCTGTGTTAGTACACGTATGCAGTGGCACTTACATATACAGAGGGCCACGGGGACACGTCTGCTCCAGCTCCGGCACTGCTAGGCGAGGAGAGAGGTAACACCATTTCTTGCAGGCAGCCAAGCGTGTTCACAGCCGTGACTTGCACATGTCATAGATCCACGCACACGTGTGTAGTGCCGGATCTGCAGTTTGCCCATGGACCTGGGCGTGAGCAATCTATAAACCCACTTTAAACACAGACGCAAGCAGGCTGGGAGGAAACTGCAGCACCTGCTGTGCCCTTGACATTTCCCCCTTCCTTCTCCACTGAAGACGCTGACTCCAGTGCGAACTGGTTGCTTTGCAGCTGTTAAATATTAGTTCTGCTTTAACAAAGGTGGTATTTTATCATTAAGTGTTCTGTCTCCAAGGAGGGAAAAAGCCCAAAAGCAAAAGTGCACAAGTGAAATCATCATTGCAGTAATGAGTGGAGGACTCCTACAAGGCACTCGTTTTACCTGCTGTTCTTTTCCTTTTCTGTTGCTTTGTGTTCACTCACTTCTTCACTGCAAGAAATACGGCTTCTGGCTGAGCTTTCCACACCCACACAATTGGCCAAATTTAAGGTATGAAAATTGATAATGCAGAGAGGCAGGTTGATGTGTGGCCGGTAGGATTCCTGCTTGCTTTTGAGTTGTTTCACACAGAAGCAGCAGCCTCTGTCTGTCTGTCACTTATAAACCCTTTTTCTTTTGGAAACAAATAGCGGATGTAAACATGCAGTTTTCTTTTCAGAGGGAAAATACCTGGCCCCTTTGGGTTTGGTCAGGCAGACTGGCATTCCTTGCAACTCCAAGCCTGTGTTTCTTAATCTGTGAGGTTACAAACCAGCGTGGGCTCTGGGGCTGTCTCCAAAGAGTGGGGAAGGGAATAATCAACTTAACGGATGTGAGGTCTGCTTGCTAAAAGAGCTCAGTAACCAGCATGAGCTCTTGAGTGACCTGGCCTCAGACTTCCATTCCTTAATGGGAGCAGAAGAGCTCTGGAACTTTTTTCCTCCTGGGTTCCTTCCAAATCCCGCTGAAGCCAATACCTCAGAGCCCAGGACCGCTCCCAGCTGCTGTTGATGTAACACAGAGTCCATCTGCAATTCTCATTTTTCCTTGTTCTTCTTGTCCTGGAAGCTCTGAGGCAAGAACAACTTTCAAATAGATCTGGAAAGACTCCTTAGAGATTAGGGCTTTGCAAACCTCCTGATTAATTTTTGGGGGGGAGTGTTGTAATGTTGCCTGGTTTTGCTATTTTATCATAGGTCTCAGCTCTGATTTTTTTTACAATTTTAGTGGCTGAACCATGGCAAAAACGTCACAATTTCAATTTTTCTTAAAAAAGGATAGGGGAAAAAGCTTGAAAACATGAAGCAAAGGCAACTTAAAGAATCAGAAATCAGAAGATGAAGATTCCACATGTATTATAGCATTGTTAAACTTGGGACTTTTTAAAAAGAGATCAAAATATTTCTGGATGATACTCCTAATTTCTCAATGCTTGGGAGAGACCACAGAGACTTGTGAAATAGTTTACATTTGTAAATATTTTATTCCTATGACTAAACCCCATGTGATTCAAGCACACATTGCTCCCTGTTTTGGTACAAGGACTGAATAATAAATGACCATGCTGGAAACTACCTGGCCAGAAAACAGAACAAAACAACTTCAGTGTGCATTATCTGACTATGAGAAGTGAGATGCTGGTGGGAGAAAGAAGGAAAACTGGTGGTTCATCACAGATCTACTCATGCAACTCTGCAAAGACAGGCATTTCGTGCAACTTTCCCCTTTGCCTGTTTTATTCTATTGCTGGGCTGTCATTTCAGCAATACCTCTAACAAACGAAAACCCTCTGTGGAGTCAATAGTAATTATAGGAATTTATCACAATTGCCAATCAAGGTGTGTTGGAAAGACTCATCTTTCTTGTTTAAATTAGCTTTCACTGCACACAGACCACAAGTTGTCTTTAGGAAATCAATTGCAGGAAAATTACAGCGTTCATGGCGTTACATGACCTCACCAGCCATCTCGCAGCTTAATTCCTCTCCACAGACACTTGGGTGGCCTCATACAGCTGTTTGCTGGAGTAGAAGGGGACTATAGCCCTCTACACAAAGCCTGAAATAACTCTCTATGCCTCTGAATGCAGTGAGGATATCAAACAAAATGCAGGCTCACCTTGGCCAGGTTTGTAAATAAATGTGAGAAGAGGAGGCCCTGGCCACGTTTACACCTTGGTCTTGTTTGCTGCTCCAAACCATGCTGGCATGGATTCTGCCTTCAGCTGTGCTGATACAGCTACCATTTTACGCGGAGACAAAACTGACACCTCATGACAAAATTCAACTGTGTGCATAGATGCAAATGCTTCCTCCTAGATGATTAATGCCCATTTCTAAGGACTTTATTCTCTGCTGATACCGCTGCCATGAGGAAGATCCTCAGCTGATATATATCAGCTTGAAATCTGACTCTGTAGGAGAGTGAAGGTAAGCAATTCAAACCAATAACGGGTTGATGATTTCATTCTGCTGATAAGAGTCTATATTCCTGTCTCATCCAGAGTTATCCTGCCACCCACATACTCCTATTCCTAGGTTTTGGCCAAGTACATATGTCAGGGACTATATGAACCACAGACTGATACACTTGAGAAATTAAATTAGATCATAAAACTGCCCGGAGATTGCTGACTCCTTCCCTTGACCTAGCCATGCATTTGGAAACAATTTACTGCTTGAGTTTTACAGTTTTACATGCCCTTTTGTCTGAAGAAGAACCCCGGCTTGTGCAGATGTGCAGAGAGACTGGGATCACCTGTAAGGTAACATCAGAAGAAACCAACAGGAGGACCACATCAAACTGTTCCCCGATTCTGTCTTACACGTCCGTCTAATATCTGTCGCAATCAACAGGAATCTTTCCACTGACTTCACTGGCTTTCAGTAAGGTCTGCTGTGTTTAAAGGATTATAAGTATCTAACTGCCACCGATTTCAATGGCTGCTCGGCACTTAAATGAATTTTAAAATTCTAAGCTTCAGTGATTTTTACATTGGCACAGCCTGTTAACTTCCAGTAGGGCTATTCCTGTTATACATTGCTGTGGATAAGCTACGGAGAGTCGTTACAGTTTACCTGTAATGCCTTGGTCAGCTCCGGGAGAGCTTATCCCATGGGTTAACACACCAGCGGGGTGACGCTGTCACCCCCAGCACAGCCGCTCCTTCGCCCCGTCCTGTTTCCTGCTGCTGCTGCCAGCACCACTCCTGCACAGTACTCGTGCTCCCACGTTCACTGACTGGATCTTGTCTCATTCTGACACCTACCCTGGAAAGGGAGTGATTAATTAATAGGGCTTATCATTTCACAGGAGCTACATAAGCAAATACCTTTCCCCACATATTTGAGTTTTCAGAGCGCAGTTTATCCTTCCACAGTACCTAAGTGACAGCTGCTTAAAAATCATACGGATGCCTGGCAGCTCACACAGGAGACTGCACTGAGTCGACTATTCTGTTAACAGAAGTAAATGCACTTAACAATTTACCTTTCCCTGGCACAATATGGAGCCTGTCATTTGTGGGGGAGTCGGGGAGCTGTGAACACACTGGGGTATTATGAAAAAAATAACTTGGGCTCCAGCCCTGCTGACAAGAGTTGCTCAAGGGAAAAAAAAGAAGAAAAAAAAAAAGAAAAAAAAGGGAAAGCAGTTGATATTTACTGGCTTGAGGATCAGGGAAGACACGGGGTGAAAAATAAAACGGAGTTTATGGAATAATTTCTCCTATACCTGCTTGTCTGTTCCAGAGGATGAGCCACATCAGCTCTCATAAACTGTCACAACTGATGGAGTGATTTAAAATTGCAGTGGAGCAGTACAAAAGGAATTTAAAGAGCTGTGAATAATTATTGTTGTGGGTGGCTGCGGGCTGTGCAAGCAGTGACTTGCAGATGAGACAAGCTCTGCACTGCTGCTAGCACTGTAGCTACCAGCAAGGCTTCCTATTCTCCCATCTGGAAGGGTGACTGGAGACAGTGACAGTCCTGAAGAAAATCTTAACAGTGACTGTGTGCAGCACACACAGAAATAATGTTCCTTTTATTGACTCCCACACAAACTGGGAGTCACTCCACCGAGCCAGTGCATTTGTGCTTGTGTATAAATCTGGCATCAATTTTGCACAGATGTGGTGATGCTATGGGTAAAAATGAGATGCTGGAGGTCTTTGCCTGGTTCCTACACCCAGAACACTAAATGAGGCACTGAGAGGCAAACCACCAACTGTGGTGCCTAAGCTCAAGACAGCGGTGAGGGATGCACATCACGTACTATTTAGGGGTGCAATATCAAGCAGTAACATTGTCTCCCAAAGATGATTTATGCAAGAATTGCAACTACTTCCCTCCATTGACTGTAAGGGCAGTTTCAGTAGCAGTCTCTGTCTCAAACCTTTATATAATCTGGATGCTGTTCCCCATTAAACCCAGTACGTATTGAAACCTTGATAAGACACTGAATTTCAGCACAGCTCCATTCAGTTCTACTTTGATGCTTATGGGCAGTCACCAACGCACAGCCCTGTTAGCAGGGTGTCAAACCTGAACCATTCTCTAGTACTGTCCTCCTGTGCAATCCTACAGCCCGTTTGCTCCCTCGGCTTTTAAGCCCGCAAGTCGTACCTCACACATTTTTCACTATGTATGCGTGAGACCTCATACTGTAGGTCTTGCTCTCAGCTGGGGCCTGTAAACACTGTCATACTATAAACACTACTGCAAACCTTGATGGTTTTTTCAAAGCCATATAAGTACAGAGCATCCACAGGTCAGGCACACAAAACTATGGGCTCTGCTGGGTGATTTCGTTCTCAGTTAATGAGGTATAAAGCGAACAAGTACTTTAAAGGGGGTCTGATAGTTAAAGGAGCTTCACAACAGCACACATCTGGAGGAACACCGTGACCTTTGATTACCTGCAAAGTTTCCTTGAGCTCACTTTGGTCCACAAACCAACCCCCTAAGCCTCAACTCGTCCCAAAGTCTGCACTCCCTGCCTGGAACCTGTAAGCCGGTATCTCCTCCTAATTAATGGACCTGTAATGTCCATTTTGTGAACAATTTCCAGTTCAGTGGTGTGGAGGTGGGGGCAGACACGTAATATATCACGGGAGACGAAGAGGACACCACATTTCAAAGTGGGGAGGGGAGTATCCAAGGGATGTGAAATTAAAACGCCGGAACAGAAGAGGCTATCATTTAAATTCACCGGTTTCAATTTTGCGAGGTGCTTCTTAGCTGCTGCTAAATATGCTGAGAGGGGCTGAGAGATAAATGGGTCAAGCTTAGCCGTTGTCAGCACTCTTGCATCTCTAAATCTCCAGGATCCTTCCATTGCTGTAATTGTTTACTGGGTTCCCAGACTTAGGGACGCATTTCCTGCTTAAAAAATAGTACCTCTCTTCTCCTTCCTCCAGACAGTCTCTTTCTTTGGTCAATAGCCACTGAAGAAGAAAGTTTTTCCCGCAGATAGATTATATTTCCTCAGCCTAAAGCATCTACAAATGAATAGAAAGAGGGAGGGTAAGAAGAGGATCCTTTATGGAGGCTGCTGGGCACACCATGGTCTGATCCTCTCTGGCTCTCAGCCCACGCTGAGGAATGGCGCCGCCGAGAGGAGGTGCAGTGACAGACCTGGTCTTGTCCTCAGCAGCCGCGAGACCTGGTCCACACTCAGCACCCGCGGAGCCGAGCAGCCGGCACCGGCCGCTGGAGCAGCCCGAAGGTGTTTACACAGCATGCAGGCAGGCAGCATGTGCGGTGAAAAATTCGCGTGGTCTCGCCGTTTGCCAAAGCCACGCAGGGAGCTGGTGCAGAACAGAGCAGACCACCGCGCTCACTAGTCTCTTCAGCTCTAGAAAATCCGACTCCAGGCCAGCGCTCAGGCACAGGAGCCGTTGCCCTCTCCGTAAAACGGGCTCCGGGGCCGCATACTGGAGCTGTCTGGATGCAGCTGCCACAGTTGTGCCTACGGTCTGTGCACTGGGTTATTAGAGTTACTTTGAAAAAGTCATCAGCTGCCTATTGCCGATCACGGAGTATGAGAAGTTATTGGTTACGTATCACCGCCTGCTGTCTCCCTGAAGATTGCTGATTACTCTGATATGACACACGTAGGCTATGGCTGTGCGGGTGCCATGACAACCCCAACACCCTCACAGCTCCATCAGGAGGGGGAAGCACTGCTGCTATTTGGTCAAAAAAGCCCTTTGCTCGTTTCTGAGAAAAACACGAAACCACAGCAGAAGAGACACTGGTGTCACTGTAATATAAAGCAGTCAGGGCTCTGTCCAACCAGTAATAAACTTTGGTAGAAGCGCAGCGGCTGTGAAAACTAGATATAGTGAAGACTGCTGGGGTAGGGAGAAATCTTGAAGTTGCAGGAGAAAAAAGCAGCACGGGATTTGAGGCTGTGGGACTGTAGAGATCAGCATCCCCTGAAGCCAGTGGATGGGATGCTAGGAATTACCCCTCATTGAGTACTCAGACTGCCAGATTGGGGCAATGAAGGGGAAAACTTAACCCTTGAATTTTTAAGTTAGTACAGGGATAAAATAGCAAACCAAAGCACATTCCTTCTTTTAACTACTCCTCTTAACCAAATGTGATTCCTCCATCTTTCAAGTACTAAAAAGGTCTCCAGGTCTAGAAGAGCTCAAATAAAAGTCGTTCTACTCCCCCAAGCATCTGCTTCATGTCCTGGCTTTCTCGGCTTGCTTTAAATGACTATCTCCCACACTTTGTTAATTACGTGATTACAGCATCCATTGACAATGAGAAAATTAAAACTCCATGCTGCCTTTCAGACAACACTTTATTACTCTGCAAAAGAGGCTGAATGCAATTTAGCAAAGCGCTGTGCTGAACAACCGGAATTGTTCTCTTCCACAGGCTTCCTCCTCCACTCCCACTGTTTCCCCAGAGACAGCAGTGTTTGCAGAGGCTTAATAAAGCAGGAAAGAGAGCAGGTGTGAAAGGAAACATCAATTACCATTAGCCCTGACAATCCTGGACGATCCCACCCATGGAGAAGGAGCAATGGCAGTCAATTCTGTACTTCTTTCTATGCAGATAATTAAGTGCTTTGCTTTCCTTGTAAGGGCGAAGCTGGTTCGGACTTTGGGATGGAGGGCAGGTAAGCAGGGATTACTGTTAGTGATAGCTGCGCTACCATTCTGACTGTAGGCCTGGACTAAGTTCAGACTTCCACAGACAATTCATATCCTGAAGATTTTGCAACCTAAACACATGGGAGCACTAATTGTTCTGTCTGTACAGCTCTCATTGGAGAGGAGGAATTAATGGTCAGATATTCGAAGGCGCAAAGGAGCAGGGCTTTTACAAGACTGAATGCTAGAACCTTTAGAGGACTTGAACCCCTAACCAGCTTCCGATTATGGACCAGGTTCCCCCGACTCCAGGATTCCCTGCGATCCTCAGGCAGGGCAGAAGTGGCACTGGGTTCTCCGTTGATCTGGCCACAACGCAGAGGCTGAGTGCTTTTCAAAGTCTGGCCCAAAAGGAGTAGCCCAAAGCCTCGGCTGCAGTCTTCGGTAGCGTTTCCTCATTACATCCTCTTCCCCTCACTTGGACATTCGCTTGCAGCAAATTTCACAGTTCTTCCAATAGCTAATGGGAGGTATTTATTTCCATTCCTTTGGCGCTTCAATTTTAAGTATAGCAATAATTCAATGTATCTCATTTTGGGGGAATGAAAGATTACCCATATTTTCAGCTCTTTTTTTTTGTGTTTTATTTCTTTCTCTCCCTTTTTTATTGAGCTCTGCACATTAATAATCAGCCCTCATTAATTCAGTTAATTCTTCAAATCCTCATATTCTTCATGCCCAGCACTATAAAGCCAAAGAGGAGACTAATGAAAGCTGAAGAGATGGTTAGAGTTATTAAAAATCAATTTTTTTTATTTGGTAACCCTGGGGGTGTTAATACTCTCATTTCACATCTTCACGGAGTCATTTCTACCAGAGGAATTCTAAGCTTTGTGGATTTGCAAGATGCAGGAGGGCCTCTTCCAAGTTTCTGGGAACCCTTTAGTTTTCAGGTGTTATGGTCACATGTAAGTCATGATGTTACAGGACCTTCTCCTGGGGGGCTGCTGACCTCTCCGGAGCGCAGCAAGGGGAAAAAGAGCTTTGCAGTCCAGAAGACTGTTGTGCATGGCTGTCCACCCCCCCTACAGGTGTTTTCACTGCCGTCAGCACAGGGGACGGTCAGGAAGAGACTGCTGTGCGGGAGGGAATCCACCTCCCACGGTCCTGGCAGGCAGGAGGGCTGCGATTAACACATTGGCTCTGGCACGGGCAGAGGAGCAGACTGGGTTCCTGCCTTTCATTTGAGGAGATTAACGATAATGGAAAATGCGGAACATTAAACAGTGGAGTGATTACACTGCGGAGGAGGACTGGCAAATAGATTTGTCCCAATGCAAGGGTGTGAAAAAGGGGTCACAAAGCTGAGTTTACTTCAAGCTTAAGAAGTGAGAGAGAAATGTTTTTCAGATTTTGCAACAATTCATTCCTGTCTTGTTTTTGATCTGACTTCACTCCCTCAGTGTGCCTTTCCTTTTGGCAGCATTTTTAATTCTCGAATGCATTTGCACACCTTTTGGTCACCTGTCCTAACAACTTATCCTTCCTATTATTTCCTTTACTTGGGTGAGTCCAGGTGTTCCCCACCAAATCCTGCACGTTAAAACACGGTCCTAAGCATGAGAAAGGGGAGGAAAACCAGCAAAGAGCAGAGACCCGTAGTTCCCTTTGTAGGGCAAGACAGGGGAGAGGACAGAGCTCACTTAGGAGCGAGGGAGAAAAAATGGGATCCGAATAGCTGGCCAAGAATACCAGATCTCCAGCTGGTGATCTGTATGGGGTCTGCAGAGGTACGCTGTCCGCGTGATCTCATACTTGTTATTATCATCATGTCTGAGATGAGGCACCATGGCAACCAATGCACTTTCATTCCCTCGTCTTTAGGATGATGCTCCTTTAGATCCTGAGTCCTTTCTCTGCTGAATGGGTGACAACCCCTTTACCAAAGGTGGAGAAACATCCTTTTGCCAGCACCTTCCTTCCCCTAACTCATAGCCGAGAATAGATCTGGAAAAAAAAAAACTCTTGGAGAGGGTGATTCATCAGCTTTCAGTCCCACTTCTATGGGACAAAAGACTTTGTGGGTACGGGGTGGCTGCGACATTCAGCCCTCTTCCTTCCAGCCCATCTTTGATGCCTCCCATGTCAGATTTCACCTGCTGGAGTGACTCTCAAGGGGATTTCTATTGTGTATGCTGGCCAGGTTCCTGCGGGATTCACTTTTAAATCTCCTTTTCAAACAGATAATTAAAACATAATGGTGTTTACATTACAGATGGAGCTGAGAGAAAAATAATAATAGTAATAATAATCATAATAAACACTACTTTGCTACTCAGGGGAGTTTGTCAAATGGCTCTTGGAGAGGCTTGGCACACTTTAATGAGTTTAAAGAAGAGGATTTACACTGAGCAAACTTACTCAATTGTTCACATGTGACTGGTGAGGTAAAGAAGCATTCAGCAGCTTGCAACCGGAGCAGCCAGCACTGAGTCTGCAGCAGGACAAAATAAATAAAAAAAAAAGAAAAGGGTATTAAAATCCCATAACTTTTACAGCGGTGGATATGTAGAATGGAATTGCAGCTCTGCAGAGTCCAGAAGCTATTCTAAATTAATGGCTTGGCTTTTCCAGTCCATTCAAACAAGCTCATTTCACGCAAGATAAATTACAGGACCCTGCCACCCTCACTCCCTGAAGAGAGCTTTTTATAATTCACGATGTGTGTGTAAGGGAATGGACGGTTGGGTTTTCTGAGATACCCTGTGGCACAGTGACCTGCTCTGGAGGCTGCAATGTTTGATTCACCCAACACCTGCTGGAAAGAAAAGTATCTGTCTAAGCAAAAAGAGGGGAAGGACCAAAAGCAAGCTCCCAGTACAGCAAGCTAAAACAACCCCGTGAGAAACAGAAGAGACTTGCTCTATAAACACCTTCTAAAAACTGGGTGGCTGCCTCAAGCCTTATTTTGTGGGACAAACCCAGAAGCTTAATTTGCTAGTGGAGTCCAGTAGAAGAGAGGTGGCTCGAGGACTGGTCTGATCTTAACCCCATTGCAAAAGAAATAAAGACACTCCTAAGCTAACAAAGGTCAGAAATCCAGTAGCTGTACCCCTGAGATTCCTTTTCTCCCCATTTTCTAGTGGTGTTAAAACTGGCTCGGTCAACCTAAACAGCCCATTACTAGAGCTAAGAGCTCGACTCCCTGCTTTTCTTTCTTTGGAGAGTCTTGAGGCAATAGCAAATATCCAGTGGACTTTGCCTCTAAGCACACTCCCCTTCCCCTTCTGCCAACGCCATCTCTGTCACTCCTGTGCTATGTTTTTGTCATCCATTTGGGCCACTTAATTACTTTCTCTTTTCTTTTGGAAACAGCTGACATGTAATTATTTTCATGATTAACACTCTTGTGCAGCTAATTGTAATTATACCTTATAATCACAGTTGTGATCGTCAATTACTCATCTTTGCTTCATTTGAATGTTTTTCTTTATCTGAGTTTCTGGAAGTTGTCTTGACTGAATACACATGCACAACAAACTAGCCCAACTTTCCAAACTTTTCTGGTTTTCTCCAGAGGGATTAATTTGAGGCCATAATAATGAATAAAGGCCAGATCATTGGCTGGTGTAAATCAACGCAGCTTCACTTGTGTCACCACAGCAATGGTGATGTACAACAGTTGAGAGGTCAGATATTTTACTAAGAAACTGGTGTCACCTAAGAAAATATATCTGCCTTAGAGCCACTTTGTGATATAGTTTCCATGTATCAAGCAAAGCATTTTTTTGTTCTTTTCATACCTCTATCCTCTTACGCATTTTGGAGAACCAAGAAAAATCGAACCATCCTGTATACTCGCTAGGTTGTATATTATGCAGCATTTTGAAAGGCATTTCATTCTACACCTTGAAAATACACAGGGGACTGATTCTCCTCTTGCTCATGCCAATTTTTATGTGGTGTAGCTGTCAATTTGAATCGAGTGGCTCCTGGTTTACACCCTAGTGAGTGCAAACACCATCAGACATTGGATGAATATATCAGTTTTACAGGGTGGATACTAGAATAAATTCTAATACAAGCCACATACAGGAAGCTCAATAGTCAAAGCCACATACTTACGACT
Source organism: Ibidorhyncha struthersii (assembly GCA_013398815.1). NCBI lineage: Eukaryota > Metazoa > Chordata > Aves > Charadriiformes > Charadriidae > Ibidorhyncha > Ibidorhyncha struthersii. Next base: position 274,688 of record VZSZ01003995.1, read on the forward strand.
CACAGAACAACATGATTTTCAGCTCAAAACCTGGCTGTGGTTTTGCCAGGCTCGCTCTAAACCATGGACAGGTGACAATAGATTTATTAACTGTAGTGGGTACGCAGAAGCTTAGATGTGAGACTTAATGGACCTGAACTATGCCAGCTGCTGCGGAAATACAAAGTGGTATAATGTGAAAGTCTGATGGAAAATAGTCAGTGCGGTTTCCTTGCTCCATCCTTTTCTGCCCTCTTTGGGCACGCGCTTTAATTCTGGGCACTGGGCTGCAGGGCCTTCCCAGCCAGAGCGTGTGCTGCTTTAAAAATCATTCCCCATTCCCAAAGAATTGGATGAATGAATAAAGAGGTGAACTCCCAACCTGGAGATTACTGCTGCATTAATAAAGCAACTGTGAACGAATTGTCTCAGCTGCCTGAGCCAACCAGGATTATTAAACCAGGTCCCTGATTTAATTAGAGTGCTTAAAACTCATGCTAAAAACAAAAATGCAGCTCTCAGCTAGAACACGAGCTTTGTGCGGGAAAGGTCACTGCAAAGGTCAGCTCTTCCCACAGTTTATTCATGATTATTGAATCAAATGCTAAGGTGGAACTGCAGGGCTCCGCTGCGAGGGGGCAGGGAGGGAGAGCTGCTGTCCCCGCGCGACAGCTCTGCGCGCTGCCTGAGGCCAGCAGACACCACGGGTTATTTCTGCCTGCCCAGCAACTTGTGCGAAACGGCCTGAAAGAATAGCGTCTACATTGGATTAAACAAAAACTGCACATGCACCAGAACTGCCAGCCTTGTTACAACGCAAACAGAGCGATCCAGGACAGGATGGCGTGACTAAAATCTTCGCCCAGCCCACAGAGCCTCCCCGCAGGCAGCCTGGGACGCACGGACGGGGTGACAGGTCCGCAGAAGCTGTGGGGCTCACACAAAATGACTGCGCTGCGCCTCCCTGCATCAGCAGAAGTTTGTGACACCCTCAACTGGCAATATAGCTTCTCACCAGTGCCAATTCAATTAGATGCCCCTAGCCTGACAAGCAGAAAATGGACCTCAAGTAACGCCTTGTGACTGACTAAGCATTACACACTATTTATTCTTTAACTCTTAGTCTGGTTTTGAACCGTGACTCCAGGAAAAAGCCACCGTTGCCCATGACTGTAGCTTCAAGCTGACAGGAAGCTTTTTGCCTTTTGAAGAAAACCAATTTTCAGACTTCAAAGGCTCCATACCTCACCCGCTTTCTCCTGGCCCAAGACCGCTGCATGTTTTTGCTCAACTGACTAAAACTATCAGCACAACTGGGAGTTAGTACAGCACCTGAAAACTGCCTTAAATGATACTTCTGCCCTTTCCGCCAGCCTAGCCAGTGTCGGTACCCCAACGGTACCCTCCGTAACACGCCAGGTCAGAGATCAGAGCACAAACTCCCTTTAATAATGGCAAGCACTGAAAAGAAAGTGAAGGCAAATTAAGCTTCACAAAAGAAAAGTTAAATGATTCTATTGTTATCTGAGTAGTTTCTAAATGAGCCCATCAAAGTTCGGAGAATTATTTTAACTGATAGCTACAGATTAAGAATAAGATAAATAGAGAGATTAGAAAACACCCGTTACACTCAGCTGAGGCTGTAGGAAATTTTCAGCCTCAGCTAATTGTTCCATTTTGCAGTTTTAATTAAGTGCAGCCTCCTGAACTGAACTATTCCAGATAGTGCCTGAGCCTGGGCATGCCAGATCACCCAAAGTTTCCTGGATATCCTTTTAACTCCTTGGAACCAGCTCCTGACCTTAGGGACTGGAGTGGGACAGTAACGATACTGGGTGAGACTCATCACTATGCAGAGAACTAGCATGGAAACGATGGGTTTAAAGGAGTATCTACAGGGTCAGGTGGACCAGTTTTAGAGCAATGCTGAGCCCAGGGTAATATGCCCAGCCTCCCAGGAGAGTTTACTAGCCTGGTGCTGGCACTGCGCTAATACCTCTATACGGCTTCCCCTTCAGGCCTGGCTGGCGTCCAGCTGGCCCCGAGTGTGGGCAAAGCACGCTTACAGCTGGAGACACAACCCAATAGCTCTGCACCATGCAGAGATTTGCTGTTGTTTCCCCATACAGGTTTAGGTTTCACCAGTTGCACACTTTTCCTGTGCTGGCACTGCTCTAAAACAGGTATCTCGCCCTAAGGCGCCAGGTATCACCAGGCTCCGAAGTTGAGGGATTTGAGGCTATGCCACACAGAGAAGAAAAGTTAATTTAAAGCAGGCTGATAACCGCACATCCTGGGTGAGCTCACGCAACCCTGCACAGTGGTATAACACGGCCTGTTCCTGCCCTCATTAGTAACGAAGTCCTGCTTTGTCGGGCTCCACCGAGCGACTGGGGCTGGACCGGGATGCTGTGCTGCATCCCAGGGCTGGAGGTCTTCCACGCTGTGCCTGGTCGGAGCCGGGAGGCTGCCCTGGGCTGGGCAGCCTTACCTCCGCCCTCTGCCATACGGGCAGGTTCTGTCTTTGACAGCTGTGTTATAATAACCATCTCCGCAGCACAGCAAGCTCATTTCACAAACTGGCTCTAATAGCTACACACAAAATGGCCTGTTCATTGAGGCCAAGGGTTCCATTTACTCCTGAAACGTTACTTGGAAGAGGAAGCGGTGTATTTAATTAAGCATCATGTTATGCTAGGCATGAAGGATTAAGCAGCAGGGCAATTTCAGGAGACTTCACACTACGGTGCCAGAACAGTACTGGTGGCTGTTTGAGTTAGATGGGATCCTGGCGCCCTGGAAAGGAAGCGTTTGTTATTTTCTGCCAGGCTTTCCCTCTGGTCTCTCTTATACCGTTTGGTCTTGGGAGTTATGGGAGTTTTTCCCAGTTTGCCACTGACTCTGTGTATGACATCGTTAATATATGCAGTCATGCTCCTCTATGAGTCCCCACCTCCATCTGTATAATGAGGGGAAAATGGTAAATCCTTTGAATTCTAGGAATAAAATATCCTTTTCACTTTCTAACCTTTCAGCCACTGAAGCTAAGAAAAGAAAGTACTATTCTTTTGCTGGTTACAAGGTGCGAATACACAATTGTAAATACTTCAGATATAGAGTGATTTGAGAGGAGAATCGAGCCTGATGCATGCTATGCAGGACCCACTGCAACTCACAGGCTGGATTAGACCACCGTCTGGGCTATGGCTCTGTCAGTCTCTAACTGCCTTCAACACTGGATGTTTTGAAGAGAAGACACAGCCCAGTGTGTATATATGCTCCGATACAATAGCCAAATCTTGTGATCTTCCTGCTTGACAGCAATGAAAAATGAAAACAAGTGGGGGTGCGTGCCGTATCATCTCTGCACTCAGGGCTGTCTGCGCAGGAGTTCTCATTCGCAATGGGATGATTATTAAACTGATAGAGTCAGCTCCTCCTCGCTCCAAGCTGCCTCTGCTCCTACGCTAGGTCTGGCTCTGAATTGCTCGCGAGAGGAATTCATCTTGCGACTATGAGAAGAGTCTATGGACACGTGCTTTGAACCCAGACATTTCAGAGAGTAAGGAGATGGAAATATCCCCTTATATAGCAGTATTTCTGTGTATCCATGCAACTTCTAAGGTTGATGGTCAGGCAGAGGACATATCTGCAGTTAAGAAAGAATGAAATACAAGAACTTCACAGGAAAAACTCTAGGGAGCAAAGGGGAGCAGGGAAGGAGGGTTGAGATATATAGTTATAGCTGACACAATGAAGAGAGAAATGCAACTTGGAGCTCACAGGGAGGGAGCAAAGAGGAAGAGCTCCCACAACAGAAGAGAACCGCAGATTTGGTTATTGCAGTTGTATTTGCCCATTTACTACCACAGAAGGTACAAACCTCTGCCTTTCACTGTAAATGAAGACGGACACGGATGCGTGCTGGCAGGCAGTATCGCACAGAGGGCATTCCTGCACAGTAATGTACTCCAAGGAGCCCCAAGTTTGCACTTAATCGGAGGAAAATACACCCATCCACACATCCTGTTGTTGCTCCAGGTCACCCTGACAAAGCCAGCAGCTGGTGCTCTGGAACTGGATTGATGGTGTATTATACCTGCCACTCTTCATTTGTTAGGGTGGCAAGAGTTTTGCATTAACACAGTAATTCATGACGGTGTATTTAGAAGAAGACAGAGGGGATGCAACGTGTGGTTGTAATGCCTCTTTTGGTATGCATTAAGGGGATTCATCTTATCATCACTGTTCAGCAAAGTTTTTAACCATGCCCTTAACTTTAAATGGCAAATAAAAATAGAGCAATCAACAGGAGTCCTTTGTGTATTTATTCACATGGTCACAGATCTTTTTTATGGAACATCGTTTAAAGCACTGTCATACCAAAAAACTACCTGGAGACCAAGCAGCAATGCATTTGCATTTGCTGCCTGTCTGTGTTACTGATTCTTTGAGACGTTTTGCACAGCCTGTACATGAGGTGTGCAAGTGAAGAACAGCATGGGTGGGATTGTGTGCAGAGCATGTGCATCTTGAGAACGGACGTTTGTGTTCCTACACTCCTTCTCCCCAGGCTCTCTCTGCACCAGCGATGCTTCTTTGATCACACTAAAATCAGAAGCATCTTGTGAAAATTCAGGTTGTATTAAGAGTCTTATCCTTAATCCCTCAACTCGAGTGTATTGATAAGAAAATACTAATTAAGATTCATATTCCCATGCTGGACCTGTAGTCAGAGACTAAGGAGATTATGTGATCATTCTAATTTTGCACCCAGGAATGTTAAATAGTTATAACTTTATCTCGTTCAAACAGCAATGGCCCAGGAGCTCCAGGGTCCTTTTGGCCTATTTGTTGCTACCACTGCACATGTCCCCCGACCTTCAATCGAAACAAGTTGGGTGGCCTCTCTGTACCTTCAAAAGAGAGATTTCTGCAAGAGAAACAGTGGTAGCAAGCATTAGCAGTCTGACTATACCAGTATCAAAGTGCTTCACCCGAGTCCTCAAGACAGATCCAAGCATGGATGACAATATTAATGAACAGCTGCCAGCACCAGAAACTATAGCTCTGCTGCCTGACTGCATGAGGCAAGAATATCAGCTGATGCTTGCTAAGGTAGCAGGAGACAAAGGAGGGTTTTCATACACCTGAATCTACCAGGCACACCTAAAATCAGGCAGGAGCAATAGGACACATTTGCAAGAGAGACTTCCAAACCACGTGAAGGGCTTGCAGCTGTAGGATTTTCTCAAGTTTGCTACCAATTTATGTAACGTGAAATGACAAATGTGGCTATGGGGAAGTTTTATTACCAGCCATCCTTAACAGCCTGGGAAATCAGGGATCGAACTAGGAAATCCTGCAAAGCCCGATCACTTTCCCTTGAAAAATCAAAGTAAATCCGGTGGGGATTTGGAAATTCAAATGGACTAGCTCAGAAAGTCACAGCCCTGCTGATACTGGCTGGGCAGAGGATGAGGTGTTGATTGGTTTAGTGCATCTATATTAGACACCCGAAAGCTGGATGTAAAGGTAACCAATGAAACAACACTATCTTGTTCCTGTTGCTCTGACGTCTTCCATCCCTCTTCATTTTTCCACATACCCATTAGCCTCCAGGCCTGCATAAGATCTGAAGAGACACCCTCCTTCAGTGTGGCGCTCCCACTGAAGCCATTAAGCCTCTGCATGAATGCCCAGAACTGCTGCAGAGAGCTCGTTCCTGGACGGGGGCCTCGGGCTGCAAGCTGCTCGGGCTGCAGCTGCCTCCCGCCGCCGCTGCGCGCAGCACCCAGTAGATTCAAGCTCCCAGGCTCACTTGGCACTAATGTAATATGAAAAGCAGTCATAAAAAATAACAGCTCCAGGCTCTACAGATGTGGGAAAAGTGACTCCAGCTTTAGTTATTGCAAGGCATTATTTTTACAGGAACAAAAGAGCAGAGGGTGTTTTGCGAACAAGCAGGCAGACATGCTCGCTGGCTGCAGAACCTTGCAGCCTGGATAGTTTAAGCCCAAGCTTTCACTTGGCGTTAGAAGGGAATGAACTAACCTTTTCCATTTCATTTCTGAAAACTCCAAACTAATTATCTTTTCATTCTTCTACCGTCCTTTCACTGCCAAGGGAAAGAAATCAGGACAGGACTCCTGGGCTTTCTAGATCTTGCAATATTTATCACCTGAAGCCTTGTTCCCAACAGGAACACTCAGCACTGAATCTTTTGTGCTTAGATGAAACCAGCCAGGGAGACTGGGACAGGCACTGGGAGCATCACTCTGCAGACAGCCCTGAAGGGAACAAGACTGTTCCATTCGTGCAGAGCCGTATCACTTACTGAACGTCAGATTTTTTTTTTGGTTGGGTTTTTTTGAGTAAGGACCCGGAAGAAGGAGAGAGCAGCAGGAGAAAGATGGAAGAAAAGAAGGAGAAACAAGAAAAAGTGTGGGGAAAAAAAGAATAAGGGAAAGATTAAAAAAAAAAAAGGCAGTATGGGGGATTAGGATTCAGGCCAGCGTTGTCTGCAGCCTTCCAAACCATATGATATATCTAAGGAAAAGGCAGACAGCACATCTGAGTAAAAATTACAGGTGGCTGAATTAATTAGCTCTAAATCCCAACACCCCCAAACATCAGGCGCTGGGATTAAGGACTCAAAGCTAGTTTGCTGCTGAATCCCAAACCTCAGATATTATTTGGATTCAAATTGGAAGTGTTGCAGATGGGTTCGTTTAGGGAAGGAGAGAGCTGTCTTTTCACATTCTCCCTCCAGCTGAAGCAGAAAGGCACCTTTCTCTTTCCTTCATAACATGATATTAAAATCACTGCAGCCTTCCCTACCTCTGTCTGTGATTGGTTCCCATTGATCTAAACAAGTTTCCAGTTCTCTTCAAATACACTGCGGCTGCAAGATGGGTAGGGAGCGATTCACTTCAAGGCAATGGGAGATTTGCCTCTTTCCATCCTCTGTGCCTGTGGGACATTATGTGCAAGAAATGTACTGTCCTTAAATGCTGGGAAAGTCCTATTGTGTGGCTAAACAATGGGACCAATGACAAATGGCATCCAATTTTACTCTGAAACACTGACAAATTGTCAGCTTCACTTGATTTTGAGGGAAAGCTCCTAAAAGGTCACCAATAACCATGCGCAGCCAGATTCAGAGAGGTTAATCAAAATAGTTGACGGGCATTAGAACTACATCCATTCCTGGTGCCACCACCTACTCCCTGTAATAAGTCATATTTGATCCCTCTGTGACTCAGTTCTTCCTACAAAGTGGGAATAATCCATGTTTAGGTAGTGGCAGCATCGGTAAAATAAAGCATTTGTGCTGGTGAGATGCTCAGACATTATCCTCATCTAAATGGGGGGAGAATCCGTAATAGGTTCAGGAACCTTGCAAAGAACATAACCTGTATCTCCTGCTAAACCAGGTGAGTATCATATCATTTGCCACGACCACCTTGTGCAGGTCTAATTATCTGCTGGCAAAGGAGGTATAGAAGCATAACTGGCAGTGCACTTGCTTCATCTGGATGGTGCCAAACAAGCTGGTAAGTGCATCACAGCCTGTGTACAGCATCCAGAAGTGGTACGTAGGGAGACAATTAGCGTTCATGTGGCTTTCGTACTGGATGCGATCAGAGGCCTGGAAGGTATTTGTGTTTATTGTAGCACTGGTACCCAGTCAGGACTGAAATCACGATGCTCACTCGAAAATGGATTTGAAGGACAGAAAGCTTGAAAAAGCTTGAACAAGAAGAGAAAAAGAAAAGGCACTTTTGGAACAGTGTAATCATTTCTCAGTGAAACACTGAGTATGGCAATTAATTATTGATCATGGATCCCTCTCTTTGTCTTTCTCTTGTTTCCCAGGGCCCTGCGGATCTGCCAAACACCATGCCAGAGTTAATCAGGTATTTGCTTCCACCTGGGGAGTCCACTACCTGTCTCTAAAGGACACAGAGCAACCTGAATGCAATAGCTTCTCATCAGGTCTGGTTTTAGATATAATCAGGCCCACTTTACAATCCGCAGGTGGCTCAGCAGGTTGCAACAGATTTTTACCGCTTTTATGTTATGCCTTGACCACACATCCATCCCATAGAGCGAGCTGCCAGTGGCAATGGGCAGCGTCTGTTTGGAAGCAGCGCGCTGGCATTCTGCAGCTGACTTGTATGTGCACCACAGTAATGCCAACCGCATTCTTACCAGGTTGTTCCCTCAAATCACTGAGCAGCCGTGCCAGTTACTGTATCCCCTTGGTAATCACCACAAGAAGATAAATACATGTCAATATGCATTAGCAATGAGGAGGGCAGCAGTAGTCTTTAGCAGGGAACTCTCAGCATGAGCTGCCCTGAAATAACTCCACAGGAGATGAAAAAGCCAGACAAGACAGGATGGAGACAAGCTGGCTTTCCTGCTGCAACTTTCTGAATCAATGTAAATGTTTGGGAACTTCTACTCTCAGCTTGTACCCTGCTTGCTGAAACTGGCGTCTGGGGCAAGAATATGCTAGCATCACCTCCCCCTCCTGCAAGATAATGAATTTCCATTTTCCCTTCTAAAACCAAATGGCACTTTCATTGCAAGTCATTTCAGTTGGATGTCTCTGCTAATACCACTGTAGCAGGGGGCTCCAGATGGTGCCCTTACATGTCCTCTTATATGTTCTTTTGGCACAGGAGAAAATCTTGTTTGGGTTAGAAGAAACTGTAGTGGTTTCTCTGGGAGAGATAAGGCTGTCAGGAAACTAGTGCTCTGTCACTGTTTCTCTGACAACAGTCAAATATAAGGGTAGAGTTCCTCCTTGTAGGCAGTCTTAATCTAAGATCATAAATGAGAAGGGTGCCAGACAGATATTTTTTATTATCTCCATTGCACGACTGGCACGCACAGGATGACACACCAACACAGCACGAGGGACAGCGTACTAGAGAGTGCTTGCTTTTGCAAACTGCTTTAAGATCTACTTGCCATAAAAGTCCTGAGTACAATTAATGCTGTAGCTGCCTCATTCTGTGAATATAAGCTTGATCCAAAGGCCACTGCAGTCTTGCCCAGATATCAATCACCTTTGTGTGACGTTCCTTATAAACACATTAGCATGGCATGAAGCTACAGGGTCCTCCCGCTTGCACAGAGACATCATCCTTTCTTTCTCTGTGCACCATGTAGTAGCAGGCTGTATTGCAAAATTACAGGACTATTCTACAGAATGAGTTGTTTCCACCAATATCTTTTGGTTAATGACTCCTGCTTTACCTACACCTCCCACAAACCTGTGTCTGTCTGTGTAGATACTGTTCCCAAGTTAACTGTTATCTCCAAATCCCTAAGAAAAAAAATATTGAAAAAAACCCAACTGGAACAGCGTCCATCAAGGGGAAGTACCATGTAACCCTTATTCGCGTAGTGCTGAGAGCAGTGAAACCCAGGAGCGTGTCCCTTTGCCAATCATTGTCCATTTGTCTGTCTAACTCTCGTCTGTCTCCATTCCCTTCGGTAAGGGGACAGCAGGTGGCAGGGTGGATGATGGATGGGCAGAGGATGAACTAGAATAGGATCTACTCATCATCCATTCGTGCACCAGAGCAAGATAGATGGTCATGAAGAGCTTTCAATTTATCCAAAGGCTGAGTCGGAAAGAGCGTAGGGGACACTAATTTGTAGCCATTGATGGGCAAAGCACTGGAGAGGCAGCAGCACGCAGAACTGGTTCAAAGGTGTGAGCTCATCTAAACTACATCTCAGGCTTGGAGATCTCGGATGTACAAACAAATCACATGCTGGATCCTTATATTTGGGCTTCTCATGGATAGCCATGGCCTCCCTTAGGGGAAAAATCCTCTATGCCTTTTTCTGGAAAGGGAAAGTAAGTCTCACAGAAGAGAATCTCCATGGTATGCTATTTCCTGGCAGTAAGATCTAGATATTTCTGTTATTTACAGCTGCAGCTATAGACTCTGGACCTAACCCTTGTACTAGGGTACCATGCAGGTGTATATTAAAAAATAAACAGCCCTGAGCTACAGCCAGGTTAACAGAAGGCTACGCGGGCAGAAAACGCGTGGGTTAAGAAGGTGGGCAAATGTAAAGCTGCGTTTCAGCAGCTTCACTCTTACAAAATACTTAGCCCAAATAATGCACCCTTGTCAGTGAAGAAGCAGGAAAAGGAACCTGGGTCTTCTGCGAAATTTTGCTGACAGCAGCAGAAGAAAAGTTAGTAGTCAGAGGTAGTGATTAGAAAGGAATAAATTCTGAGCAGCACCAAACAATTTTTTGTTAGTTATTAGTTATTCCAAAATTGCCCCTACCTCTGCAGCTTCCTCCAGTTTTTCATAGGATCAAAGACCTCGTTCCATACCAACATGCTCCTATTCTTTCCCTTCAGTATACAGGGGAGCAAATTCAATCTGTGAAGCTTTTGTCATTCTCTCTCTCACTCTGACTTCCACTCTCTTTTCTTTGTAAAGTTTGCAGTGTACCTACCACAATGATAAAATGCATCCTGCTTACCGGGAAAGAAAAATCTACCTCAGCACTTTTTCCANTATAGGCAATTACACTGTGAAAGCAAGTGCTATTTCTGTCCCTTTCGCATCACAGTCTTACTAATGCTTTTAAGATACATAAAGATACACTTGTTTGTGGGGAGAAACTTGGCCACCTTCAGCAGTTTGTGTCTAGTCTATGAGATCAGGGAATGAGGAAATAGCTTTGCTTCGTATTAGTTTTCATACCAGTCCAATAACATTCTTTGAAAGGGTTGGAGACTGAATTTCTTTTTATCCACAAAAGCCTGCAAACTCTCCCCCGTAGTGTTTTGCAGGCCCCAGACCGCCATGGGTTTGTGCCGTTGGTTATTCATGGCACGTGGGTGTTGGGACAGGGCAGTACCCGAGGGGGGTGCAGTGCTCCCGTACCAGCGCCCACGCAGGCGCTCCTGAGGGGAAACCCTCACAGCAGCGGGGCCCCTCGGTGCCAACACCAACCTGCGCTCAGCCCTAAGGCAGCTTTGGCAGATAGGGTGGTGTTTGTATATCTACACCTCAGACCTTGCTTCACAATTTCGGGGGTGTGCAGGAAAGCACACCCTGAAACAGCTGTTAATAATATCGCCCCTCTGATTCCTTTTGTTCGGTTGGGATTGAGAGAAGACATATTTAAGACAACAGCAAATAAATACAGGAATAAATGGATGGACATATGGATACATAGACAAACACGGACAACGGACAGATCAGATCTATCCAGCATATGCCTGTGTGCACCGTCCCTCCCCATTTGCACTTCACTCAAAACCGAGCACGTGCGCCTCACGCAAGCTGAAACCAGGCAGCAGAATTGCACAGATACCCGGAGAGGGCAAAGCATCAGGACTGGCTCCTGGCTGAATGATCCATTTTGGCAGTGCACATATTTGGTCTCTACCAGGTAAAGAGGTAAGAAATGCTCTCCCAGCGCTCTCAGAGAAAACCTCTGTAGACTTGTTCTCCCTGCTGCCTTACGCAAAGAGATCTTTCTGTTGGACACAGGCTTTCCTGCTGCTACAGACTTGGCTTTTTCAGTTGCCCTTTCTTCTGCGTTAGCAGAGTATTGCATTGTGTTGTATCCTCCCTTAGCTAACCCTTTATCACTCCATGTGTGACTGGAGGAGCTATCTACCAGCAGCATATGTGTTTAATCAACTTTAATACTTCCACAGACCATAAGTAAGAGAAATGTTCTGGACGGGGAATAATTATCATTTTAATTACATTAGAGAAGTTAGACTGCCAGAGGGTAAAAGATCTGTGGCTTAGTGCACTACTAGGCTGGGTAGCAGCAGCCAGGAGGTGGACCTGCTTTGGCTGTAAGGCAGTAGAAATAATGGACTAAGGGAGCGCATCTCTGAAAAAGCTTCCATACACATGCAGTTCTGGCTCTGGCAGGAGAGGAGATGGCTGAAACCGCACTGCCGCACCCCTGTCCCATCATCGCTCGGAGGTAAACAGTGGGTCCTGGAGAGTCTGAAACATATTCCCCTGGTACAGGTTTATAAACATACATAAAGCATTAGGAATTGGGAATTTACATCTGAGTGACTTTTAATAACGAACAGAAAACTTTTCCTCTGGAGCGGTCACAGTACTAACAAGACAAATCTGCCTCAGGCATGATAAAGACTGGGAAACTGAAATACAGAGGCAGCATGCAGCTCAACGAAGGCTATCGTGTGTCAAAGGCACAGCTCAAAATACAAAAGCCCGATTAAATTTACAGAATATGTTTACAGTTTGAGCTTAGATTTCTTTCTATTTGCCCCAGGGTATAGGCAAGGCAGATGTCCCATTTTTCTTCTAAATCTACAAGGGTTCAAAACATTCCTTTTCATAAACAAACAAGTGCATAATGCCGAGATTCACATGTAATCACATCTCTGCAACAAATGCAGCCTTAAGAACAAACAGTAAATATTGAGAGACTTGTACTGATAGAATCACAAAAACAGGCAACATTATAAATCCCTTTGGAGACTTTGAATATCTCCTGCCTATCCTTAAAAGCTTGCAATCCAAGAAGCATTCGCTCAGTAAATTTTACATAGCTATCTGCTCTTGGTGGTGGGAGATTGGTTGCTGTAAGTCTTACAGGTCTGTTTCCTAACTAGAAGCCTAAAGGGATTTAAACAAAGAAAGAATGAAAAGCAAATGGTGTGTGGCACTCCCACAGACGCAGACTGCCTCAGGTTTCTGTGAAAGCCCTAATTTGCAACAGCAGCATGATGAAGGAAGCTGGATTCTGCAGCACGCTTGCAGGACCTCTTTTTCCAGCTCCAGGTTTTTCCCACGATGGGACCCATTCCCAGGTCACAAACGTCGCAGGATGAACTGTCAGGCCCTGGAATGGTTTCTGCTGAACAGCTACAAAACTGACGCGAGTTATCTGAGTTTCTGTGAACAGCTGGCGGCCGCAAAATCTTTTATACATATCAAAGCTCCACCTGGTAGAGAAACCAGATCAGTCCTTTACCTCTGGATTGGACTGTATAATTACCATACTTAACTGGGTCTCTTACTGGAGTGCCAAGGGATCAGCCAAGTCATGGATCGCATTGTATGAGCTCATTTGCAAACAATGTAGTCCCTTCTTGGGGCCCTTCTCATTTGTTTGCATTTACACTGCCACAGCGAAACTGCTACATTAAGAAAAGGAAAAAGGATGCAGGAACTAAAAAAAGAAACTTTTTGATTTGTTTCAGGTTTGCTTTGGGATTGTTCACTGTATTTAACGACTAGGTTTCTTGTCAGCCCAAAATTATAAGAGAGATTTGAAACAAACTTTTTAAAAAAAAAAAAAAAAAAAATCCCTTGTAGGATTACCTGAGCCATCTCCTCATCTCCTTCTTTGGATTAGTATAATCGTGAAAGCAAGGAGGCTAATTACTGAATTATGCTCCTGGGGCCAATTTCATTAGCGTCATCTCTTTTGACACATGTATACAGCATCTTAGATTGTAAGCACGTGATTACGTTTTGCATTTAGCATCAGCTTGAAATACACCTGTTTTGGCCCAGTAGTACCAATATTTCACGTACCGGTTCTCTGCAGGGCTAAGTAATAAATATGCATCAGACTACTATTCAAGCAAGGAGGTAGTTTTTCCTTCCTAGCCCTTCTGTTGCCCCTCAGTGCTGACCCCAGGCAGCCCCTGTACTCCAGCTCTGCACGTACCTTATGCCATTGTGTTTATTATGGCAGCGCCTACAGGCATAACAAGAAAACTATCCTATGACAACAAAGGAAAATAACAGACCTTGCCCCCAAATGCTTATATCAACTGAATCCCCCTTTGTAAAGGTTATCTAATTTCTAAGCTTCTTTCTAAGCAAGACAAACATACGCTTGGAACCACCCAGTATATAAGATTTGTTAAGGTTAAACTGTCCCTGATACATTTAATTTTGATTTAGAGTTGACTGGAACCCACATTACCCAGAAGATGGTATCAATCACACACATTAATTTCCTGAGGCAGGTGTGTCTACACCAGTGAGGAACTGGTTAACGAATGCTAGACTGCAACAACAATGCCAGTAACAAATATAATATGCCTCATTTTAGGCTGTTCCACACACTCCTTTTGACTGGCGCACACTGTAATAATTCAGAATGAACTGACTCCTACATATTTCTGCAAAAGAGACAAGGAATTACTCTTCTGGTTTTCAATTCCTTTTCTTCAAAAATTACCAAATTGATTGCACTGTAAGTTTCCATTGAGTAATGCCTCTTACTGGATCAGCCTGAGCACTGCGGTGCAGGCTGCTGCCCTGAGCTAAAACAAAGCTCTTTGTTACTGTACTGAAGGATGGGAATCCACACGCCATCCCATCTCGATTTAGTCAGCAAGCAGCAGCTGAACTCCTTTAGAGACCGTTTGCATGCTTGTTTCTCTACGAGTGTTACCAAAGCTAATTTACTGTAACTAATGTGGTCCTGTCAGTTGTTGTAATTTTCTGTTGAGGTAAAATCGCCAGCTCCTAGCAGACGGCGTTCTAGCTGGGAAAGATTAGCTCCTGTTAGAGAGGGGCAGCTCTGAGACTGCTCCCTGGATTGTCATAGCAGTCAGATCACACGTTGCCTAAATTACCATAACTGAGAGAGCTCCACACATGGTACGGCATAACAGGACTGGCAGCATCCCAGTGTCCAATAGCTTGGGGCTGAGAGGCAGTGCTCCGCAGAGGTGACAGCTCTGGGAATGTCATGAATACAACTGTGCTCAATGATACAGGCTAGACAGCAAGCATCAGAACCCAGAGGTGGACCATACACCCTGGGATACCATAAGAACCAGCTCTTGTGTCTATACAGGACCCAGACTAGACCTCGAACCACAGCTTTGTGTGGAAGTGCCCAAATATTCCATGGGGTTTTCCTCCTTATTTTCTCGTTTTATATTCTGTTCCTATCAGTGGGTTCAGAGAAGGACCAACAGCAAAATACTAAAATACACTGTGGAAAAAAATCTAGTTGCAACGACAGAAGAGACGGCCTTGGCTAACAAATGAGCTGGTTAATGGGTCTTCCTGCTCTGTCCTAGTTTTCCTGTACATTACTGAGATACTTAGGAAAGTTGATCCTAATTAACTAATGATATGAATTTCAAATGATTTAGTTAACACACATTTAGCCTCGCAGGGACTCATACACTCATAACTGAAGCAACTTTTATTCTATCTAGAGAGAATGGGTATTGTCAAGAGCAATCAAGTTACCATGACTTAATAACTCGCTTCACAACAGACAGGAACTGCCTGTGGGTATGCTCTTAGCCCATCCTAACTGCAGAGAAAAACACTAGCTTTACTGGGATTTACTGGGTAAGAGTTTTCACAGTCAGTTACTGCAGCACAGCTGACGGGGGGTAGCTTGGAAAGCTGCGACACTCAGTCTTTTCCAATTCTACATCCACACTAACTGAATTACATTTCCTTTAGTTTTGACTGAGGTTGACCGCACCACAATTTAAGGTCACGTAATTAATCATAGAATGGTTTAAGTTGGAAGTGACCTGGAAAATCATGGAGTTCCAACCGCCCTGCCATAGGGAAAGTTAGTTTGGATTAGTTTTTCTACATCTACCTGTACAGACAAGCTCTTAATGTCTTTGTTGCTTCACCAGTGGCACAGAAATCCCTATGAACGCATGTTGTGTGCATGTTTCTGCGTTTGCAAGCCCTGGCTATGGATTTTAAGCACAATTATGAAATATGCCTGCCCTTAATTTCAGTAGACAGCTACAGGTGCTTCCTTAATACAAATAATAATCAATAGGAGTCATGCAGATAGGCTGTTAGAAAAGCTGTGCTCTTAAGTTTTTATATTAATTTTACATTCCAAAATTGATTCAGATAATCATCTGAGATTTTAGGTGCTTATCTGAACCATCAAGCCTCTGATACTGAGGTAACATTGTTAAAGCTATTTAGCACACACACGCAGAAACAGCAGTAAAATTCATGGAAGCTTTGTACTCAAATACCAGTGTATCCTGGGTGAGATTTACCTCATAGAGGAAACAAATTCAAGGTCAACGTCTCACTTAGCTCCAAAGCAACAGTTCTTAAATTCTTAATAGGACTTTTCAAAATTTTATTCCAGGATCTTAGGAATGAAATAATAAACAACAAGCTTGACTTTACATTTCTGCTCTCCAGTTTACTGTCTCCTTAGTGGAGTCAATGGAACTGTATAGACTTACACCAGCTGGGTATCTGACTCTCAAGCATGAAAAATCATTGCTTCTTTTAAAAAGAACAATGGATATACCGGAGCATTAGAAAGTCTTTTCTATAGTTATGATTTACTTAGCTCATCACAAACATCCTGCAGATAAATACTTAATTTCCAGCATTATGGATATCAGAGGGTGGACTGCTTTCTCTGGTCACAGACTGAGTTTATCATTACCAGTCAAAAGCACCCTACAGATTCAGCAGAGGGCAGAGATCAGTTGTTTCATCCAAATGAAACATCCTTCTCCTTAATGGCCTTTGAATTTGCCCCATCCTTCCTACTTTGTCCCTTGGCTACAAGATGATCATAAACGCTTTTGGATTAGACCTTCAGATTTGCTTTTGGATGCACATAAAATAATCATTCCTGAAAACAATTTCCCCATGATTAAAGATCCGCTGCTGCTAAAAATATTTAAAGCAGGAATCATCCCAAATAATAGACTTGGCAACATGCACCAGAGACGACAGAAATTGCTGGCACTGTGCAGAAAACAAACATCAAAAGACAAAATAGCATCAGACACTGTGAAGCAGTGGATTTTTTTTTTTCCTTTTTGCTCATGCCGTTTTGCCAAGGTTGTTTGTGCATCTTTGTGTAATTCCAGCTAATCACACAAATTCTTCAATTCAAGATATTCTTTGAAATCTCCCTGGGATGGCACCTACACTTGTGTGCCCCTCATTCCACTCCCGTTATGAACCACCCTCTTGGTTCTAAATGAAAAACTACTTTCAATAGTAAACTGTCAGGGGTGTTCCATTTTGCAGCTTTTATTCCACTTCATTTGCTTTCTTTTTTCCCCCTAAAGAAATGTTGTGGAAGTAGCAACATTTGCTTGCTCCTTCCTCCCTTCCCTTTCTACGAGGGAACATACTTCTGCTTGTTAGTTCACGCAGTCACCCACTGCTGTCACCACGCTGCCCTTCATTGATAATTCAGCCGATAGTTGGTTATAACAGGTGTGATCTGAAGGTATTGCTAATGAAGGGCCTGATCCAGAGAAGTCACCTGCACGCCTCCCCAACGGCGCAACACAATCTCAAGCACCAGGGTCAGGAGTCGGCAGCATCGCATTCCTCAGGGCAGCCACGGCGCCTGGCAGGATCGGGTTGTGTGTCAATGCTGCTATCCATTATTTTTCACAGGGACTTAAAATCATCTGCATGGTGCTTTGCACTCATCTGCAAAAACACATAGCTTACCCCGATCTCCGAGAGCCTACGGCCCCACAGACCTTCCTGAGGAGAACAAGGTACCTGCAGCGAGTGGTCTCGGGGGGCTGATCTCAAACACTGCTCTGCATTCGCAGCCTGTTCCAAGACGAGCTGCATGTGGTTAAAAGTACGCTGTAGGCCTCAAAAAGAGAGTCAGAGGGGTCTGACATGTGGATGAGACCACAGTGTAGATCAGACAAGCTTTTGTGGAATCAGCACTGTGCTCAGTCTTCCAGTGTCAGACCCCACAGGAAGCAAAGAGAGCAGCGGCACCGTAAGATGAACCAATACAAATCTGGGCTTTGTCTTTTCCGCCCCCGGGAGCTGATCTCCTTTTGTGGCTGTGGATGGGCAGATCAACTTTTTTTTACCATTGCCTCAGAGATGGGGAGGGAATGAAAAGGAGATGAAATAGGCCAAATCCCGCTTCAGTAATTTAATTCATTTGAGCATTATATGCAAGTGAAATATGAGGAAAAAATAGAGATACTTCAAACTACCCATGTATACAGTGCTACATCTTAAGAACCTTTTCAATTAAAGGGTCTTAACAAGAGCCTAGCTAGAAATTGCTAAGAGGTGCATGACTGCAGCATGTTTGGCACAATCTGAGAAAAACCCTTTGGGGAGTTGAGAAACAGCAATGAAATCAATTGCATCAAAGCGAGTATAGGAAGAGGGAATGACAGAGGACATAAGAAAGGTGAGGAAATGACCTTGCTGAAAGCTAAGTAGACTGAAGGATAATAGTGCTGAAGGACTGTACTCCCAGGAATATCAAGCCTAACCGTAAAGGGACCGGTTCATAGAACTGGATGTGAACGTGAAATGCAAAGAGGTGTTTTGCGGGTTGCTAATCTCTGCAGATCCTGTGAACATTAAGTGCAGAGGATCAGGGTTGGGGTCATATTTACACTCGCACACAAACACCTACAAAAGCAGAGGATTTGGCCAGGTCTGGCTCAAAGCCTGCTGGAGCCCAGGGGAGCTTTTTGACTGGCATCCACATTTTGGTATGAGGCTGATGACCATCCTGGACAGACACAGCACAAGCTGTTCTCTTGTTCTGTAAAGGCAAGAAGTAGAGACACGTGATAACTATGCAGATAGTCCGTTGAGCAATCTCAGATGCTCCTCAGCACAATTGTATGTCCAATTAGGAATGAGAACTGTGCAGCCAGTGCGTATGGATATCTGGTAGAGTTTCTTCCAGGGTCAGAGGATAATGACCCCTAAAGTTTAAAGGCCTTCAACACAGCAGTACAGCAACCCTGCCAAATCCTGCTGTCAGTTTGAAGGCTTGTTAGCAACACTCCTCCGGCTTATCTCCCTGTGATTAGTGAGTTTCTAGTCTCTCAGACCATGTGAAAGAGCAAGGGCTAACAACGTTTATATTTCACCTTCCACATATAAAAGCAACAGCATTTTTACTTCATTTACTTTGGTTTGGGGCTTTTTTGTTTGTTTCTTAGGGGCGAAAAGATGTTCTCACTTTCCGAATGCACCGACAATAATAAATTTATCCAATTGCTTCTACTGGGTATTTTTTAACTTCACTGGTATTTGGGCAAACACTCCCACGTGCACACACAGTTATACAGGGATCAGATTCTTAAGCAAGCATAATAAATATCTGTACACACACAGCAGGACATCAGCACAACAATGGGAGCATATAGCCACATACAACACCAGGATGAAAGCTGCACAAATGTATGTTCATACAAGCACTTGCTTATGCAGATATCCGACTGCCCATGGACACCGGGGCATGTACAGGAGCTCAGAGCATGTGCTTATCAGCACAACCATCACGTACTCACGCTTGGGTTCTCGCACAGCCACATGTGCCCATCTGATGCAGTCTCAGGCAGACACACATTCTGTAAGCTAGAGTGAAAGGTTCAAAACCTTCTTTCCAGAGGAAAAAGTACCTGGCTTGCTAGTCACAGAGCTAATCTTTCTAATTAAAATGCATAACGTTAGCATGAATTACTGCCAGATGCAAAAATAAGAATTAAAGGGGGGAAAACACACTCTAGCCTGACTCTAGGTCCTGGTATTGCCTGCAAAGTCTGAGTTTGTCCCTGCATTCTATGCTTACCATCTGACTACCAGCATCGAGACATCATGTATGCGATAGCTATGGACCTGCCATTGCTTCTACCCTGTGATAGGCTACTTCAGTACTGCAGCAGTTCCTCCCCCCTCCCCAGTTTTACTATTCATATTAAATCTTCATCAATGCAGCAGATAAGTCAGCTGCACAGAAAAACAGAGGCAAAGTAGCTGCGGCTCAAAGTGCGTTTTCTTCCAGGACCCAAAGGTGGTGCTGTTGCATTTACTGTTACAGGCAATACGCTTCAGCAAAGGCACTTTATTAAAGAAAACGTTAAATCAAGTTTCCTGTAGATTAAAACCGTGTATTGTTTAAGCCATATTTAAGTCTGACACCTGCATGTATGCCTTTGCCATTAGCATGTCTGGTGCCTCTGTATTCCTGCTGCTGCTGAGCTCACTTTTAGCCAGCGGTATTGACTGGTGCGCGTGGCAGCCCTCGTTCAGCCGCCTTAGCGAGGTTCTAACAGAAATGGAAGTACTGGAAGGACAAGTCCTCCAGGCCCTTTCTCAGATCCCGAGTACCCACTAGTCACAGAAGAGCCTAAAGCCGCATTGGTTCACAAACCCCCTTTTCCATGCTGGGGCAGCATCAGCTTCATGCACTGGAGACTCCAGCTTGAGACAGCCTGCAACAGCTGAGAGCTCGTCTTGCACCATCCAAGCCCATGAACAGAGTGAAAATGGCACTGCACAGCCCAATGAGTGGAATAACTGAGAAGCTGCAGTTACAACAAAAGTGTGTAGTGCGAGAAGCAGGCAGACAGCTCGGCCGCAATGCCACGATCACCAAGTGCAGGAAATCCAACCCAGCCACCACCACAACTAAGAAAGCACAGCGCCCAGTTTTCAAACTGGATAGTTACTTAATGCCTCTCTGCCACGCACAGATCCTGAGCAGTCTAGGACTGAAGATCACTTCATATGCAGTGCGTCAGAGCACTTTTCAGAGAACAGCCCGCCAGAAAAATGGTCAGGCTTCAAATATCAACAGAGGTCAGAAATGTCAATATAATAATGCCAAGCAGCTTTAGGGAGCGCAGGTTTCATTCAGCTAATGTTAATGGATGATTTTGGTTCAGTATTTAAAGGAAGGGGCAAAGGTTAAGCTCCTTGCCATTGCACCCCATGGGGAAGATTGCTCTTGTTCCTAAACAGGATGAAAGGAGGAATGAGCAGAAATGATAGAGGTCAAAGCTGTGAAAACTAGATAAAAAAAATACTAAATAGAATCTGAGAAACATGAGAAGTGAAAAGGAAAGTTCCATACTATCTCCTCCAGAAGAAAATGCTATTATAATTTTTAAATCATCTACTTGTGCTGTGACGCCCACAAGAAATTAGCTGACTAAGCCGTCTCTACTCATCTAATTTCACAAATTTGTCTGATGAATGAACTGCTTGTCTTCACGAAGGAAGGAAACACAAGGACACTGAAGCTGGAGTATGGAAGAGCAAGAAGATAAAAGGGGACTATATAAAGGAAGATAGAGAAGAATGGGAGATTTTATGTATTCAGTGTATTAGAAATACAGTAATGCATAACTAGCAAAGCAAGGATACATACACAGACTACTAGCCTTGCCCCTGAGGAGGATCCATCAGGATTGTCTGAATGTCAAATTGCCAGTGAAAATTCCAGGCTATGCTCATGGTTGGCCAACACTTTCCAATTGCAGACTTTGGAGTACGTTACCCAAATTTTAGGGAAATACCTGCAACAGGAAGGCTTTCCATGTAAAGATGTTTATCTAGCAAGAGCTGAAGTTGGGTTTAAGTTTTGCTTAGTGACATTTATGGATGTCTTTACTGGAATAACCAAATGACCACAACAGTAATTAGTCTTTAAACTGATGACTAACACATTTAAGAAAATATGGATGATAAGAGATGGAAACAGATAATTAAAATCTATTTCAGTTGTGTTTTTTTTTTTTTTTAAATGTAGATGTAGAAAAGAAATACAAAGTGGCAGGTACGTTCCTGTTGATCGGCAGACAGGTCAATTTAATTATCTATGATTCCTGTATTATATTTTTCCACATTTATTGGTAATCCCACGTAAACAGCTACCAAAATGGAAATGCAGAGAGGTCCAGCAGGAAAGATATTCTCTTTTAGTATCCATAACACTGCCAATATATATATATTTGAAGAGTGAAAATGGCATACCATTGTGTATTGGCCCCTTCCAACCTCTGCATATAAATATTTTATGATTCCTTTGGTTCCATCTTTACCTTCTCATCTTTTGATTGAAGTAAAAGCTGATCATCAGTAAAATATCCCTTAACAGCTTCATAAGCCAAAAGCGCCTGGAAATGCATCTCTATTCTCAGCATCCTCCTTAATGAATGTAGAAAGCTCTCTTCAGTGCTGTAAGTGTATGAGATTGATAAAGATTCTATTTACTTTTTTCCCCTTATAAGAACTTAATGAGACAAAATTGGTAGCTCGTAATCAGGCATTGGCCTTTTCATCTCTCCGGGTTTTATTTACAAAAGCTTATTAGAGCAAAGCACACTAAGTGATATGCAGCGATAACTAGAGTATTGCTTAACGATCCCTAGCAGGCAGCACAAAGCACAGAAAATTAAACAGAAAAGGTGATTAAAGAAATGTTACCTAATGTAAACAGAACCCTTCCCCCCACTGCCATCAGAGACCCCAGTGCTGCACATGAACCTGCAGATGAATCCGCTGGCTAGACTGCGACTTTGCAGTCTCTTGCACTGCTGCACTGAGACAGGTTTTCTGGTGTATAGCCCATGACACCTCAAGGCCTGAACCGCTCTGGACCCAACTGAGGCAGATCCCTGCAAGCAAGGAGCCAGAGCAGAGTCCACTCTATCTGATGTTCCAGCTTCAACACATGTTCAGTATTGAAAAAAAAAAGGGTATCTATCAATGTTCACGGATAAAAGGTGCTGCATGTTAGTTTGCCCCTGTAAAATGAGAATGATAATATCCAACTCTTCCAAACTTGGCAAGAACTTGGGCAATCTTTTAAAATCTAATTAAGAACAGGAAAAGCAAGGAAAGGCCAGAGAAGCTGGAATTCTGCAGAGAGAAAATCCCTAACAGCCTTCCAACAGCAACTGCTGCTCTTTCACACACACTGCCAGTTTTGCTTACAAATAGAGCAATACAGTTGCTCCTTCTCCCTCTGTAATTTGCTGCTTCAGTTTCATCCTGATAAATAGAAACACCATGCTTGCGCAGGGAAAGAGAAGTTACTGTATCATAGGAAGCAATCACACCGTACACAAAACAAGCACTCTTAGTAATTAAACTACTTCCAGCCCCCTTTCTCTGTTCCTTTTCAGCATTGCGCTGACGGGCTGTTTATCTTTGGCACAGCAGAAGCAAAGGAAGCAGCAAAATGTTCTTGTAGCAATTCGCTCACAGGAGGAGGGGGAGAGACAGAAAGGCTGAAGACAAACATATTCAGTCTTCGATGCCAGCATTGTTTCTTTAAAATAAATACGTGAACAAAGATCAGATCTCTACGTGATTGTCCAGGTGACTATTTTGATAGAGACCCGTCAACTCACTCGCTTGTAATGTTAAGTGCTTTGTGTTCTAGCCAGATGTTTCTCTGGTACTATAGCTATGCTCCAGCTGTGCAAAAACTTGCATCTTGCTCTGCTGTTCCCATCTGAAAGTGGATTTTCTGCATTAGAGGAACAGACTCTTGTGATGATTGACTCAAGAAAAGTGATCTGAAAAAGAGTAAACAGTTTGAATATACAGAAAAAGGAGAAAGAACGAAGTAGCCAGCTGCTTCCTAGAACAGATAAATTTTGCCTTGTTAATACACCAGCGTAAGGACAGCACATTAGAAGGCAATTTCCAGCTCTACCACACACTCCATATGGGATCTTATGTGTGTGTCACCAAAGTTCAGTGTCACCTCAGCTGAGCAAGAGGGATGCTACCTCCTTTGTCTGAATTGGCTGTTTACATCATAAATTCTTCTAGCTAGAAACTGCCTTTTATACATTTGTACAACAGGACTTTGACCTCAGCTGGGGTTCCTAGCTGCTGCCCTAATACAAATGAACAGTCAGATGAGCCCAAGACAGGCTGCCTGGATCAGAATTCTAAGCTTGCAGAGGTGGTATTTTGGCTTCAGCTTCAGACCCACCTCCGCAAATAAGTAATTGCGGTGAATCTGGATGCAAAACAGAAGGAAAGGTGCTAGCACACTTCCCTGGTGAGGTTAATCCGCAGTCTAATAGACCCTGCATTGCAGCTCGGTTCCTCTCTGACCCTCCCTCAACACACATGGTTGCTGAAAATATGGGTCTGTGGCTCCGTGCCCGTTCCCCATCCACAGACACACTGTTTGAGTGCTCTCAATTTGCATCTGTCATTATCTTTTGTGTGTGCCGAGGTTTAATGTGCAATAAATGTAAATGGGTGATGTATATTCTGCATTTTATTAGCTCTCATTTCTCCTTGGCATCATACACAGTCGTTACGCCTCAGAAGAGCTGCTTTCTGGTCTACCAGAAAGCCTTCAAAACAGCAGTTTGTTGCTATTGTCACTAGGTATTTTCTTCTGAAAAATCAAGAGTAGTAATTTGTAATTATTAATGAAATTATAAACTAACTTCTCCCATTGTTTTTAGCTAGTTTTCAGCAGCTTTGACTTGAGACTTCTCCAACAGATTAAAAACTGAGCTGAAAAACTTAGGACCACAGGGCTTCTGACATGTCCTGCTTTTGGCCTGGATCGGTCAGAACACACACAGGTAAACTGTATTCCCACGCATGTCCCATAAGCCATTAGAAATGAGCATTTCTATGTAATTGTGCTCATAGTTTCTACCTTAATGAAGAGATACCCTCTGCCTACACAGTAAGTAACAGAATGTTCTGTTCCTGCCTAAGTTCCCCATCGGTGCTTGAAATCATTCCTTTCATCTTCTAAATATTAAAGGATGAAGGGGTAATATACAGAAACATAGCTTGCTTTGAAGCCATTCAGACAGAGACCTGTAATTCAGGTAATGGTGACGGCCAAGCCAAGCTCTTCAACAGATAATTTATGCCACTCCCTGTAGGAAGGTTCGCACGTCCCCCTTCCCCTCCTGATGTATTTTCCCATATGCAGAAACCCCTCCTGTGTTTGTATCCATCCAGCTGGCATTCACAGCAGATTGAGGAGAGCACAATGCAAGGGACTGCTCTAGCGAGAGAAGTTGTAAGCTGACTTGCTCTGCAGCCTCACAGCACACACACAAAGTGGCAGGCATGAGGGGCTCTCATGAAGCATTAAGTATGTGCAAACACCATTTTGTTAGCCCTAGCTGCTGCAGCAGGAAAGAGATCTTTATTAAATGTGCTGAAAGACTATAGGCTCTCAACCGACACCTTTCCCTGGCCTGTAATTACATGGGCACATTTAACACAGTCCCTCAGCAGCTTCAGTGCCTTCATCCAGTTCCCTCCATCCAACAGTGAACACGAAAATCTGAAATCAGAACATCATGCAGTTGCAGTCACGAGCCGCGCTTGCCTCCCATAATATAGCTGTAAAACGGGTATGTCTCTATTGAAGTCTGGTGGGTTTTATCAGTTAAGTTTGGGGAAAATCACATCATCTCCCTTATGTTTCACATTTCCCACCTGTAAAATGGAAATAACCCTGCCTTTTCCTCCACACGCGCCTTATGCTTTTAGCATGTCATTGCATCAGGGAAGGAACTAGCTCGTAGGTTACAGAAAAGATTCACTATCAAAATAGCTGCAGTGGTTTAAAATGTTGTTCTCTTGACAAAAGTTACTCTCCTTACAGCTCTGCTGGTAAAATAGCACACATGAACTCTCTTCATATCCTCTAGCGAAAAACGTGGCTTAGTTCTAGCTGCTGCAGTAGGCGCCTTGAGCTTAGTCACCAGACTTGCGCTGCTTTGGAGCATTGCTACACTTTATTGTACTGGAAGGCTAGTGGTAAAAAAGGCAAGGCAATAATTTTAAACTGCTTTTGCAATTTTGGCAATGAACACGTCTTGGTCTTACTCTTGCTTCCAGAGCATTTGGCACCATTCACTGTCTTAGGTGTGAGGCTTTCTGGGAACTTCTGAAACACCAGACCTAAGTGTATGCAATTGATAAAAGTTGCCCAAGAAAACTAGTATCATTGTTACGCTTACAGCCCTTGATCTCAAATGAAGTAAAAGGCTCCAGTTACAAGAATAACTGCAGTTATTCACAAGCATGAGCCCTCAGTATCTTTTTACACCACTGTCTCATTAGCGGGAGCACAACTACAGCTAAATGAGCTGCCAGTTGTTGACGAAGCCCTAGGAAAACTTGAGGTTTCTACCAAGATCTTGAGATAGGCTGTCTTGAAGATAGGTTTCTTCCAGGACACACAGAGGTCCTTTGCATTCCCCCATGGGTGGGGAATAATTGATCAAATGCTTTTGAACAGAAGCACTAGAGGAACACACCCTCATGGCTGCACCGAGTGCCCATGTGTGCATTTGTGTTCTCTGCAGATAAAGTGGTAATGAACTGACATCCAAGTTATCAAACCAAGTAAGGCCAGATGGATGCATTCTGCTGACACTTACCAGGTCACAGTATAACATCATAAGGATCTGGCAATCAGGGGAAAAATGGCATCTGCCTTTAGATTGAAATGATGCCTCAGCATACAGGTCAGGATAGAGTTCAGCAAGAACAGTGGAGAAATGGGTCACCTGGGACTAAGAAGGGGTCTCAAAATCCCACGAGTGCTAATAAAGCTCCGGACTGCATTCACCTCACTGAAGGGAAGCTGTAAGTATCTCAGGTTGGCAGACAGTAACCATAGAGCTCACTGTAGAACATCTTTTAATGCTTCACACAGGCGAGCTCTGGTTCTGCTGCAAGAGAAGTCTGAGCTCAGCACAGATGTTTGGGACCTTCCTAGGATGACACATTGCAGAAGCTATACCATGTTGCAAAAACCTTAGACGTGACAAAGCAGCTGGTGTGCTGTGATTGCTGCTTATCACACTAATCACAGCAATCTCACTGACTCTGCTTCCCACATCTGTCAGAATCCAGCTGTTGCTCCTTGCGTTATACTTTGGACACTACCCCTGAGGGGAGGGCATGAGAGTCCAGAAAAGACTGTGGCAGCCTGTCCCTGTCAGTGATGACCATAATAAAGACCAATAGTTTATCATTCTAGATACCAATTGAAGGATTTCCCAGCTAGATTAACAGCGCTGATAGAAATTAGCAATTTTAAATTTAAGATTTTTCATGAGAGCTATGAGTATGACTATTCCCACTATTACTAATAGTAATAGCTAATAGTAATAGTAATGCAGCTAATAGTAACGCAATACATTTTTACCATCTATTTCAGTATCAAACAGCCTTTCTGGATATTCCTGTCTAGTCATTTCCAAATTCCTGCTAGTCTGTCCTTGGGAAAGTTGTCATTGACCTATTGCTATAAGTTGTTGTAAATTAATTTTTGCTGATTATGTTTCAAACCCAAGAATATGGAGAAAATTAATTTATAGAGAACATTTCCAGTCCTGTGTACCAGTGATACACCTGTAGGCATGGAGCATCTCCAGGCTGAGAGATCAGAAATGGAACCTCACTACACAATAGAGAAATAGGTGTTAAGAGACCAGTGGAGGGAATGATTAGAGTCCTGGAAGGATTTTCATTCAAAGGCTGAAACGATGGCAGATAAAAAACTGGACTCACTGATTAGTCCTTTTGACATTGATTTCAGTTAGGACCAAAATTTCAGCTCAGAGGGCTTAAAAAGTATACACATATGTATATTATGGGGACATATATAAATTTGTGTGTGCAGGTTATATCAATGCCCACAGAGCATTTAAGCACTCTGGATCTAAATCAAACTTAAACAGCCTGGACTGAGCAGAATGATCTTCTCCTACAGGTAAGTGATATCCTAACTGTCCACACAGGCATTTTGTACCTATGCTTCAGCAAGATCACCAGTGAAAGGACATTGGTCTAGATGATATCCCCATGAAAACAAGGATATTAAGCAACACACACCTTCCTCCTTACCTTGGGGCTTGTCTAAACTAGGAACAGAGAATAGACAAGTAGGAAAGGAAAAACTAATAGAGGGACAAGGCATCACCTAATTTACAAATCTTTGCTCTTCTAGTCTCTATCCAATAATGAAGGGCAAACTATAACCTATCTTTTCATTTAGACTGGGCAATGCACGCAAAGTATCCTCACTGTGTTCAACACCTAACCCATCCCTGTGGGGTGACTAGAATCTGTCTGCACAGATTTATTCACTGAGTTGCTGCCTTACTCTCCAACTATATCACCTAAGTACTCCTCTGTTCCTCTGCAGGGACACAGCAGAAATCATACCTTCCTTGGATCTCCTGGGAGTAGACAGTCTGCTTGCAACTACACTGTCAGGAAGCTACATCAATGTTCCTGTGTACCAAAAAGATGTGGTCACTCCTTGAGAGGGCAATAGACCACTGGCTCCAATTCCTTTTAATGCTTTCTGCATCTCATTGAGTGAAAGACTTACTCCAGAATTAGGAAGGTGTACATGGGAGCAAAACTAAGATAAATGAATACATATTAAAGCCTATCACCTCCCATCAGTCAGCTATATAGTAAAAAAATTTCCTTTTCACTAGTTACTTGAATTCCTTATTCCATGTTTAGGACCTACATTTAAATGCAATACTGGGAGGCAGGTAGATTCTCTCCTTAGACTTCCAGTGAGCTCTGAAGCAGCTGTGAGCGGGATGCAGTGACAGAAGGCAGCTCTGTAGTTTCCACAGGTAGCATCGCCACATTCACTTCCTATCACCATGGATTCAGCTGGCATTAGTAAGCTCCTGCCTGCATAAAAGCAGCTGCCAAACACATGACTTCCAGCCATGTGCTGGGCTGCAGCCTCATGTGAGTGTGATTCACTGCTCTGGAACATGGCTGCAGGGCAGAAAGAAAAGGGCACTGGCTCCTTTGCATTCCTGGCCAAACACACACACAAAAGGAAGGAAATAAATATCAGCCTTGGCAAACCCACGGATAGCTCAGATCATCCTCATGTAATAATGGGACACTGATGGTCTCCAGCTGCCAACATTTGCTTAGGGAGAAAGATTCAGTGTGTATGGTATTCAGATTAATTTATAATTTATATCCTACGACACCCCAGTGAAGGAAAACTCTCACTGAGACAGTATAAAAAACAGATGGAGAATCTTTTGTCAGTGTCCTGCATCACAAGGTACTGCCAAACCAGCTCCTGCTCTGCCGCAGTGAGGGAACAGCCACACCACTTGCTCCAAACTGAGCCCTGGGAGTAGTTCCAGACTTCCAGACCCAGGTGTACCGCTGGGCTGTGCCCCAAACCCACCCTGCAGCAGGATGCATCCATTTACCACTGGTACCCTGGGTCACGCTCTAGAAAAAGCGCTCTATTCTAGATTTAGGAAACTTAAGAAACCATTTCAATGTGAAAGAATTAAAGGAACTTTTTTCCCAGTATTTTCCAACGCCTACAGGAGACAATGCATCAAGCAAAAGACCACAGGATTTTTTTTTTTTAAATATAAAAACATCTACTTGCTTAAGATACTCTATACTTACACAAGGTCACCAAAAGCACTTAAACCGGCAAATGTACTAGGAGTACTTTTTCTGGGAAAACAAAGCCTTTTTGAAGAATATCTCCCCCATTTTAACTTGTTGCCACCTATTTTTTTCTACAGAAAAGTTTCTATAGAAAACCAAATGTTATTTTCACTGAGTCAACTGTCCCCTTCCTTTTTCCATTGACAAAAAAAATGAAAACAAATGAAAGGTGGAAAAAAGAAGAGAAATAGTGTTTTTTCTTCCAGATAAAATTCCCATAGGAAAAATAGAAAACTAGTTATTCTCTTTAAATTATTTCCCACATAACAGCTATAGTTTTTCTGACCTTCTCCAGTGAACAGTATTTGCTAGGGCATGGTGATTTCTCCCTGGGAACACAGAGAGAGCCACAGCAATATACTGAACTAAGTATGCCAGATCTCCAAACTTTGGCCTTAACACTAAATCACAGCTTTTTCTTTCTGGCATCAGTGAGTAGCTATTGCAGCTTTAAGGCCACACAAAGCAATCACTTACCCACCAATACAGTCTAGATGTTACCTCTTTTGTTGGCTTATACATGGGCACCTTCCAACTTTTATTTCCTCCTGCAAACTTTTAGACATGTAGTCTTCCCCTATAGCTGTAACAGGGACCTCCTGCTGTAATGAAGTGACCCTCAGTGTCACAAGGGCAGGTGCACACTGGCCACCAGCCCATTCCTGCCAGCAGGGAGAAAACTCCTGTGTTCAGCTCAGCACTCCACCAGTTAGCTTTCATTAGAGACAAAAACACCTGCCACCTTTGCTGTCTTTTTATTTCTTTTGATCGGTACAGCCCACTCTGCCGTTATCAACTGGTCCCTTCAGCAACCAAGTGAATCTCACACCCAGTTACAGGCTGGAAATCGAGAACACAATATCAGTTAAATCTGAGAGTGCAATACAGATAGGTCATCTTTTTCCCAGTGCAGAAGTCCTGTACAAAGCATACATGCCAGTTGAAATTTCATCTTTCCCCTCTATTTTGAGGGCCCAGACAGCACTAGAGATTTATAGGCCTCTTCCTACTTTTAGCCCTAATTAGGCAATATATTTAGCAGGTACCTGACAGTAAATATGCCTTCAAACTCTGGATGTATGTGGTTGACTAGAACACCAGCTTAAAGCTAAGTGCTCGATTTTTGCCACACAAGGGTCTGAGAAGGTGTTCATGTCTTCTTTCACATGGAAATAGGATGAGAGATCAGATCTTAAATATGGCCACAGCTGGGACTGTTTGGCCACCCCACAAAAATTATTTCACTATCAACACTTCAGCCATTGTCAACGTGCTCAGGTCATTCATGTAGTCATAGTACAAATTGGCTCAAGTATCAAAGGTATTCTTCAAACAGAGAGGTCAGTTTTCCCACTTGACTCACAATTATACCAGAACCATTACACTGGAAATAGTTATTATTGAAACAAAACTGATTTTAAGATTTTTTTGTAAATTACTTATTTTATGGATCTTGCAATAAAACTACCAAATAGTTTAATCATATACTAAGAAAAGGCTAGAATGAGCTAATAAAAAGGAAGCATATTGTGAAGGAGGGTAAAAACAATGCCAGCAATCTGCAGTTCAAAAGCTAGAGCAATAAAAAGGCTTGAGCATCACACTTATGGGGCAGGCGTGCAAATTACACACTTCTATTGAAGATCCTGGTGCTAAGCTGAGTCAAACAAGCTGAAAATTTACCTGCAGGGAGTGTGTGTTGCTCCCTCAGATGCAAGTTAACAAAGCAGAATTTAACACAAGTGATTAAAAAAAAGACAGAATAACATTTCTTATACTTTTGTACAGCTTAGGGTGATGAGAAACTGGTTTGGGATACAGACGATTGGCTTTGTCATCTTTAAGGTTATGGTTTTGTACAAAAGCTTATCCTACATCATCTTCATGATTTTTTTTTTAGCATATCAATCACTTCTCCCTCCTGTGATGCCTTATGCTATTGCTTGGTCCTGACACTGCTCTATTTGGTGCAATTGTGCATGCCAGCGCAGAGGGCACGTAATCTTACCGCTGTGAGCTCCTCCCGCTTCACTCCCTTCGCATCGGTGTATGCAGTTCAGCTCCGCACACATTGAGGCAGACAGTATTTCATCTCAAGTTCTTGGGGACACATCTCACTTCTCATTCTTCTAATAGGTCCCTAAAATAAAATTAAAAATTGTGATTTGTATATTCTTGCAAATGTTCAGGTCTAGAGTTAAAAAAAACATACAAAGAGCTCATACATATTAGGACCAAATAAACTCATTTAGCACTTTATGCATTTCATCTTTGATCATGGTATTTCTGCTACAAGGATATTCAAATTAAATCAAAGCCAAAGAGATAAAAGCCAGCTGACTTTAGTTGATCCAACCATCCAGGGGAAAAGTACCTATTTTATTACTGCATCTGGGTTACTGATGAAGGGGAACAGAACACAAAGTAGAATGCTCTGCAGCACTACATGGGTACAAGTCATCCCCGTGCAACAATCCAATGCGATATATCACTTTGGTCCCAGTAAGACCTGTTCAGGTGATAATGATAATACCTTAGGAAACTGCTGACAGTGCACAAAGTTTTTTGTCAAATGCAAACTACTGCCAAATGTAAAATATGAATCAGTTATTTTCAGTTGAACATTCATTGCTTCTCCAAGCCTGAAACGCAGAAGTGCATAGTCACACCATCCTATCAGGCTGGCTGCAATTATGTACCACTTTTAGTAACTCCAGCTCCTTTACTTGAGAGATTTTCCATAACCACTGTACACCTAAGGCCAGTGAAGGATTCTTCCTGTCTCACCTTCCTTCATGCACAGTAGCAGACAGCCAGTTCCTTAAACATGTGATGGAAGAGTTAGCAAAAGCACAGGGTTCGGGATTCCAGTGTTCTCATCCTCTGCTGCAGAGATCTGCGGTACAGATCCAGAGCCTTAATATCTTTCTCTACTCTCACATCCTTTTATAACTCAGTTACCTATTTTATAAAGTACTGATGAAGATTGACCACCAAGAAGTATAGGAACTGTACAAATAGCACAGAAACAATAAAACAATACAAAAACCTTTTACAGACACTGTAGACAGTTGCACTGTAAACCTGTCAATGATTCTACTAGCACAGGAGAAGAAAAAAAAACAGGGCTATATAACTGATATCCCATATCAAAACTAAAAACACAGAATGCATTTAAAAAATCAAATGCAGCTCTCAATAAGCACCTTTCAAACAAAGGGTAGGTCAAAAATTAGATGCTGTCATTATACAGTCCATAGTTTAAAGTGACAAATATATTTCAGAAAAATCATTTTACTGATTGAGAATTCATGAATGAACATAAACTAGAAAAAAACAGATAGAACAAGCGCCTTCTGTTGTTCCCAAAGTCAAAGTGTTAAACTCCTTCCAACGGTACCAGAATTTTGAACAGCTTAAGTTAACTGTCACTTTTCTTATAGTTAATTAAGCAAATTGATAAGGATAATAAAATATCCAATATGGCACATTTCAACAACAAATGCTAACTATCTTTATTTATTGACTTTTCATTGACGAATTAAACAAGTAGCTCTTCTCCATAGCCTTACAGCAACCGGTCAAGGAAAAGACCACACTTAACAGCTCTTCCCCTCCTATTGGCTGTTAGAGAAGATGCCAGTACAAGGCCATTGCAGCTGCTATTAAAAGGACACAGAGGCAAGCAAAAAAATTTATATAGTCAGTCTTGCTAAATTAGTTTACCTAAAATTGTATGTGTGAGTGATTTTAATCAAAATCTAATTTCCCTTCTTTTTAGAGTAACTGAAATGAGATTTTTCTAATTTACTTTTCGCGGTTCAAGTTTCTCATAATTCTTCTATGGTAGTGACAGCACCGTGAAAAGCGTCTGCTGCTACAAAGCATTAAAAAAATTAGATTTTCAAATTGATGTGCTAAATTAAAAATGTTTAATGTTTCTCATCAAAGGCACAGGAGTATGCATAGGGCCTTCAGTACAGTTAGAGGCACAAGACTTTTTTTTCATCTGTTTCTTTAATTCACATCCCAAGGCAACTCTGCTGTGAACATTAACAAGCTACAACCAAAAAGTGTTGTAAAATAGTGTCTTCAGAGAAACTACCTTTTAATTTCTTCCACTCCCCATTGCTGGTCTGACCTTAAGGGTGTCATAATAAAAATAGATGCTATATTTGTTTCTTACTAACTTTAGATGGAGTTTTACTGAATTCTTTCAGAGCATCTGAGCCTGTAGGCAATTTTAATTCTCTGGGCTTGAGTTGCTAATTCCCACGTTTTAGGAAATCACATTATTTCTGTAAATTGACTAAAATTATTATTACATTCAAATCTGGGCTTCTGACTTCAGCAGCTCCTTGTGAAGTAGCTCAAGGTTGGGATGGGTCTAATTGAATAGCTGCTGACTTATGTATGTTTTGGAAGTTTCTGAAAAAAGGTTTACACATTAAAAGAAAATCTCCTTGGTGACCGCAGATTGCTCGGCGTGGCTGCTACTGCCTGGCAATACAAGCTTGGAAACGTGGAGCAAGTTTGCTGTGGGCTCAGGATTTATGCTTGGGTCTCCTGCTGAGCACAGCTGATTTAAAGAGGAAATGGAGAAAATCCTCAATGAAACGACTCCACGTGTATGGCCATAACTTGACCACGCTGGTTTAAAGCATGTTTTTCTTTCAAGGGAAGCAAAGCCAGCAACGCCTACTGGCCCTTTATTCAACCATGGCTTTTTTGCAATCACAGCACTCATTGCAAATAAATGAAAAGCACATTCACTATATTTGCATAAATATAATTGCTTTGATTTAAATGCATTTTTTCTGCCTAGGCCAGGCACAAAGCCTTCTGGTGAGACAAGGGACACCAAAGAAAGTGTCCCAATATGAATATGTCTCAAGCTCAAAGTGTGTAAAAGTAAGAGACTGGTCTGTTTCATGTTATTCTCAGACTGAGCAACTTGGTAAGGAAACACACAGCACAGCATGTACAACAGATGTAAGACCACTGAGCCATGGTCCACCCCTCCAGGGGGGAGGCAGCTTCTTTACCACCTTTCCAGTGACTGAGAAACATGATCTTAACTTTTTCCAATAAATTCAGAGATAAGCTACCCTCAAGAGCTGTTTGCAGAGTAGGTGGCATACCCCAAGTCCTGCCTGTCTCTAATTCTGCTGCAGAACAGCGGACAGCATGACAGCGTGCCAGGAAGGCTGCATTGGAGAGAAGAAAGAATAAGCAATGCCCTTTGTCTCTGCAAAAGTAGAGAATTTGTTCAGGAGAAAAAACAAAAGGGGGATCATCCTAAGAAACAGGCTGTACCATACGCTAGAGAACAACTGTCCCCTTCACCCCCTTGGATCTTACCTAGCAAGGAATTCATACCCACTACCGAGTGATCACTGAAATGCTGAGCACACAGACAGTATAAGCTTGGAGTTTCTCCACACCGTCAAGATTCATCAGCTGCAACCAAAAATGCGGAGCCTGGATGCACACCACCCCTCCCCAGCTGGATCGCCATTAAGACTCAGCCATTCTCCATCCCTCCCTTCTGCTGAATTACCAGAACACTGCATTTGCTTGGGGGAACACAACAGGGAAGAGAAAGCTATGACTAGCATTTACCATTTATTACTAGCCACAGCTATGAATAAATTATTAGACTAGTACATCAATAGTTCATCCAAGTATGCAATTCCTATCTAAAAAGCAGCTCCTTAATTTAAGCTCTTTAAACTTTTGATTCCAAATTCTGTGCAAATCCAAGGCAGCTCAGCACAGCTTATCTGATTCAGAGAGAGGGAGGGGAAAAAAAAAAATACACGCATACACACTTTATGCCATTCACAATCTGCATACTGCATATCCTCCTGCTGGTAATAATTCTAATCTACTTGTGTAAAACCTACTGAAATAGCGTTATCCTTCAGCAGGTCGAGATAAAATAAAACATGCCAGACACGTGCTTCATGGAGCAGCAGAACAGGTTCACACCCATTGATCTGGAAACCAAAAAGTTTTGATGACACAGAAAAAGGCTGGATCCCATTATGGGCCAAGGCATCTTCTGCCACCTTCTTCTGTCCCACGGATCACTGACATATTTTGTGGGTGGTTGGAGGAGGCTGTATATGTGGGGGGCACCTTCAGTGCTAATAGTTTCAGAACAAGCATCAACGATGACATTCAAAACAGCACCTGAAGATAATTTGAAAGGTGTAGTAGCAGAAAATTAAACCCTGTAAAATACTGTCTGGCAAATTAAAAGACATAATTGATTATATTAGCTCATTTTCAAAATTAAGTGTTGCTAATTGCCAGAGATAGTATTTATTTGATACAGTCACTGTATCTAACTAGCTGATCCAAGTTTACATTATTGACAGGCAACTGAGCCAAAGTTGCTAAACATTTGTTCTTCCTCCTATTTTGCCCAGGATTTGTTTCCAGGACACACAGAGCAAGCATCAGGCAGTCTCTGACCTTTCTACTATCCAGTTCCCATATGCACCAGAATTTATCTGTGTGCAGAGGTGTTAAAAGCTTAAACACACCTTAAAACTCCTGCAAGATCACAAAAGGGGATTATCCGGTACGCAGGCCTGCATTCTGACATACAGTCACAAATACACAAACTGTTCTTGCAGTTCTGAGCCGCTGTCTCTTTTTAAAGAGTTGGGGTTCAGTAACTACTATCTAAAAACATTTTATAAGTAAAGCAGGAGTCAGACCATTTAAATCCTCCATTATTATTTTCTATCATACATTAGGAAAAAACTATTTCAGTTTAGGTGCAAATTGCTTTGTATGGGCCTGATGGTCAGGTTCGAAACATCAGGCCCAAAAATATAATACCAACAGACACAGTCTGAGCTTCACTTTGTGCAGGAGGTTTCACTCATCCCAAAGACATAAGGAATTTCTCCATCCATTGTGCATTTGTTACAGCATAGAGAATGTTTTCCAACCGCATAGATAATGTTTTCCAACTGCTGAATTCACTAATTAATAATATCTTGAACTAGGCTCATTAAGTGTTCAGTGCAGATTAGGGTTCCTGTGAAAGATTAAGAGAAAGAAAAGAGAATCCCTAGAGGACAACATACAACCGGTAGGACATTATCTGTTCCTATATAGCATCTCCCTAGTGAACAAGTATCTGCTGCTTTCCATGTCCAAAGCAGGAGCTTCCAAAACTACAGAAATCAATTGTTGACATGTGAGAAGTATGGATTAAGTTTATAACTGTGTTTAGAGCACCAGGGGATGAATTAGCCTAATTGGTGTATTAGTCTCAGTTACACAGAGTAATCACCACAGGCTGCCTCTGTTTTCATTAGAAATTTAATTAAGTTTACCAATGTTTGGCTTCTTTGGCCCTGTTTTCCACTACCTCCACAGGCTTTCCTTTGTTTAATGAATATTTTTAGTGGGGTGGGAGGGGAATTTTTTTTCCACTACACCTCCCTTTTTTATTTTTCATTTTTTCCTCAACACAAATCTGTTCGTCAATATTTCAAAGCAGAGGAAGTCAGAGATATACTTGCAGCCTCTGCTGCCTAAATGGTGCTCTGCCACTTCACTGAGAGCGCATCAAGATTTCAAGTCCAAGCTGTTAATACTAAGGGCATATCCACATTGAGCATGGCCATTTCTTAGAGCACAGAGGTAGCTACATTAGTTCAGGCACAGTCCCAGGCATCTGATCGAGACAGAACATCGATACTGCAAAGTCCAAACCTTAAATGAAGACAGATACTTTTGATGGTGGCCACATACATTAAGTCATCTTGACCTTTTCCACCTACCTTCTCAATTTAGAGCATCAGCTTCTTCACACGCGCTATGTTTTCAGGCACACAGCTCTGGAACTAGCCAAGCAAGCTTAGAGTGTACGGACCTCAAGCCAGTGTACCACTAGGTTTAAACGGACGGTAATGGAGCTATGCTGATTTACAGAGCACACAGAAATAAGGTTGTACACACTCCTCTTCGGAAAGGGAAAAGTCTCCAGCCTTAGGGGACTTGTTCCAACGTATGGGAGTGTCTGCTCTGAAAACACTGGCTCTGAACTCTGTTCATGCTGCTTCTTGCCCATTTCTTACCATAATATACTGCCAACAACAACTCTCACCCTGCCCTCCTACCCTAAACCTAAACTTTAAGGACTATGAACACATGACTAATGGGCTGAAGGCAGAGTTTTAATCTGCAGAGGCTGGGGGTGAAAAGATACAGCCTACAGTCAACTGTCCCATGGAACAGGCCATGACATGCTCCTGTATAAAGTGATAGAGGCTCTGATGCATCTTCTTCCAACGCAATCGTCAGGGACACAACATTGCGGGACTTGTTAACTTGTCCCTTAGTGAACCTCTTCGTGCTATCACCACAACTTAAAATATAAAACAAATACTCAACACTGCTTAACGTTTGTCATTAGTGCAAGAGGCTGCAACAGGGGCTGCATGCCTTACTGCACTGTCTAAATTAATCCACTGAGGGATATTGAATCACTTCATCATGGTGGAAAGTTACTGCCTTGGAAAGGCACGCTTTCCCTTCATTAGATTTAATATATTTCTCATTATACAAATCTGCCAGTGCAACAATAAGTCTTGTTCATAAATCAGTTTGCCCTTTTGCTTTGCAGTCTCAGAGAACTTTCATCAAACAAGACATAAATGGGACCTGTAAGACAGGAGGTCAGAGCAGCCCTAACCAGATATTAATATCTATTCATTAAGCTTATTTTAATAGCACATTTTAATAGCTTCTGTAAAACAATTACAGGCCTTTCCTTACTTCCCCCCCCTTCATGTTGGTATTTTTATATCTCAAAAAGGAAAGGGAAGAAATGAATAATTAGATTACTGCTTTTTATTGTTTGTATTATAGTAGAATCTAGAAAGGCCAAAAAGGTTTTTGGCCTCCTTGTGTTCAGTGTTGTACATTGAAACTGATTGATTACTATTCTAAACTCATTTCTTAACATTTTGAGGGAAGTTTACCAGGAGACCTTTTTGGAAAAAATATAAAAGTTTTCTATCTTAATGCAACGTTTTTTGGCAGTATCCAATAGCACTTCTGTTCACGCATACATAAAATGATGGCTGCATTTGCTCATGGCTTGTTCAGTAAGATACACATCTGCATATTTGTTTCATGACAGCATATCAGTTATTCCACAACATCTGGGACGAAGAGATTATGAATCATAACACAACTGTAGCCTGAAGCATCATTTTGGCTTATATAAGCACCTTAGAGTTAATTCTTCACTAGTAATGCAATGACAGGCAAGTTCTTAACTAAAACAAGAAAATTAAGGAGCTGAGAATTTAATTCTTCACAAACTCTACTGCCATAATCCCAAGTGCTTTTCTTTGTAAGATACTGCTTATATCCTGCCCCCCATCGAGACCAATCCACGTTTGGTTTTGTGTTTCATTAAGAACTAGTATCTCCCCGCAAAGTCAGACCCCATTGCTCTAGATGCTCTGTCTTAACACAGTAAGAAACAGCCCCCAATCCTGAAGACATACATGCAGCGTGACGGACAAATCTCTGTTCTTTCAAGAAACCAGCTTAAGGACTGAAAACTCTTTGTAGGTGGGAAACTTGGAAGACAGTGCTTCTGTGTTTTGCCCCGGCTGACCTAGATCTGTGGGAAAAGCAGAAACTACCCCCGGCCCTCCTGAATGTCACTCCAAGATCCATTTCCACAAACTAAGTGTTCCATGAATGTAAGCTTAGCTCCAAACATGGACTCTGGCATCTCATTTAGCTCAACACACCAGCAAATGCCATGACAAAGGATTAATTTTCACTTCTACTCATTGTTAATGCTTGGTTGCCCTAACTACCCTTTCATCACAGCCTGCTGAGATGCCATCCTACATCTCCTCCACCTGTTTCTCTCAGTTTCTACTTCTTTTCCTGGAAAAAATACCCCCTTATTTATCTTAACCTTTCTGTTATGCATGGACAAATTACGGGATGCTTCCATCTTCATGAGTAATTTATCTCTAGATTTACTGCCCAACTCTATTTGCACACTCTCCCACACTCAGTACAGAACATGTTTCCTCCCCAAGAGGACTACACACTAAACCTGCCCAGTGTTAGTAATAAGTCTGACAAATAGCTCTGTCCCTCTGACCTATTCTCTCCCTCTGACTGTAAGCTAATTAAGATGTAAGAGCTCAGGAAACCTCACTCTGGTGCAGCTTGTGGGCAAATGTTCTCACACTCCAGTTCTTTGGAGGAGTCTTAGTGAAGCTGAATACAAGCTCCCCTTATTCCTACCTCCACTTTCTTTAGAAAGGCAGGTGTGTAACAGATCCGTTCAGCACACAAGATGCCACAACTACTGGGAGACACTCCATGGAGTTTAATTTGTATTGTTTGGATTTGTATTAGAACAAATCAGAAGGACCTTCTAGCTTCATAAGAATGTAAGTAATGCGTGTCTAAGTAGGAGGGAAAAGACTTCCTTCAGGTACGGCAGAAATAGTTTTTACTCATCTATTTCCCCACTGTTTTTCTTCAATTTATTTTCTCTTCATCACTTTTTAATGAAGAGTAACTTTCTACTCTAGAATTTGCGCAAGTATCTTACATATCCACGTGCTTGAGATACCTAATGCATTTCAATTTGTACCATTATACCAATTACACAGTACCACCCTTTACATTTTACATATGCTTTCAATTCTCCATTTTCTTTCTCCTGCCTCTGGTTCTTGGTTCTCCATTTGTGAGCATCTGCCTCAATTTTCCACATGCATTTGCTGAGCAGCTGCTATCCCTCTCTCATAACCGCTTTATATGAAGCTGGTCCTTACAGACAGGAAAAATATCTAGTGCATCATATGTACGTGCCTTCCTCAGAGTTCAAAGTTGGCTTGTTACAATTCAGTACAGGAAAATATTTCAGGCAGCCTCCATCGTCTACTTCTTGCCCTTACCTTCAAGGCTTTAATATTGAAAGCTTCACACGCAAGACTGAAGATCTGTTTAACCATTCTTAATGTCCTGAAGTCCTTTAGAAACAGTCTGTTTTTAAAGTTAATAATGAGCTTTAAAAGTATTGAAATGCACCTTCTCGCATTTTTAGCTATTGAGAAGCCCTGTGGCCTTGCAGTATGTGTCACTGCCTCCTTTATACACCAGTTATATTCCCATCTCTTCACATTGCAGTTTGCAGGTTACAGTTTTCCTATACATTTCAGTCAGTCTTCCCCCCTCCCCCCCAGTTAAAACTGTTCCTGGGGTAATAAAGCATTAACTAAATGATAGCATAAATAAGTAATTATTTGATAGCCGGTGTCTTTTATTAGGAGCATTAGATTTGACTTTCACAGGGCTGGTATTGCACAAGGAAGGGGGAGGAAAGGCAAGACAAGGGGAGGAACTGACTGAGTTCTCTTGTGGTTTTGATCACAAGTCAGAAACCATGTTCAGCTGTCAAAAGGTACTGTTCGGGGAGTTATCACAAAGGAATAAAAGGGTGGGAGTAGAAAAAAAATCTCCCTTGCTCAGGAATGTTTGTACATTTTAAGTGACAGTTTGAAATGTTACGGAGAAAATGCTTGACTGAATCTTGCATTATCTTTTTACTTCAGTT
Source organism: Ibidorhyncha struthersii (assembly GCA_013398815.1). Taxonomy (NCBI): domain Eukaryota; kingdom Metazoa; phylum Chordata; class Aves; order Charadriiformes; family Charadriidae; genus Ibidorhyncha; species Ibidorhyncha struthersii. The sequence goes on from VZSZ01003995.1 coordinate 315,584, forward strand.
CTAATAAAAAGGCTGGTGAGGAGAATGTCCTGACAATCCTAACATTACAGTTATTGGATCACAAATCTAAGGCTTGTACTTCCAATTAAAAGCAATTAGACAGAACATAGTAAATAGGCAGTACATGAACACCCATGGTCTCTTCTAGGACTCTGCCTAGCATGATTCCTCTCCAAGAGACAGAGAAAGCCTATGCCTTGTTTTGTCTTATACAGCTCTGCCTTTGTAACAGTAAAACAACTACAACAATAGTACTTTGATCTTCATTAGAGACTTTATATGCTCCACTGACATTAATTACAATAAAAAAACAAAGACAATTTCCTTGGAACAGGAAAAACAGTTTTATTAAGAGACAGTAAGAAAAACAGTATTAGCAAACAAATAAATGGTTTCAAACGAGAGATACACTGCAGACGGTTACCTTTATGTCCACTGTAACACTTAGGCATTATGGACTTAATGAAGCAGTGCTCAGCATGTGCTCTCAGTGCTGGAACTCAAAGGAGCATTTTAGTAGCAGAGCAAGGACAGACCTCCCGGCTCAGCCACTGACTCCCTGGGGGGACTTTCCCTTCACACTTGACCCACAACCCCAGAAGGGCTTACCATTTCTGTATTAGGAGAGCAAAACAGATGTGCAATTCCTCAGCCACAGTTCACTACTTAGTGATGAATTTTTTTGCATAGACTAACAGACCAGGGGCTGAACTGCAGCTGCCTTCCTTGCTGTTGAGATCATAACCTATGCAGAGAGGTGGAGCACACAGATGGAGGAAGGGCTGCCCCAGCTGTCACATCTAAAGTCAAACCAGGTTTAAAATCAAATCTCTTAATGTTTCATGCAGCTTAATATCAAAAAATAAGTGCTTTTGTGAATTGGTGCCCTGAGATGTCCCACAGCAGTCCACAGACCAGTGTTTTCATAGAATGGTTTGGGTGGGAAGGGACCTTTAAAGACCATCTAGTCCAACCCCCCACCATGAGTAGGGACATCTTCAACTAGATCAGGTTGCTCAGAGCCCGGTCCAACCTGGCCTGGAATGTTTCCAGAGCAACATTCCACCTCTTTAAGGGCAACTTGGGCCAGGATTTCACCACCCTCATCATAAAAAATTTCCTCATATCTAGTCTAAATCTACCCTTTTCTAGTTTAAAGCCATTACCCCTTGTCCTATCACAACAGGCCCTGATAAAAAGTTTGTCCTCACCTTTCCCGCAGGCCCCCTTTAAGTACTAAAAGGCCACAGTAGTTCTCCCCAGAGCCGTCTCTTCTCCAGGCTGAACAACCCCAACTCTCAGCCTGTCCTCACAGCAGAGGGGCTCCAGCCCTCTGACTGTTTTTGTGGCCTCCTCTGGATCTGTTGTTACCAGTTTGACAGTCTCGCTCAGCAGGGAAAGTACGCTTTCTTTGACCTTCCCTTTCTGGCTGACATACCTGTAGAAGCCTTTCTTATTATTCTTTGCATCCTTTGTCAGGTTCAACTCAAGCTGCACCTTGGCCTTCCTGACCCCATGCCTACACAACCCAGCAGCATCCCTACACTCTTCTCAGGATACCTATCCCTGCTCCCACTGCCTGGGCATCTCTTTCTTGCCCTTTAGTTTGACCAGCAGGTCTCAACTCATCCATGCTGGTCTCTTGCCCTACTTTCCTGATTTCTTACATCTGGGCATCAAGAGCTCTTGCACTCTAAGGAAAGCATCCTTAAAGATCTGCCAGCTCTGTTCTGCTCCCCTGTCCCTGAGGGCAGATACCCAGAGGGTCCTATCGATTAATTTCTTGAAGAGCTGGAAGTTTGCTTCGCTAAAATTCAGGGTCCTGACTTTACTCTTCCCTGGACCCATATCCCTCAGGACTGTGAACTCCACCAGTGCACAATCAGTGCAGCCCAGGCTGCCTCCAATCTTGACATCACACAATTAGCTCAATTGCTTTGGTGGCCATCAGGTCCAGTGTCGCATCCCCTCCAGTGGGGCTGTTACCTGGCTTAAGAGGCTATCCTCAATGCACTCCAGGAGTCTTCTAGATTGCCTACAATTTTCAAGTCATCTAACCTGTTTTGAAAACATTACCTCCAGTTCATGCAATAGAGGTAACAAATTCACATCTACCTCCAAACACTGGTTATCTACACTACTTGATACAAACAAACAAGTCTCTTACTACAGTAACACCTTCAGAAGACATCCTAAACCATTCACCACCACACTCTACGCATTTATGAACACATTTCTCCAAAGCATTGGACCACTTTAAGGCACTGACAGTCCCAAATGAAACATTAAACACTCACAAGAGTCAGAAACTTACCTAGTTACCTTGCTATTTTATCACTGGCAATGATTCCTGGGGCATTCAAGAGCCAAACGGTTTCTCTTAAGAGTGCTGGACAACAGTGAATAATGCGTGTTTGTGGTTCATTTTTGATGCCCTACTACCACAGTTATTTTTGTCCTTTACAAATGTAGTTGCAATTTAGCAATCTATTGACTTGACTTTTTTTTTTTTTTCATAAACATACTGCCTCCTGGATGCATAATTCAAATTCACATATAAACTGGGAGCTGTTTGCTTTAGCAACAGCTATAATTTAAGCATAACCTCAGCAGAAAGCCATTCTGTGCCATCTCCCTGTAAAGTGTAATTTAGTCTGGATATGCAATCTTCCTCTCTGCCATTCTAATAGAAGAGCTTGTTTGCTAAATAATCATCATAGAGTTTTGCTCAAAGCACCAGTTTTATGTAGAGTTGGGGTTTTTTTCCCCCTTCTTCTCCCTGCCACACATAAATGTTGCCAAGCTAAATGAACACTCTTTGGAAAGCTATTACTGCCATGTAGTTTTCATTTGAAAATGTCACAATAAAGCAGTGTTCTTTGATGCTAAGAAGCACACCAGGTTACAGCATGATAAAAACAGCAAATAAGATAAAATAATACATTAGAAGGGCCCAAAGGACAAGGAATGACACTTTTTAGAGCCTAAGGGTTGTTTTTTTCTTTCCCTGTGCCCTCTTGGCACTTGAGGGAAACTAGAGAGCACAGTCCAAAATGAGCCTAAATCAAGTTTGGCTCCTCATCCCGATTCCTTCTGCTGCACAGGGGCAGCGGGAGCAGCTGAGCTCAGCTAGGAGTGAAAACCAGGGATAGAGCAGAGCGGCCCAGGCTCAAGTATTGCTAAAGGGAAAAATTCAGAGTGCTAAGGGCAAAACAACAACAACAAAAGCCTTACACAAGGGCATGACACCAGTGCCCAGCCTTTGAGGCAGGCCTGTGCTTACCCCCTCAGGAGAGAGGGTCCAGACAGGGCACCTGCTTGCACAGCTTAACTAAAGCCTGACGGAAAGCACAGCCTACCTGTGCACCCCCAACAAAACCAGGCCCCCCCTTTAAAAACAGCTGTTTAAGATAAGGAGGAAACAAGAGGGTGCAGCAACCCCACCGCTCGGGCAAATGGGGCTGCAGGTACCTGTAGCTGAGGAGAAGCGGGGAACAGCTAACAGGCAACCAAGATGAGGAGGAGAAGGAAACAGCCGCCATCTCCAGAAGCAAGTTCAGCACAGCAGGCAACCAAGACCAGGAGGAAAAAGAGATAGCCACCATCTCCAGAAGCAAGTGCCCGCTGAGGGGGTTTTTGTAGGGGGCTGGGCTGAGGGCAGTGCTGGGAGGGGCTGCTCTCCCCAGCCCCACCTGTGCAGGAAGGCTGCTATTTAAAGCAGAAAGGGGAGCAAAGTGGCTGTTTTGTGAGAGCAGTAGGGTACAGAGCACTGCTCTGGTGGTAGGCCTGGCTGCTGGGGGAGCTGCGGCCACCGCCTTCAATAAGCAATGGTATTGTGTGGGCTGTGGGAGGTCAGGTCTGTGAGGGGAGCTGGCTGCTGAGGGCAGCCCTCTCAGAGGTGATGCCTAGCTAAATAAACTTTTTTCCTCCTAATTAGGTGGTATACTTGGTACATAGTGCTACTACAGGGTTGGGACTGTACAGGAGCAGCTATTCCCCAGCAGGAAAATGGCATCTTGGTGAGCAGCCAGCCTGAGACCTGCACTGAGCCTGCAGCCTCCGACAGATAACTCCGTAAGTATTTCCTGTTGCGTTTAAACTGTGTCCTGAAAAAGGAGTAACTCAAAGCAAGTGTTAATGCAGAAAAGTTGCTACTTCTAGTGCAACTTAAAAAGCGCTAGAGGTTTCCCTGGTCAATAGAGGGTTGCGAAGCAGCTGGCTGGGTGGAGAGAAGGGTGTTGGTGTGTTTTGGTAATGGTCTGTAGTGGTAATGCTTGGCTCTGTGCTTGAACTTCCACTTGGTTCACTAAGTAGTGACAAAAATAATGGGTTTGGTAACTGAGGGATCTCTGCTGGCTTAAGTATTGGCTTCTGCTTAAAAAGTATGGTATCTGGATATTATTAAAATAGAAATCAGGAATATGCTGTGTTATGGCTGAGGTACTGTGTAGTATAGCTCCGGAGCATGTTTAATCCTAGAATTCTCAGGGTGCTAAATGAGGCCAAGGGGGCTCCGAGTGATGAGTCTTGTCCAACATTCTTATTTTTTTCCTTCTGTGTAAATGAATAATTCTTCCCTGCTCTTATTCTAAAAGAAGCAGTAGGCTTTGCTGTCTCAATTTCTAAAAGTGAGTATCGTTGGCAGCCTTTTAGCAATAAAGCTATGCAGGAGGCTTGTGTGGAGGGGAGAGGGAATAAAACCCCTCAGAACAACCTTGAAAATCTACTGTCAATACAAAGGTTATGCAACTCAAAGGCTGTGCAATAGGGATTTAGAGTTACTCAAATGTCTAAGCTGACTATTGAAAAGCTTGTTGTGCCAAAGACTGCAGAAGGATTCTTCCTTTTCCCTACGTCCTGGGAATAGTAAAGATTGTAAGAGCTCATTTCTCTATCTGATATTTCCTGACCTTTGCAGCCTACTCCATATGAACAGCAAAGATCAAGCTAAAGATGTGGAAGAGCTCTCAGATGAGCTGGTTACTTAGTCTAAAAATCATGTCACATCTGAGCTTTATCTCACACTTTAATATGGTTCCAAGCTTGACTTTGTCACTTTGATTTTTACCTGCCTTTTTTGTTTTGTTAGTCCTAATTGACCCACAGTCTATAGCAGTTCTTGAAAGGAGTAAAAAAGTGTTTGATTATTGCTGGGTTTTGCTACTTCAGCCTATGGAGAAGTGATTTAAAGGAGCAAAGTCTGCAGTAGAGTTGGCTGGGGAAACTGGAAATCTTCTAATTTAATGGGAGGGAAACTCTGAAATGAGAACCCCAAAATACAAGAAGTGAAGGAAGACTAAAAAGCAACTGCTGTTTATATTTTTTATCTGCTCAGTTTCTTTTCTGCTGGTTCTTACTTCACTTGAAAGTGAAAGTCAACTTCAAAGCTCTCATGAGGAAAACCACTTAATGTGTTTTTCTGGTTAAATGGTAATGGTTGGAACTAGATGATCTTTAAGGTCCCTTCTAACTCTAACCATTCTATGATTCTATGACTTTTATTTCAGTAAGAGTATTTTGGATCCGAGTTTGGCTTGTATGTCAATATTAGTGTAATGTTCCAAAACTGTTCACAGGTGTTTCAGAACTTAATATTAAAATGTAAATGTTTTGTTAAGACAAAGTAACCTATTCCTTTAGTGTTTAGTTCTGCTGAAGCCTCTCTTCAGTCAGGTGAAATGCTTTGATGTGAAATACTTTCAGCTGTTTCCAGTTAACACTCTTATCACCATGGCACTGCCTGTGTAGAGGATGGAAATAATAGAGCTGTGGCTTAGAGTAGCTCCTTAACTTGGAATTAATGCATAACTCCTGCAGAGTATGTTTTTTGTTTCTTATTTGCACTGAATAAGTGTGTGTCTTGTTCATAGTAGATGTGTTTCCAGTGAACTAGAGGAAGCTTGGATGTAAAAGGGATGGATCAGCTGTGAATGATTTTTAGATGAAGTGAAGATGGCAAGCAATTACCTTGTTTGAGGGGATGGACCTGTGACCAAAGCATAGAGCATGCAGTAGAGGGTACTGTGTCAGTTGCTGCTTATGTAGAAACACCTGCAGAGGAATCAGGGAGGGGGTGTGCTCAGCATATGGGAACAAAGGGTCGGACTGTAGAGATTCAGGCTTCTCTTTGTGTCTAATTTATTAATAAAAAAAAAATCCATTGCTGCAACTTCAGTCATAATACTAGATAAAGCTTATCTAATGCTGCTGCCTTTACCATACACTTTCATCCAACTGTAGGACTTCTGTTAGAGACACTTTACTGTTCCCAGACACGGTGTGGAAAATACTTTTTTGTTGTCATAGGCCCCTCTCTCCTGTGCCTGCGTCCTCTGCCAGCACTGGGTGCCTCACTTTTGGACAGTTGTCTCAATTCTGCTGTAAACTTAAACTGCATCTCCCATAATCCAAGGTTGTGACTGTCTGTCCCAGAGGAACAAAGCTGATACACAGAGCGTCTCCTGTTGGCTTGCAAATAGAACCATTGTCTTCAATTGCTCTTAAGTAACATGCTTTGTTAAACTGAGATTTTATTCTGTGTTTTCTCTTAGCCAATATATTACTTTCCTTCTGTGATCAGCTTGACTTGTCCTGGCATTATAACTGGCTTGTTCCTTTCAGTGTTGGCCAGGAAAGGGAGTGAGGAAGGCAGGGGCTCCAGCTGTGTAGCTGAAGCTGTGTGAGGAATTTGTCATGGTTAGAGACAGTTTTATATTTCCTTAATGCAGTTAGCTGTTCAGATGCTGGTGGGGCCATTTGTCTTATTTAGTAAGGTTTTAGTTCTGTGCATGTAACATAGATTTATCTCTAGGATGACGCTTATGGGTGTTTCATGCTTTTCACCATAGGTTTTGTAGCTGACTAGTTAGGATTTAATGCTACCAATGTCAATAATCATAAAACTAAGCTGAGTAACAATACTGATAACTTTTGGTTCCTTCAAGCAGTATGATGGCTAGTAACTGCATCTCCTCTCCTTGTAGGCATTAGAATAATGATAGTACATGAATATTTTACTTCATTGTTATTGGTAGTGAAAAACAGTGAATGCAAAAGCTGTAATACTTGAGTCCAGGAAAAGAGGAATGTCTTGTCTGTCTTACATGTTCTAGTTATCACAGAAGAAAGAATCTAATTTTGACTCTTACACTGCTGAAACTGCATTGGTATCTGAGATTTATACTGTTCAAATCTCCCTGACCTATCTAAATCACTGGTGTATGTGAAACAGCCCATCGAGGTTTTATCATGATGTGAGAGCCAAAAGCACTGAAGAATTTTAGAATCTGATTTTTAAGAGTCAGATTTACCGCCTGAAGGAGTGTCTCAAGTATTAAAATGTCTAATTTCTTCCAAGGTGTTTGACTTTAACTAAACCCAGGTTTTAACTGTATGTTAGTTCATACTTCTGTTTTAGAGGTAAAACCAGGGGATGGAAAAAGCAGTGTTTGTCAAAGCCCAATGTTAATTACAAATCCCTGAGGTTGCTAGGAAACCTTATCTTAAATGAGTATACAAGCAATCAGGCTAGATGCTGATATTAAAGAGATGCTGAGATTTTCTGTCTTATTCCTCCTCTCCTGGCTATGATGGGAGATTGATTTATATGAAGCCATGTCAGTTTAGGGTTTGGGAAGGAATCATTCCTCTTCTGAAATGTACTAGAAATGCAATAAGGGGTGGGGAGAATGTTGTCTTTTGTCACATCTATTTTGTAAAAGAAGGGGTCAAGCTGACAACTCCCCTGTTAAAATGTATCCCTTATTTACTAATTCTGCCAACCTCTTTGACTGAAAGCTTTGGGTTTTTTGAAATAACTTGTATCTCTAATGAAGAACAATAAAGGAAGTGTGATTATTTTTTTTCCCCCTTCCAATGAAGTATGGCTTGCCTTGCTCTAAGTCAACAAGCTTTTATTACCCTGTCTTAAATGAGCAGTCACAGAATATGAATCTATTTGAAGTGTTTATACCTAAAGTCAGGTTTTGCCTGTTGTCAGGTGCTTTGAAGATGCATGGTAAGGGACCATAAGGGCATCTATACTAGGTGGAACAGAGTCCTGTTTGATTGACAATGATAAGAAAATAGAAGCCTAGAGAAGACAACAGACTAAGTATAGCTGCCACCCTGAAATACTGACTTAAATATTGACCAGGACAGAAAGAGGACACTTGTTCCTCTAAGTCTGGGTGTCTTGAGTTCTAAATTCTGTTGGAACAAGTGGCTCTTCTGTACTTCGGGAGAACTCAGTGCACTTAACTGTGCTATTAAAAATGTGGGTACCTGTATAGATAAGCAGGCCTCATGCTTACTCCAAGATTTGGCAGAAGTTAATGCTGAATTGTAGTTTGAGTAATGATAACCTGTCTTTATCCAGCCTGCATTTACTTCTGGGGTAGCCCTCACTACCAGAATATTTCTTGCCAACTGGCATGCAGAAATCCCAAGTTTTCTGAGTTGTGGGCAACTTTGAGAATGTAGGACACTGAAGGTGACAGCTACGGAAGGAGTTTGTGTTGAGTGGTGAAGATATCAAAGATGGTATGCTTGGGTGTGCCAGATCTTAGCTCTAAAGAGACTTCTTCCGCCTCCTTTATATTTATCCTGAGTTAAGATAAGAGGGAGGATGGTCTAGCCGTTTAATTCCACTGATTTTTTTTTTGCTACAAGACAGAAATAATCATGAGGTTGAAGCAGGTTGGAAGTCTCAATGGTTGGGTATTGATTTGAAACTCTTTGGCAAAACAGGAACCAGCACACTGTCAAAATAAACATACCTTGTGCAGCAAATAGTTTATTGACGATCTGCCCGCAATGAAGTCATGGAGGTGACCTTACTGCCCTGACTTACAGGATTTTTCTGACTGCAATGTTGAAAGGGCAGAAATAATACATTAATTTCATGTTGGAGCTGGGGGAATTACCTCTTTGGGTTTGTTTGTCATGTCAGCTTTGTTAATTACCCGAAGAGCTTTCTTGATAGTTATTATTACAGGCAATTTTATCCTTTCAAGCACTGGAGACCAAAGCTCTGTAAACAAAAAAAATTTATGGGTCTGTTTGTACTGCTCTCTAACCTGGGTTTCTAACGATGTGTATGTGTCTGGGGAGTAAGTAGTCCTTATAGGGAGGAGGAGAGATTGAGTACGTTCCCAGTGGCTGTCTAGAGTGAATGCTCAGTAAGGGATGTTGGCCGGAAGCTTAATCTGAAGTCTGCTGTTCCCTTTTCTACATGGTAAATTCTTACTCTGAAGTAACTGTACCTAGGACTTTGGGCAACTGCTCTCCACTTAATTAAAACAGTCATTTTTTTTTATTATTTTTCTTTGCCTCATCCCCCTGAAAAATCATAGCTGTTGTTAAGGTTAGCAATCACAGTAGCTTCTTACTTTGTATATGGTTTAGAGCATCACATAGGAGTCATGAACAAAAGCTCGCCTGTTAATACTGTGGATAAGCTTGCGCTTAACACATGCTGCTAAAAGAAAATACTGTTTAATATTTGCCGAAGAGAGGTGCTATTCCCTTGGGGAGCCTGATGCTTCTGAAATGTAGCTAGCTATTCTGTCCCCAGAGGGAAATCCTACAGAGTTGTCCAGCATCCACAAATACTAGAAGTAAATACGGTATGTTTCTACTCAACACAAACTTGAGAGAATCTACCACTAGCTCTGTACAATCCAGAAATGAACAATGTCACTGTAAAACTGTTGCTTTCTCTGTTAGAGAAACAGCTGTAAGGGAGAAGAATCCAAAGCCTATATTATAACTAGATCTTCAGGGAAGGGCTGTGCCTAGTGTCTGGAAGCTGTGGTCCTACACTCTGTGCTGTTACTGTGAATATCTAAGTCATTGAGAGTGTATAGGTGAGGGAATACTTCTGCTTGTCAGGAAACTAAGCTGAATTTGAGCTGTAGCGAAAACTGACTAATGGCATGCTATTTGGTGTTCACTTCCCTGTGTCTGCCTTAGAAATTTGTACATTATGGTCTGCTGCCATCACAGATGTACAGTTGAGCAGAACATGTGGAAGATAATACGGGTAACCAAGATGTGAGACTTTTTCCCAAAAGAGGTAATTACTCAAAGCCCATGTATGTGCCACTGATGTTAGCAGTAGTAGGTACCACACCAGGATATTGTTCTGTTACTGATCCTCAGTAAAGCATTTGATACCCCCACCTTGGCTTCCATGGCTGTCTTCTGCCAACAGATTACATTGCTAACCTTAATGTCAATGTGATACTGTCTCTGGATTCAACTTGTCTTAATTAGGGTCCAAGGCATTTTGCACACTGTTGATTTTATGGATGTAGTCAATAATGACAAATGGAAAAGTCCTTGGAGCTTTTTATTGTAATAAAGCCTCATGTGACTATTATAAATTATATAAAGCTTTGCCCAACATTTTAGAAAGGCCACAGAAGGGAAACAACTTGCTCATCTTCACCGAATAAGTCAGTAAGATATAAAAGTGGAATCTGGAGTTCCCCGAGATAAATTCGGGGAGAAGGCTTTCTGGTGTTTTTCTGCTGTGCTCCTCCTCCAGCATGCACAATACTGCCTTTCTGCTAAGAGCTGAATGTCAGTGGAGGAATGGATGCATGTGGATCTAGATCCTGATTCACACTTCAGTTAGTTATATTCCACTACATTAGTCTCAGGAAAAAATTGCTTACAGTTGCTTAAGATTCTTAATGCATCTAGAGAGGTATAAAATAACTTTAGGCTAAATAGGACTCAATTCTTGTCTATCCAGAGATCAAAAATACACCTGTTCTTTATATGCCCAGCATAATTTTGTGTAAATAGTGTTTTGAACCTGCTGCCTTGCTAATCATAATTAGGGGAAATTTAACAGATTCTAGGTCAGATGCTGGGCTGGTGACAAGTTAAATGGCATTAGGCCAGACTTCTGTCTGTGGGAGTTTGGGAAACAGGGCTATGGCTGGGTGGGTAATTAAGGTGTGCGACTCCACCAAGTACAGAAGACTTCTCTTGGGTTCAGTACCCCTGAATCCTGCCAGATACGGGCCTCATCATAGGTATATCTGTGCACTATAACTTGAATAGATTGCTTAGGACTGTTCCCAGCGGTCTTTGTGTATGATGTCATTGCATAGACCTGCACAAAATATGGTGTAAAGGAATGTGCTTTGGACAGATGAAAGATCTATGCACTGGACAGCAAAACCTCTTTAGAATAGGGATACCTTCTGTCCTAGCCACACAAGTCATTCCCTCATGAAACTGTGATGACAATCTTGGTTTATTTTGCAAAATAGCTTTGGGAATGAAAAAGGCAAAATGGCATAGACCTAGAACTGTTTTAGATCTTGATCAGTCCTAAAATCTTAGATGAGAGTTAAATGCTTTGACTTCAACTACAAAGTGAATTTTGTAATGGTAATTTCTTTTTTTAAATAAAAAACCTTTTGTGTGTTAAAGTGGAATAATAACACTTAAAGTTTTGCTTTTCTCTTCCCCCCCCCCAAAGACTTGTTTAAAACCATGTCAGTGAACCTTTCTGATAGAATTAGCCACTAAAAAAAAATAATAAATCAGTGTTTTGCACAGAACATCCCAACAGGTCCATGTGGGAGTTCTGACATTTATTTAGTCCTTTTATACAGCTAGTAACCAATGAAGTCCTCTTTATTCTGCCTCTAAATAGCTCTTAAAAGGCCATCTTTTAGAATACCACCAAATTATTTCCCTTCATTGTAGCCCTGATTTATTCCCAGCTCATGATCAGATCCAAATGAGAAAAAGGAAAACTTTCTTGAAGGTGTCCTAATTAGATGGATAGACTAGGCCTGAATCCTGTCGTCTTGCATGTCTAATTTGCATTTTGAGTTGTTCTTAGAAATCAAATGAGTTGTTCTCTCGCTTGCTGCTGTTAGTCTTGGGTTCCTATCCAGTCTCCTCTAATCACTAGTATTACAGTGTAAGCCTTGAAATCACAACTTTGTTTTCCTTAAATTGCTGATTACAATGCAGGATACGGCCTCTTTTAGTTTGGTATTTCATAATATCAGTGAAAAATCTCTTCAGCCATAGCTGACAAACAGATTTTCATTTAGCAGAAAAAAATGGAGATTTCACTAAGGCTTTAGTTTTATATCTTTATGTTCACACAGCATAATACATTGATGGCTAGATGCTTGACTATTTGGTAATTCTGAATTACTTGCTCTAAGTTTTGGGGGTTTTGCACTTCAGCTTTGTGCCAAAGTGGTGGTTTGTTCTGGTTATGCTGCTGGGAAAAGGGAAGATACTTTGTTGAGAAGCATGCCTGATATGTCACTAATTGTAGTCTGCCTTTATGTTAAAGAAGGCTGAAACTCTGAATAGTCTAACCTCTTCTGGGGAGTTCCCCCTAAGTACATTTAATGGCAATGGAAGAAGATTGGCAGCCTTGGAGACAGAGGGTCTGATCCTACTGCTGCTGCAATGAGTACAACTCTAATATTCCTGAATTGGTTCTCAGTTTCTCTGGGGACACACCTACCATGTGCTCAAGCTCCTGTCTGTCAGGTAATTGCCAGTCCTCTAAGTAGAACTGAATGACCCTGATAGGCTTCGATACAAAAGATCTGGTCCTCTGCAATCCCAGGTAACTGTGTGATGGAGGGTTAAAATGGAAGGATCTGTTTTTAACTTTGGCTGAACAAAGGCACAGTGGACAAGCCCTAGAGATTTTGAGGCTCACATGCATATCTCTAACGGTAGATCCATATAAGCTCTACAGAAATGCTTCACTGCTCTTCACTGCCACTAGCTGATTGAAAGTCCTGGATGGACTTGTTTGATATTTAAGGTCTCAGGAGGTGATCTGTCCTGATTAAAATAAGCTTATAGTTGTGTCTGTAGTTTTGTTTTGCTGCAGGAAAATATTGTTAATTTATATAGCTAGAAGCTTAACTGATGTACTGACTTGTGCTCTCTGGTCTTGAAAAAGATTCTGTTGGAATCCAAGCATACTAATGATTGACACTAATTGTTTTCAGTCATGTAGTGAATTGTATGGCTAATGCTTATCTGAATAGATGGTAGGTGCAGATATCAGAGTGTAATCATACAGCAGTCGTATTGCAGTAGCAGTGTCTTTTTCATAAAAGGTCAAAATAATTTGTGGTGACTTTTATTTTAAATGGTGTGTTTACCATGGATAAAACCGGCCCAAAAAGAATTTAATAAAGATGACTTAATCCTCTGGAGATTACTGAGGTGGAAGGATGCTTGTTTCTTGCCTGCTCTGGCAGACTGATTCCTTTTGGGGTGATCTGGATTGATTTCTCCATGTGTCTTAAAATATGTACTGTGTTCCTCAGCTGGCTTCTGCTCGCAACTTGGTAAGCTGCTTGGCCTTGCCAACCATCAACTCTGTTTCACTGAGTGCTGTCCTCAGTTTTTGCACCACTGAAGAAATTGATTCTCTTCATTTCTAATGACATACAGATCCTTTTCACTGCTTTTTATAGCTAAAGGTCCATGTGAGGAAGGAGGGGAAATTTCCCTTGACCGTATTAAGTCATGGGACTTCTCATGTTTTTTTCTTTTAGTTGCACTTTAAGACTGTTTTTCACACCGAAGTCTCATCACTACCTGAAAGAGGATTTTGGTGACTGATGGATAATTCTAGGGGCAGCACTGCCCTCTTCTAAGAGCACCAGGAGTGTGTGTTTGCAAGCATGTAAGGGGGGAGGATGTGGAGAAAAAGGCTTGATGCCTTGCATCTTATCAGCCTAATTATTGGAGTAAGCTGAGCTAACCCAACCTCTGTGTGCAGGCAGACAGATTTAGGGTCATTTGATGGGAGAAGAAACATGGTTTGAACTAAGTGAGGTTGGGGAATACAGGTAAAGTCAGTAGCAAGCTGACCAATAGCTTTATGCTAGTGTAGGCTATAAAGAACAAAAACAGCAATAATCAAAGCCACCATTATAAATCTGCTTCTTATTGCTTACAGCTGCAGGCTGACTTAAAATCAACTTTTATTAGCTCCATATTAGAGGATTGTTTCCTCTGGATTTGATTACTAGGATGGATATATTTGAAATCTGCATTTCCATATAGATAGAACTGCTCTCTTACAGCCCTGCTGCATTCCTGAGGAGGCAAAGGAGTTTCCTGAGGCTGATTGCTTTTAAAGGACTAGCTGCAACACAGGCCAGGGAGAATGTGGAGGTGAGGCATTAGGAGGGGATAGGGTGTCTGGAATGAGTGTACCAGGCATTGGTCTGTAATTGCACAGTGTTTTATTTGTTTTAGACTAATGACTATAGCCTTTGTCTGAAATAAAGGTACCATTTTACTAGGTCCTATGTTTTGTGATGAATGGAGATGTGAAAGAAAGGATGCTGCTATCCTTTTTCAGAGGAGAGGAAACTGAGGCAGAGATGTCATTTTTCAGCCTTGTAAAGGGCTTAAGGATCCTTAATATGCTTTGAGCAAGCCAAGAATATTTATCCTTGCATAACAGACAGGTAGGTGCTGCCAAAGGAGAGATGGATCTTCCCCTCCTTAAAGTACTGTGTGAAAGATGCTTCCTTCCAAAACCTATAACGCTATAGTTTGAAAAAAAAATTAAGGGCAGGTCTAACCTGTGGCAGACAGTAATGTAACCACTGTGCGTGCTGTGTGGCATATTAACATATAGAATTGTAGTTTTGGAGCCAGTCGACCCTTTGTAGCAGTTTAGGGGATAGCGAGAGGTCTTGCTTTTCCTTCCTCTGCTTCTAGGCATGACGTTTCATTCATTTATTCTATCTTGCAATGGCTCAGGCAAAAAAAACATCTGGCTGGTTGTTCTTTTTCCTTTTTTTCCCTGGGCCAGTCTTCTGACAGTAGTGAAATGAATTGACTTGCAGAGAAGTGACCCGAGTTTGGGGCTGGTGGGGATTAGCACCAAGAACATAAAGGAGAGGAGTAGCGCCTCTTTCTGGTAGTGGAAGTGATAAACTTCTGGATTTAGCCCACCCTACCCAGTGAAGCTACTCCTCTGATCTCACTGCAAATTGTAGTTTCCAGCTGGCATGGCAACTGTAATTTCCCAAGTTTTGGTTTCATCTCTAGCATAGTGGGAGACCTGTAGGTGAAGTGCTTTACCACAGGGTCTTTTGTCTGTAAAACAAGGATGTCATGTCTTTTGTGAAATTTTGACATCTGCAGTTAAATACTATGTCCTGCAGCCTGTCCCAAATGCCTTTTTTTCATATGTAACCCTTGCTACAAACACCTCCTACCTTGAAATTTTTAGTGACAAGTAGAAAATTGCTCTATTAGCAGAACAACGAGAAGTTAATCCCTTCCAGCAGCAGTTTCTTTATGGCTTTGAGAACTTTGAATTGAATATGCAATAACAGGTAAAAAAAAATAAGTACAGTCATGTAAAAGTAGAATTACTCCAAATTGATTTTTCCCCCCCTTCCTTCTTGTACTAATTTTGTACCTATTTGATGGTGCTGGAATGAGCTGCCTTTGAATGGAAGTTACCATTAGTGAGATAGCCCTAAAGTCTAAGGGTGGAATTCAGCTGAAAGTTTTCTGGGTACATATTGGTGAGTACTGATGCTCTTATCTTGGGAAGCAAACCAGCCTTCTGAATTAATACAGTGCTAGTCTACCTTTGAAGTCCTACCTCAACCCTCTAAGCGGCTTCAGGGAACTTATGTTTCAGTCTTTTGTGTAGTGGTTAATAACACAGTGGACTTGCTGACATATTCCCTTTCAATTCTGCATGTCTAGATCTACAGAAAAGCAGAAGTTGCAGTGCCTAGGTTGCAACAGGGGCACAGTACAAAACTAGCATGCTTTTATTTTTTACTGGGTATTACAGGTGAGCTTGTCCCTTTCTGGTAGATAACTGCCCAACAGTTGTGATTTGAGACTTCATGTTTCAGACAGGTCTCTGAACACGTCAAACCCAGCAAGCAAATGTGAAGACAGGTTTGCTGAAGATTTATTTGTTTCTGGCTGGGATGTGCCAGGTCTTCAGATTTCTTTGCAATGTATTATTCTCATATGTTTAGTTCATTCCACTATTACATTGGACTTTCAGACAGAAGGTTGTGAGATAAATCTGTAACAACACAGACCAGGAGGAAAGGAGCTGTAGCTGAAACATGCTTTGCACAAAGATGCTTTCTTTGAAAGAGGGAGCTTTGTGTTGCTGGTCCTTTGCTGCCTCATAGCATCAAATATTCATTCCATGTCTGCATTTTGATTGTGATAGTGTGATACAAGAAGACATGATGTTGCTTTAAGCCAGCAAAACCACAGAGCTGTCAGAAAGAAGACCACAGTTACATGGAGCTCGCTCTTCAGAAGAAGCAGTTAGCAGGCATGTCTGGTGTAAAGAAAGTAAGTGTTGGAAAAACAGGGGATGGCCCAAGAGGAGATGAAGTTTTTCTGAAAGATGTGGTATTTGGCTTGAAGATGTAAAATCCCCGTCCTTTTGTACATAGAAAGAAAAAGCAATTTAATCTGTAGTACAACAGACTGCATAATAAACAGATACAGATACATAACCTGTTAAGCCTGAACTGTTGGCTGCTCAACAGACTGCATAGTAAAAGGTCCTAGCTATATTACCTTGCATTATTGCTGGTATAACAGACTGCAGGTAATAAACAGGCACAGGTATATTATATTCACCTCTTTCTAGAAAGAGTAGGAAATGTTATTTTTTCCCTCCTGCTCTTCTTGGTTCATGCTGGGCTACTGCAAAATGGACTTGATTTGATGCTGTTGTCAGTTTAGCCCAGGTCAGTAAAGACTAAGTGTAGTTTCCTTATGACAATTTTCTTGTGACTGAATAATTTTGGTTGTTAGCATGACCTCCTTTGATTTGAAGGGCATCCACATTATCAAACACACCAGTATAACAGAAATGTATTGGTATACCAACAAACCAGCTGCATTATCTCTTTCCTTTCAGCTATGGCTGGGACACATGGGCAGGGATTTGGCTGGAGGTATGTTTTCAGAAGAAGAGGTGGTAGGAGCAGAGGGATTTGTTGCCAGAGCTTGTGCTGTCACAGTTCTGAGAATAAACCATGGCCATCGGTCTTTGGGATGTCAATCTGGTGCTTTCATGACAACTGTATTCAAAAGCTCCTATACTTTATTTTCCTAAAGCTCCCTTTACTGGAGCAGTAGGGCGGCCTCAGGACATCACTGGTGCTGAGCTCACCTCACCTCCTGTATTTACCTCACTTTAGAGGTAACCCTACCTCACACTGCTGGGAGAAACCCTGAAAGGAGATGTTAAGCAGTACTGTGGGTAGAGGAAGGCCTGTTCAGTGATCAGGGTCATTGCCAATAGCTATCCAAGCTAATTCCACTGATAATTACTTGACTCGTTAGCTCAGCTTGAAGTATGAAAACGTAGACAGGCGTTTGCCCTGACAGTTTTACAGGCCAAATAAACTTGTAAGGACATCCTCATCAGAATCACGTATTTGGCCTTTATCACAAATAATTACTCTGGACAACTGAGGAATATTTATTAGGGCATGTTCAACTCCTGACTTGTTCAGGAAACAGCTGACTCTCTGCTAGTGCCCTGGGGGAGAAGAATTGTCACTCCTGGCAGATGAAAGCCCAAACAGTAGCTCACACTGGTTCTGCCTGGGGAAGGAGGGACAGGGAAGTTGCTTTTTAACCAAAGCTGTTGATGTCAAGCCACCATAGTAATCTTTCTGGGCAGAGTCTTTGAGAGATTGTGTACACTGCGCATCTGTGTAAATGGAAAGAAGTTTCTTGCCTTCAAGACACTGGACTAGGTAATAGTGTTATTTCTAGAATTTGTCATCTCCTTACCAATGCAAAAAGGCTAAGAACCTTAATCTTCCCATGCTGAAATCCTGCACATGCAAGACAGGGATAATGTTCCTAAATCTGACTTCTGAGTTAATATTTATCGTGTTAGACTACGGCTTTCATTCTGAACTCCCTTGTCGCTACTGGTTTTGTACAGTGGCACAACAGGGCCCTTGGGAAAGGGTCTGGATGAGCCTTATGAAATAATAGCTTCACTGAGCAGTGTGAAGAAATCACAAGAGAAGGTAAGAAATCTGCATTCTTTTAAAACATCGGAACAGAAGCATTTGGGATAGTTTTGCTGAAACAGAATTTGAATAACCGTTTCAGCTCACTGATCCATATGAGATCAACACAGGGATGAAAATGAATCAGTGGCACTCAATAGCAGTGGCCATCACCCATGCTGTTCTCATTCACAAGTGATAAAAGGAAAAGTGAACAGACAACGGATCAAACTGAGGAATGGATGTCCCCTGCTGGAGGTATAATCATTGTCTGACTTACTTCTCTGTCCCAAAGGAACTTGAAGTTGAGCCTCACTGGAAGGTATAATCATGTGGATCTACATGGCCAGTCTGTGTTGAGGGTGTAATCTACTCTATGGGTTTTAGTAAAGCTCATCTTTTATCCACATAATGTAAAACCCATTGTCAAAGGGTGTACTTGGAGATTGCTGTCAGCTGTCAAGAATCTCTGTTTCTTAACTGAGATGCTGTAATTGACTAATTACTGTAATACACTGCAAGTGTGAAAGCAGGTCAGTGTCAGTTGCCAGTGGCTATCTGTGTGGGGGAGGTTTAATGCTCTCTGTGCTGAGCAGTTCCTAGCTGAAAGCTTGCTGAAATATGAAAAAAGTTAACTTGATTTGAGGGAACTCTTGGCCAGCCTCAGGTTTTCTACCAGTCTGACCTTTGAAAATAGACTTGAGTTAGTGCTGAGACAACAGCAAGGAGGCAAAAATATATTTCACCGGTTGTATCTTGTTGAAGGTCCCCTGTGTCCAGCAGTTAACAAAGTTACTTTAAGTCATCTGACAAATACTTAATTACAAGCCAAAACTTTCTCTGCTGTCGCTCAGGAAGCTTGTCTAATTCCATGCATTGCATCCTTGAAAAACTACTAGAGCAATGGATTTGTGTGAGTTTTTGTCCCTCCCCCCCCCGCCCCCCCCGCTCTTTGTGCTAGTAGACACAAGAAATGGGCATCCTCAGGAGTTTACATATTCAGTAAACTGTGCTGCAGCAATGTAGTCTCTGTTCTGGCTCTCCTCTGACACAAGTGTCCTTTCCTGAATCTTTTTTCCTACAGCATCTGTTCTCTCAAACTGTTTTTCTCCTCACTGTTACATGACCTTTCACTGGAGGATGGCCTTATGGTTAAGACTGCGGTCTGGTACTGTGACAGGACAATCTACAGTCCGTTCTTGCCTCAGTATAACACGAGGACCTATGTGGTTAGGAGCTGATTTTCATTTAACGATGGACTTAAATGAAACTGTTGCAACTCCCATGCTGGTTTGTCATTTGGAGCCAGAACTTCAGGAGTGTAACTGGAATATTTCCTCTGACTCCTGTGGGGCTCTGGCAGCCAAAGCTGACTGAGCGCTTATTTCTTTGTGCCTGGTAGAACAGCTTTAGTTCCACTGAGGGAGGGTTTCTTCCAGAAATTGGACAGGCATTTTAGAGAATGAAATAGATGTTGCTTATTTATTACAGCTACATCCCCAAAGGCCTTGACTTGGAGGCAAGCAAGGCATCACAAATACAGTATGTGGTGTGCAGCTGATGTCTCTGAGCACTTACCCCTCCTCCTTTAACCTTCTAAAACTGTTTGATCTAGAAGATAAATATTAAGCCCAGGAGAAAAGCCCACTGTGTACTTCCATGAATGTCCATGTCCAGTAACTGGTGATGGCATATAAATTCATCAAGGAAAACACAAAATGAGGTGGTAATTAAAACTTTCTACTTTGTAATTGAATGACAGCTGTTGAAATTGAAATTATTACCTCCTAGGGAGAGAAAACAGTGAGGGTTTGGTACAGACCAAGGCGATACTTCTGGGGCTCAGACAGAAACCTGCCTCTCCTGAGGGTCTATTTTAGTTCTTTCCTTGCAGCATCTCTATAATAGAAAAATCAAACTCCTATCTCCTCAGCTGCACCCTTTTGCAATTAGTTTTCTAGAAGGAAAAGCAACTGAGACATTGAATTTCTGAACTATTACACATGACTTCATGGAAAATCAGTTTTTCACACTAAAAAAGTACTAGCTGAGCTTAATTTTTTTTTTCTAACAACATAAAACTCCTACAGAACTTTAACAGCACTATTCTGGCTTGGTATAAAGCTAGGTAATCATTGCAGCCAAGAATGGGTTTAACATTTCAGTTTGAACCAGGAAGTTCGAAGGTTTCCATTTTACACTACAGAATGCAGAATCTTTCCATCAATAACCTGGCAATTAAAGGCAAAGCAAATGTTTAGATTACAAACCTATGTAAACCCAGGCAGAGAGCTCTGCTGTTGGTAGCAGATTTTACTGCTGTTATAGGTGTCAAGATGTAGTGTTATACTCTAGTCAAGGTGAGCAAACTTGAACCTCCCATTGTTTAGGATTGAAGGAGAGACAAGACTGTGTATCGGTTTCCAGTGCTGCCATCCAAAGAAGTGTTAAGTATAAATCTATCAGCTGTGCTTAGCCAGCTAGTTCAAACTTCAGGAGTTGCACAGCTTTTGTACTATCCCTGTCCTTTGCTCGTATCTTAACCAATGGAATGGTCAGCTTCATATTAATCCTCCACAGGGAACTATGAATATTTGGTTAGTACTGGCTGAACATCTCTGCTAATAAGAAAGGTGAAAATGGAAGATCACCCTTGGAAGCTACAACTTATTCTACATAAGTCTGCCTGACAAACATATCTGTAAGTCAACCAGAAGGAAAATGGGAGCATCCTGGCTGTGGTACTCTAGACCTTCATTCTGTTCCTGTTTGGAATTATACAAAACAAGGACATGCCTTTTTTTTTTTTTAACAATCCAAAGACTGAATGTTGTATATGTCTTGGAAGTCGTATATCTTCCAAGAAGGTAACTGGTTGGTTCCATTTTATTTCAGGGAAGTAGAGGTAAAGCAATGAACTATTATGGCAATACTCTAGTTCAGAATAGCCTTGGTGTCCGTTGTGACATTGCCACCTTTATCTAGCAAGGACAGTGGTACCAAAATTTTGATGTCAGACCAGGTGTTTCTAGAGAAATATAGTAGATATGGGGTGCATATTTAACATTGAGAATACTAGTATAACTTTTGAAGCTGAGAACAAAATACTTGGGCTGGGGAAAAATGGGGGTACGAAGGACAGTGTAGCTCACCCTTTCTTGCTGAGGAATGTTTTCCTTATCCCATTTTCACTGTAAGAAACACTAATTGAAATTCATGCTTGTATGTCTTATGAACTATGAGTCAGATGAATAAAAGCACTTAATCACTTAATGAAATTATTGCCTCTCCAAGCATGAAAAAAAGGTGGTGGTGGGGGAAGCATAGAACGTTTTATGGCAATCACTTTAAAAACAGGTCTCTCTCTACTTCTTTGTAGTATGTGTAACTTGGTATGTTGATTTCTTGTGCACCGGTTCATAAAGAAAATGATTGCTATTGCCATTCTCAGCTGAGCTGTTCTGTAGCTGTAAAGCATGTCAGGCTTACAAAATCAGCAGGCTTACTTTTGATTAGTAGTTGGATGGTGGGTACACTGTGTAAGGAGGCCTTTTCTTCAGAAAAGGGTCTTGTGTTTCTGAACAGGAAGGGTGGCTCAGGGAAGAAGACCACAGTGGTGTCTTGGTTCCAGCTTGTAGCTTAAGAGCAGCAAGTGCTCAGCTCCTATAGGAGACTGAGGGTAGTATCTGTTTTCGTTGCTTTGAATGCCAGCAAGTGATGTTCGATTTCCTAGTCTGACCATCTGACTAACAGTTTAGAGATGCATCTGTTTCCTTTACCAGCTTACCTACATCAGGTGAGCAGTAAGACAAACCTGAGAGTTTTTAAACCAGTCAGTGGCACCTTTTGCAAATATGCAGATGATAAACCCTGAGTTCCAGCCAAATTCCAGTTTGGCCAAGTCTCCTGAAGCCGCCTCTGCTGTGGAACATTCTTTGCTTCCAGTACAAGCTTTCTTTGCTGTGCCTCGCATGTTCTTTAGCGCAATCCATGTTCTGTTTAGATGGATATGTGTGAACACTGGGTGAATTGATTCTTGTCAATTATAAAGACTGCAAGGAGTCTGGAGACTCCTTGAGATGAAAAGCATTGAAAAAAAGGTGAAACATTAATTATTTATCTCTTGGAGTCATTATTGTATAGGGTTTAAATTACTACTTCAGAATCATTTCTCATTACACTCTCCTGTCATCTCTGCAGATACAAAGAACTTATATACAGCAGATATTAGGGAATGCAAGCCACTCTGGATTTATTAGGGAAGAGGCTCTTCTCCCCTCCCTTACGTTCCTCCCACTAGCCAACTGGATTAGTTTGGACTAAATTAAATAGGCTCAAAAAGCCAAAAGAAAGAAGCAAATCAATACAGAATAAGAAATTAAAAATCACTTCATTGAATTTATTTTAATCTGTAAAGTTGTAAAGTGCTTAAACTGCAGATCCCACACTCTGAAGAAATCCAAGGGGATTCTCAATATGAATTTCGAATGCAGCACTCAGGTTTGTGGTTCTAGTGCATATGAAAAGAAGTTTCTTTTGTTCCCAGTGGTCAACTAACTAGATTTGTACCTGGGGGTGGGAATGAAGAGAGGGGATGTACATCATGTATTTTTGCACAGTGCCAATGTTTTGGTGACAAGGAAGCCCTTTAGTTTCTGTGAATATTTCACCCTAGAAATAAACAGCTTCCTCTTTTACTGGACCTGTTTCCCCCCTTAGATGGTGCATTCTTTTTTCCTGAGTAATACATCATTGAAGCAACTCATTCTGGTGATGAATTACTTGTACATGTTATCAGATGGGCCTGTTCTGATACTCCTGCATCATCCAGAGTATTACATTAATATATCAACAGACTGAACTGTTGCTCCGATTATGTGCCTCAGTCTCATACATCACTGCACTCATACATGCACACAGATCCTGGTGGAACAATGCAGTGCAAAAACGGTGCCCTGAGTGATGTCCCTCAGTGAGGTTCTCTAGCAGATGTACAAAGTCTGCTTTTGGCAGAATTTGGGGGCAGGCTAGCAAAAGAGACCGTCAGCCAACAGCTCAAACTTCTAAGATTGCAAAGTTCCTTAATGCTTGGGTCATATAATTTGAATGCCTTTCAGAATCGATGTCTTTGGACATTTGAGCCTCTTATGACAGTCGTCTGAAATGTGCTTATACCCAGCAGCGTTTTTTAAAATCTTGGGGGTCTAGCCCGCCCTCTTTTTCTTTTGAAGAACATTGCACTGTTAACACTTTAGTGTCCCCAAGTGCTAAGAGGGACAAGCCTGTCTTAACGGGGTAGGTAGTAGCATTAGGAGCAGAACATAAGGTGTGTATTTTTCAATCTCTGAACATTCAGAGACAGTTTGGGGGGGAAGGGTTGTCTTGTTTCACTTACTATAATGCAAAGTCTGTGTTGGTACCAGACTTCCCTGCAGTTGTCTTCAGATTGGCCTGAGGCAGAATCTATATTTGGATAGTTTGAACTTGCCTTTAAACTGTTGCAATTCCTAAGGCCCGTGCTTTGCTTCTAATCCTGCTTCACGCTTTAGTTACTCCGCTCAGGTTTAGTTCAGATAATGTTCTCTTCCAAAGCCAATCCAAAACAGCCACACTGCGTGAACTTGCAAAATCAGCCTTCAAATTTGCAAGAACAGAGTTTATTCTTTTTAGGATCCTGGCACTGGTGCTCCTGGGACCCAAGCTAGAACCTGCTAAGTCAGCAAAAGTGGTTCTAGAAGACAGGAGGTCAAGTGTCTGGTATAGAATGAAAAATGTACAACATCTGCTTTGTAAATACTGCCATATAGCTGGATTTTGTCCTGTGTAGTCTTTCCCTGCCCTGGCATGCACAAATTCACACTTCCCGTTGGAGGAGAAAGGGCTGTGACCTCAACCTGACATTTCTCTCTAAACAAGATGCAGCAAGGAAGCCTAAGTTATTTGCATCCTAGCTAAGATGTTTATGGATTTCTGGGTAACTTTAGAGGCAGTTACTTTATATTCAGGGCAATCTTTTGCAGCTGTTGAGAATGAATTGGAAAATTAAAAAAAGCAAGTAACTGTAAGAGGAAAATAATTCTGGATTTGAATAGGAAACCAGAAAGTAAGTAACGAGGATTATGCCATGGAGCCTCAGGATAGCAACCTAATATAATGCTGAATTGAGATGCAAACAAACTGTAGACATAAGTTTGATCTGAGCTCAGATTTGGCCACTTAATATTTATGCGAGAACATTCATATCAAAGTAGAAAAGATGGATTGTTTAGATGTTGCATACTTGTCTAGGAGGACAGATAATGGAAAACTATCTGTGGAGAGATGTCTGTCCTTATCAGATGACCCAAGGAGAAAAGGAATTTCAAAGCTCAATAGACAAAGAAACCATTCTTGCAAGACAATTTGGCGTGTAGTCATGTGGTAATTTTGCGGAAATTTCTTTCAGTACAGGGAAGCACATGAGAGGGAGCTATAAGCATAATAGAACCAAAGCAAATAACCTTGTTAAATTTAAGTTCTCAGTTCAGGTGCACTTGTCTCCTGTGGCCTAAAGGACAGCTTAAAGGGATGCTGTATGATACATTTTTACATATATTTAACTGTTAGTTTAGTAAAACTCCCCAGGAAGTGAGGAAGTTTCCTTTCATTATCAGAATTAGTTATGCCTTAGCAGTTCATCTTTCACTTGCCAGGTTAAATGAGCTCAAACTGGTGTTAGCTACTGAGTTGGACTGTCTGGCAGATGTGGTACATGTCACACATGATGTCTTTGTGGTTTAAAAATAACATGCCTGCTCCAAAGTGTTTACCAGATCAACATAAGCATCTGCCATAGATGCAAGTTATTTAAGTCCTTGTGCATTCAGTCTGCCTGGATTCAGCTGGCATGACAATTTGCTTTGTACCTCACAGTGAATGCTCTTTCTCCTCCCACAATTCCTGCCATCTGAAAGAGGACCGACATGTATCAGTTACACTCATTAGCTTTGCAAAATGTGACTGTGATTCATAATCATCTGCTGCTTTGAGACAAACAAAAACCAAAAACGTGTTTCTTCATCTTCACTGGCAGTAGCTGTCTGGGGACTCGGGCTGGAGCCTGGAAAATGAAAACCTTGTGGAGATTTTAAGGCTGAAGAAAGAAATGAAATGTTTCTTCTAGCTTATATGGGCCCTGTTAAAGTATCAAACTATGCTAGAACCACTCAGTTATTTAACCTCACTAGATGTTTCCTGCATATTAGATGTTTAGATATACATCAGGATAAAATTTGGACACTGGAAAAACTTCCTCTTCTATTGTACAGCATTTGCAATGGTGTCATCTTTAGTGTTCTGGTTCTGTTCTTTTGTCCTTCACAGTTTATTGCCAATGATGGAGAGCAATAGATGATGGAACGTGTTTTTATTTTCTCACAAAGCTGGGAAAAAAATGTTACAGTACTGGTTCACACCACTATACAAGCAAAATGTTACTGTAACTGGTTGACACAAAGGATGAGGAAACAGTCTCGCCTGTCCTCTCTGGGGCCCCTTGTGCATATAGCAGGATTTGCTATAGCAGTGTATCAGGCAGAAAGGTGAATGTCTTATCACAGCGGTATCATATCGTATTGTTTGTATCAAGTCTCACAGGAGAATTTAATGAAAATACTTGCTGTTTCTTCTGTTAAACTGCAGTGACCCTCAGGGAGGGTTTGAGCACTAAATTAACTTTATTGTCCCTGGAACCCACCAATGAAGAGAAGAGCAGAAGCCATGACTTTGGTCATCAAGCCCAGTCTTTGCTTGCTGAGTCTTGGACACAAAATCCAAATTGCCGAAACAAAAGCGTCCCTTCTAAGGTTTGCCGTTCACCCTTGCATTTTACTTAAGCATTAGAACTGAAGATTTCCTATTTAGGCACTTCATGGAAACTTCAGCTGAACTGGCTATTTTAATTTTGCTGCAAGCTCTGTTACCTTATGGTTTGTCTTTGATTTCCCATGTCATTTGCTTATATGAACTGAAAAGCTGTTTGTGGAAGAGTCAGTCTCTCTCCAGTGCTCTGCATGCTGGTGCGTTACTGTTGATGTGCTACAAACAGATATTACTGCCTTTTCAAAATAAGGGTGATGTTAACAAGAAGGTGATTTCTGGAGGGAATCACTAGGTGAGCTGTGCTTACTTCATTCAACCTCCCTGAAGAGTTAAAGCAATCGGGTGAGAAATATAGCTGGTTGCTGGTTAACTACTGCAAGGCAGCCAGCTGGGGGAGCGCAGAGCTGCTTCTGCAGGATTTTCAGACTACCTTGAGGTTGCCCTTTAATTTTCTCCAACAGTATATTCCTACACTTTTTCAAAAGCTGGAGGACCTTTTCCCTTTAATATTTTAAAGTAAATTAGGCTGTGTTTTGGGGGCCTCAAAGCCTTGGTGGTGCTTTTTCCAATAACATGGAATTTGCCACATACAGCAAATAGCTGTTCCAAGACATTTTTTTACTTGCTAGCTACCGCACCTGAAAGCTAAGCTTCCCTCATTAACAATTAATGACACTTAGGCTTCATGCTCCTAATAATGTCATCATTGATTACACTTTTAAATGGCAAGACCTAGTTGTCAGGGATAGCATCCTCAGCCTACACCAAGCAAATAAGTCAGCACTGGAAGGGTAGTGTTGCATGAAATATTAGTTAAGCAGTATCTTGACAAGAGGGTCTTCATGATCTTTCATTGGGAAGTACAGGATTCATTAGTGAGTTGTGAAGAATTGCAAATGGCATTTTCAGTGAGGTTTATAAAGAACTGGGGATTGCAAAAGGCATGCTGCTGCTGCCCGGTTTTGCTATCCTTACTATATCATGCAAAATCTTACCATAAAGTGTTGGGAAAACTACTACCAGTTGCTGAGCCTTTGATTCGTAGGCTGATTGTCACACTCTAAAAAGCCCAGCTGTGTATGGAAGTACAGATGTGCTCTCTATAGGGCAGGTGGTAAGGGGGAGTGGCATGTGGAAAAGAAAAACCCCCACAGGGTGTGTGGAGGAGTTACGATCAAGCTCTCCTTTGCTGACAGTATCACTTAAACAAAACCCCTGGCTGACCAACATTGCTAGCCAGTCCTCTAGCTGCAAGGCTGGGACACACACACACTAATTCCTGGGGAGTGGCTTAAATCAAATAAGGAAAAAAAATAATCTGACAACTAACATGTTGCGTCAGTGACAAATTTTTAAGCTGACGTTGCAAGCTCAGAATGAAGGTGATTTTCAAAAATCAATTTACACTTTTGTTTAAATACAACAGTATTTTTTTCATATTGCTTGAAAACTTGGGGCCAGTTTTTTTTTTCTTTGCAGATTAGTAGAGTAACTACTGACCTTTGGATCTGGTATCTCTGCATATCTGCCATAATAGTCTCTTTTTGAAGTGGTGGTGGGAAGCGACTAGGGTAGGCATATGTTCTCTCACAATCCCAAATGCTCCTGTTTCTCCTCTGGAGCTCCAGTGTTTTCTCAGGCTCCAGCCTTGCAGGCTCCAGTGTTTGTTATAATAGAAACAGCCTTAGGCCAGCACCTGTCCTTGTGGGAAACTGCATTGCTCAGATCTCTTCAGCATCCTTTCATGCTTTGAAAGTGTCAGCTAAGAAAGGGTGAGACTTCTGATGGAAAATAAGAAAATCTCATTAGGTTCATTGTATAAGGGCCCTAAAGCTCTATTAGGATATACCACTGTACTTACACTCACAAGTTACTACCTTCCTATTTTTCTGTTTAGGTTGACTTCTTTGGAGCTGTGGCCATTTTTCTTTATTTTTAAATAAAGTGCTGTCAGCACCATCTGAAATGTGACAAACAGTAAGAGTAGTAATTAGCCCTGTCACAGATATCAAAGCTGGGAAAACTGTATTTAAAGCCATGTTAGTGGCACTGAAGATGTTAAGTGAGGCAGTTTTCAGGCTAATAGATATGGTATAGCTAATTAGAGAACTGAAAGCTGCCTTCTCTCAAAAGCAAAGCACTTAGGAATGTCAGGTGCCTTATTAGGTATGGAACATATGAAGGAATCGGGTGGTAGAGTGCCAATGGACTGTACTTGGCATACAGCATGCAAAGCCCAGTAAAATGTCTTGACAATTTTTCACTTTAAGCACCACCAGAATATTCTGAATTAAAAGAATACCTGCTCCTGAGCTTGCTTAAACATGTACTGATGTACTATACCCCACTGCTTTGCTTTTATTTTGAGGGACTACTCGGACCTCTCCCTGCTTCTTCCCACTGTCATACTGTTACAATAGCCCATTGTCCTTTGATCAGCCTGTCTTTTAAAAAGTCTGATCCTCATAGCAAACTTCTTGGTTCTTTTTTTCTTTAGGACAATAAATGTAATAAACTAGATAACATGAGGGGTTTGACTTCAAAATACAAGCTTTTCAGGCAAAAAAGTGCAAGCAATTCAATTTCTAGCCTAGTTGTTTTCCAGAAGAACTTGACATATGTTCCTTAACAATAGGCTTTGAGCCATAAGTAGAATAAATGTTAGGCTAATCCCAATTAATGTGTGCAAACAGAAGTCTTAAAACACCATGTCTCTACTTAAAATGCCCCTCTCTCCCTCCCTCTCTGCTGTAGTAAAACACACAGCCAGAATCGCAGTAATAGCTTGCCGATCTGAGTACCTCAGAGTATAACAGACTAAAAGCAGCAAAACCAAGAGTGGTCAGACACATTTTTTTCTGGCAAAGAAAGCAAGGCTGTCAAATTAACAGCAATGGTACAGAAAATATCTTGCCTGGCCAAAGATTTAAAATCAATCATCCCAAAACAGCCATGATATTGCTGGAAGAAATAGTTTATTGTAAATAAATTTTGAGGGGATAGAATAATTTTTTTCTCCCATGTGGTTGTCTAGTTTCAAGCTGTTCTCCACTATCAGGAAACCTTGATTTTTGTTTTAGCTGTTTAACTGAAAGACCCAGCTTTCATGAACTTGGCTGTGTACAGAATTTTCTGCCACAAGCTGTGAGTTTGGAGTATAAGTAGAACTTCGGTTATCATAGATCCCGCATAGTAGATTTGACAGTACTATGTTAGGAACTGTTTTCCAGGGCAGTGCTGGCTATTGCTGGTGATTGGGTAAGTTTTTCTCTCCAGCCTAGAATGTCATCTTTGGTTTAAAATACCCTGTTTATTTATCAAAGCTTTTCCTCCAAAACAGTATTCATTTTTCAGCTCTGCATCTGTCATGGAGCTGGAGCCTGTGCAATGGGTAACGGGAATCCTTGAGCTAGAGTTCAGAAAATGCCAAGATGTGGATTCCTGAATGCGTCATCTGGTAGATTAACAAGTGTTAGAGGAAATAGCTTGGATGGGAGCTTTCTGTAGTAGAGGTAAGTGAATAGAGGTCCAGAAATAGGTCATTATGGAGCTTGAGAGGACAAAGACTGACTGAGAGGCTGCCAGGGAGGTGCATTTTCGTGGAATTTAAACATTCTAACAGCTGGGTGACAAAAATGCCTGGGGACTATTTTCCACAGTCTCACTGCATAGTCTGCTAAACGTCAGCTACCTAAATATCACTAGTTATTTTACTGAATTTATCCCTAGAGGGGCTATAATGAGAGAGAATGGGGAGTATATTTTGGAAGCAATTAGCCTTAAAAGTCTATACTTTCTTTTTTTTGAGCACAGTCTTCAGGGAGCTAAGTACAACATTGTCTAATGGGCTGGGTGTCTTCTATTGCTTGTGCTCCATCTTTAGGGATGGCAGCTAAACATGAATCCCTGGCATCTCAAATTAGATTTTAAAAGCCTGACATTCAAGGACTAAGAAAGGGGAGAGAGGAAAGGGTTTTCTCAGCTTGTGGTTAAGTCCGCTGCACTACTGCATAATGAGAATAATAAAGTTTTAAGGGAAAAGAGGTACCCCTATAAAATAAGGAGCAATACTGATGTTAATCTTTAAAAATAACCATGATATGGTCTGGTCATTCTTTTTCTGGTCATTCATTTTCCTTACCTCTTGCATTCTTTTGCTGTCCTCAGTTCAGCACAACAAGTATCTATTTAACTTTAATGACAAGTTCTTGTGAAGAGGCATTTAGGCACTTCAGATGTTTTTCTGAACTGGGATCCAGTGTGGCTGCTAAAGCACTGGATTCCAGACTGGCCTTCAGCATCTATAATTGGGTAAACACAAGGGCTTTGTGTTCATGGAAGCCTTGGAAAGCAATTATTGAATTCTGCCCTCCATGTCAGCTCTGAGGAGCAGCCAACCTTAAGGGTTTCCACCAGAGAGACTGGGAAGGTTGTGAAGATAACAGAAGGCCTTGTGCTGATTTCAGTGGATACATTGGTGTCTCAAAACTGTCACTTCTGTCTTCAGTGTTATAATAATGTGCATTACAACTTAGTCTAAACTGCATTTTCAAATGAATACTAAGGCTTTCCTTTCAGTCTCCTGGTAGAGTACCTTCTCTACTGGAATATTTTGTGTAGACTTCTACTGAAGTTCATGTGCAAACCTTTTCTTTGCTTAAAGAAAACCTTACCTTGAGTGCTCTCTATCAAGAAAAGATCTTATGTTGTTGATGTTGCTTTTAGCAAGCTGGCACAAGTGTGATGCAAATAAGGTATGTAGAAATACTCAGAGCTCACTTTGGCTAAGTTGATTTAACAGCTAGAATACCTGTCTCTAAGTCGATTTTAAATAGGCCTGGGTAGGAAAGTGGTATTTTCAACATGTGAGAAATCTTGATGTTTTGGAAATGTGATTTCTTTAAATAGAATACAAAATGGAAATTTAATTTTTTTGCTAGACTATAAATTTATATAAAAAGTATTATGAGCCATCAAAGACTACTTTTTTGTAATTCTGAAACATCATAGAGGATACCAATTATAGTATATGTAAATATACGTAATCTAATATTAGTGAAATGAAACAAGGTATTTGAAATCGATCTTTTGACACTTTTGCATTTTCAATTTCTATGAAAGACTTAAATGTCAATCTGTGTTTTTTATGAAAAAATAGTTTAAAAATGTCACCCATATCTGCCTTCAAATGAAATGTACAAGGAGCTTATCAAAGCTGAAATGGTCTTTTTCAGGTTTCAGAAAGCTAGTCTATTACATGCTTATAGCCCCTTCGAAATCCCCCCAAGTTTGCTGCGAGATATAGAATATTGCTGGTTTACCATTGGCAGTGCAAAGGGGAAGTGGACCAAACTGGGTGGATGGAGATGATTCCCCCTCTTGTTAGCTACTGCAAAGTGCATGGGGAGGAAAGCAGCATCTTCTCTCTAAGATCAGGAGGATCCCTCTTGTGTTCCCCCCTTCTGCTGCTTTTAGGAACCCTGCCTGCCTCTGCCCCCTGCCACTTCTTTTGTTGGCTTGAAGAGCTTACAGACCAAATACATCACTGGGACTGTTGCTATGGATTCATGCAGTGCCTAGCAGCACTTGTTATCTACAGGACCAATTTACTGCCATTTCTGTTTCACTTCAAGGCCCACGTTCTTCCTGTGGCTTTCCCTGGTCTCGGCTGGGGTCTTTACTCGTTTTCATAATGCAGCTCTGCAGCAGCCAGAACTGCTTTCTATTATTTCATGCATCCCTTTACAACACGCCTGCAAGAGGAGGAAGATACTATGCTTGTGTTACAAAAAGAAAATTGAGGCACAAAAAGGTTTCATCCTAAAAATGTCAACCACAAGGACAGGATACTCTTGCTCCAAAGAGGCGTCCTGGCTCAACGCTGGCAGCTGAAGGTTTGAGCTCAGTTCCAGCTTGCTTTTAGGGCACACTTTAGACTATTCTGATAGCACAAGGTGGTCATATCAGGCTTTTTCCTCTGGCTGTCATCAGTACAACTGCTTAAAAGCATGGTGGGGAGCAGCAGCAAAAAATCTCCTGCTAGCTGGTGGATCTGCAATGCTGTTTGCTTCAGTCCACTCAGGAATTGACTTCCCACAGATTTGGCAAAACTCTACTCTTGCCCTATCAACCCCTCTGTATCCTGCAGTGGGTCGTATGGGGGGGCGCGTTGGTCTGCACGTGTCACTGCTGGCCTTGTTGTAAACTTGTCCCTTTGCATTTTAAGGGCAACATCAACATCTAAATCCTGCTGCTGCCCTGGTGCTCCTCTGCCTCTCGCATGTGCGCACACACCTGCTCGTTTTGCTGCTGGACTCTCTCCTGTGCTTGCCCTCAGGGGTGTGCTGCACTTCTCTCGGGGGACATGGAGAGCTGACAAGCTGCAGGCAGGCAGGGACTAAGAGAAATCCCTCCCTTTGGATTTCAATAAATGCCCTGAGATTCAGCTGATGTTTAGATGACATAAGTGTTTGTGTCAAAAGTTGAGGAGCAGAGAGCAAACCAAATCTAATCCTGAGCTGTGGCTGTTCTTTTTTCAGTTTACCATGTCTTGCTGCTGAAATCCGATTTGGCACCTTGGCAGTACAGTGTGTGTTTTCTGCCTTTTAAAAATCTGGAAGAGAAGCCACTCTTCCTTGACAAAGTCAAGCTGGGGTTTGTCTAACAGTTAACTTACTAATGAGGGGGATTTATTTGCTGCTGCCTTTCAGTGTAGTCTGCCATTCTGTAAACTAGGTAGGGAAGCTAATAAGTAACAATAGGGAAAGAAGAAATTCTTAATTCTTTTCAATACTGAGCTGAGTATCGATTCAGTATTCTCATTCAGTAACAATGAGAACCCTCATTATCATGGGCAAGTAAAGCACAGGAAAGTAACCTGAGGTAAACATCAATGTGACTCATTTCCTAAGCAGACTCAGTGTACCGACTGCAGCTGCAAGGGGTGTTTTTCCTGGAGCTGATGGCACCTTGTGGGCACAAGCACAGCCAGCGGGTGTGCGTGTTCCTGGCACCGCTGGCAGCACATGTGGGCTGCAGTACTTTTGCAAACGCTTCTGAGGTTTCTCTACTGCAGCAGTATGGATGTTCCTTTTATGAGTGGAGGAGAGCCCTGCTCATGGGCAGCCTGTCTCCATCTGTTTCTTCCTCTTACGTGTCTGTCTCACTTCCTAGAATCAGGAGGTGTCTTCCTCTGCTCCTACACTTTCCCCTTCTCTTCATGCTGACAATTAGGAGAAATAACTAATGTTTTGGGTTTAAAAATAATGAAACTTTTTGGTGACAACTAAGCCAAAACAAGCCCATCTGTTCCTGAAATGCATGTGGGTTTGTCTTCAGCATGCTTATTAATCATGAAGGCCAAGCGTTTGGGAAAATTTTCCCATCTTTCCTCTTAAAGTGATCTATCAAATAACTTCACAATATTGTTTTTGACCCTTTCCCTTAAGTAACATGGAAAATGTGAGGATCTGATGATTTTTGGCCTGTTTGTTGCCTAGTTATTTACTACTACAAAGCAGAAACAAAACTGGGATAAATGGACTTTTCTGTTTGTTTTTGTATACATTACTGATCTAAACAATATTAGGAGTCTGCCCCTTTCCTGGTGTGAAATAAATTTGCTCTTGAAGTCAGTAGCACTACAGAACTCGACTCATCAGGGGGGCGGGATCTGTAACACGGGTACCTCTAGCACTACAAGACAGTGTAAACATGTCATGAACTGAATCCCTCACTGTGGTGGAAATGGCAGGTGGACGGAGTCGTTCAATGTGCCTGGCTCATTCTGCATAAAACTAGAGAATGAGGTCTCTGGGGCACTTATCCCAAAGCATTTTTTTTAACAAAATTGGGCTTGAGGCCTGTTCTCACAGACATGATTAAACCCCAGTTGCTGGAGACTTGTCTTTTGACATCGGGCATTCTAAATTAAAAAGCAAAGCAGAGTAGTGTTTGGGAATTTTGGATCAACTTTTAAAATTCATATCAAGGCTTTTATAGCAAACAGCTTTGGAAACTTTTTATGAAACAAGTCCATTTCACTGAAACTCCAGTTTTTCATTGTTAGTATTTTGTAAGGCAATTTTTTTCAGTCTGAAAACAGCCTTGTCTCCAAGCTTTCTAGAACAATGCAGCGTATCTGGGGGATTTGCTAAAGCAGCTGGGGTTTTCAATCTGAATGTGAGATAATTTGTTACGAATACTTACTGTCTTTCCATTAGTATTCTAGCAGACTAAATTGCTTTTACTTGTGGGGAAAAGTTTGAAAACACGAATCAGTTGTGCTTTAAAACTAAATGATGAGAAAGAAGATTGACGAGATGCATTGATGCAACTTTTCCCTGGTCTTTATAGAGTCCTATTTTATACTTGCTGGCCTGTCATGGTCTCAGGTTTTTCCATCTGTTAAATGGTGGCTATAATTAGCCTGTCTTTCACAACTTTTCATATTTTGGTACTCTTGATACTTAGCTTACTGTATTTTGATTCCTTGGGAATAAATGTGAGAACAAAACAAATTATAAGCCATTATAACTTCTGTATCTCTCTTCCTTTTGATTCTTTCCTTTTCCTCGTGCTCTCCTCCATTTACAATGTTGTTGAGCCTCGGAGGGCCTTAGCACCCACTGCTGTTAAGTTGCTGTGAAGTGACCTTCAATGGCAAATGAATATTTAAGTCCAAAATCTCTTGCGGAGAACTGTTGTTTGCCATGGTTACCTTGTGATCAGTTGCATATGCAAATAGTCTCTTGAAAGTAACATTAGGGAGGTGATACCATCTCAACTGTAAAGTCTCTACAGTATTTTTTAAGCACAGAAGAAAGTATGGAATGATGAGCTATGTGGTTTTGCGCTCTTGCAGCAAGGGGAGCCCAGCTCGTGATGAAGCAGCAGTGGGAGCCTAGCATGGTGATAAAGGGCAAAACGCGGGATCTCGGTGGGAATTCACTGTGCCATGTTTCATTGACAGAAACGTAGTCCACAAAATAAAAAATAGTTCGTCTTCTACTCGTAACCTGAAACAAAGGGATAAGGGGAGGGAAGGCCTGCAGTATAACCGAAGTTGTCTCCATGGTATCAGCCTAGGGCAACCAGCAGCTGGGCACTGCAGGGCCAGATGCAATAAACTTTCTGGAGAGGTTACTTTTGCAAGGTGCGTAACTGAAAGAAATTAGAGTGTGCAGTAAAAGTATCATTTTCTCCCTACATGCTGTGACCATTATGTTTATTAAGTTCAATTTTTCTTGCAAGGAGAGAAACATAACAAATAACTCTCTTGCTCATCTGCTACTGAGAAGTCTTTTGACAGATAACTGGTGACTTACATTGACGAATCTACTTCTGAGTCCTTAGTAGTCAGTCTCTGCTGACTTTGCCTGCCTGTGATGGTTGTTAAAACCATGGAAGACCATGTTTCTGAGAATGCAAGAGTGCAGATGAGGTAGTACTGTCTGGACTCTCAACTGAGTTTCTACTTCACCTAAATGAGGGCATTAGATTCAAGACAATGGGAAAAGCTTTAAGTTGATGATGAGAAAAGTTGACCTGCGAGTGGATAAATGTTCATCTTGGGAGGACAAAGTTGATTCCATGTCACGGTTTGCAGATGATGATTTTTGTTTCTGACTTTGGAAATCAGGTACTGTGATTTTGCAGCTCCTTGTTTTGCAAAGGTTAATGGTGATCTGTGTATCGGAACGTATCCAAGTACTGGCCTGCAGCCATCTGGCAAAGCTTCCTTGTGAGGGCAATGGTAAGACATGCACTGTACCTGCTTATCTGCTTATTTCTGTAGTGCCTATGCAAGGAACTAATTATACTAATTACACATTTGTAATTTTGCTGGGGGAAATACCATTTGAAATAATTATACTATACTGAAATTTCTAAATGACAAGAAGCTCTGGACAAAAGGAGGCAAAAAAACGTCTTCACTTAACTGTAAACCAGGACTTGCCTGCAGTGTTGCTATAGAGCTCTGTCAATGCTGGGGGAAAAGCAGTTAAAAAGAAAGTCCTGGATTTCCACTGTCTTGAGTGGTCTCATCCATGTGGAGTTCAAGATCCTCGGGGCAGCGAGGAGGGCACACAGCAAGCTCACTGCCATGGACTTCAGGCGAGCAGACGTTGACCTCTTCAGGGATCTGCTTGGCAGAGTACCATGGGATAAAGCTCTGGAGGGAAGTGGGGCCCAACAATGCTTGTTAGTTTTCAGGGATCCCCTCCTCTAAGCTTGGAGCCATGCATCCCAACAAAGAAGTCAGGCAAAAATGCCAGGAGTTCCTGCATGGATGAACAAGGAGCTCCTGGACAAACTCAAACAGAATAAGGAAGCCTACGGAGGATGGTGGAAGCAAGGATGGGTAGCCTGGGAGGAATACAGAGAAACTGTCTGAGCAGCCAGGGATCGGGTTAAGAAAGCTAAAGCCCAGGTAGAGTTAAATCTGCCCAGGATGTCAAGGGCGATGAGAAAAGCTTCTACAGGTAGGTCAGTGATAAAAAGAAGACTAGGGAAAATGTGGGCTCTCTCCAGAAGGAAACAGGAAACCTGGTCACCCAGGATATAGAGAAGGCTGAGGTAGTCAATGAATTCTTTGCCTCCATCTTCACCTGCAAGGTCTCTAGCCACACCACCCAAGTCACAGAAGGCAAGGGCAGGGACTGAGAATGAAGAACTGCCCACTGTAGGAGAAGAGCAGGTTTGAGACCATCTGAGGAACCTGAACGTGCACAAATCCATGGGACCTGGTGAGATGCATCTGTGGGTCCTGAGGGAACTGATGGATGAAGCTGCTAAGCCATTATCCATCAAGTTGTGGCAGTCCAGTGAAGTTCCTGCTTAGGGAAAAAGGGGAAACACAACCTGCATTTTTT
>VZSZ01003995.1:352375-530592 GCA_013398815.1 Ibidorhyncha struthersii
CACCCTCTTTTTTTTTTTTTTTTTTTTTTTTTAAAAAAAGGGGAAAAAAGGAAGACCCAGGGAACTACAGGCTGGTGAGTCTCACTTCTGTGCCTGACAAGACCATGGAGCAGATCCTCCTGGAAATTATACTAAGGCACATGGAAAATAAGGAGGTGATCAGTGACAGCTAATATGGCTTCACTAAAGGCAAACTGTGCCTGAAAAATTTGGTGGCTTTCTACAACAACATTACAGCGTTGGTGGATAAGGGGAGAGCAACAGATGTCGTCTACCTGGACTTGTGCAAATCATTTGACACCGTCCCGCATCACATCCTTGTGTCTAAATTGGAGACACATGGATTTGATGGATGGACTGCTTGGTGGATAAGGAATTGTCTGGATGGTCAATTGGTGGAAGGTGTCCCTGCCCATGGCAGGGGAGTTGGAATGAGATACTCTTTAAGATCACTTCCAACCCAAAACATTCTATGATCCTGCACAAGTAGGGTAAAAATAGATGCAAAGAGTCTCAACCCTGCCTGTCTTGAGGCACTTAAGGCTGGAAAGCGGGTCTCTGCTGGCCTCTATATAGATGGGGGTGGGGAAGGCCGGTTGAGAGGGCAGCTCAGAACCCTTAAGGACTTGGTGGTAAGCAGGAACCCAAGTTATAATCCTACTGCAAATACCATTCCTTCTCCTTTTCTGTACTTCAGGCTGTAGTTTGAAATAGCATGAATGATTACACAGTGTGAAAGACTGGAGGGATAGTACTTTTCTCCTCTGGTAAGACCTTTAAAGCTCAAATATGTGATTAAGTTTCAATGACACCAGAAGAAGATACGCGTAGTATTAAAGTCCGTATCAGTTGGCCTGCAATAATGGTGTCTGCTTTTAGGCTATGACAGATTAAGATGACAGCTCCCCAAGACAGTGTGTTCAGTTAAGCTGCAGCCCTTGTATTTGCTGTGGACCAGCAGTGATTGGAGGCTGTTAGAATAGCTTGGTTGGTGTGAAGTGTATTGCATAGTCCAAGCTAAAACTGATTTTATCCTTGTTAAATCACTTTTATAGTCTTGCAATATGACAACTGCTTGCTCACTCTTCCAAAGTCCCTTTACTCTGCCAAATCTGTTTTAAAAACCTTCTGCATTCATTTTTGTCTTTGTAAAGTGGGAATAAACTGCCACAATTTTGATACTTTTTTTGAGGCTATGTAGCCCTCCGTTCCTAGTGTGATATTGTATAATTCAGAGATAAACACTGTAACTTAGATACATGTACAATAGAACTCAGATACAAATCGATTTCTTTTTGCTATTTCTTAGTTCAGAGGGGAATCCATGGAGATACAGCATTAATTCATCATATACAAAGTAGTATAAATAGAGCATTATATTAGAAACATCCATTTAATTATATAGTGTTTATTTGCAGGATGGAAAGGAGTATGTCCTGTTCTGATTACTGGACCACTCTGAATTATAGGAAATTATAAAGCAAAAAAAAAAAAAAGTGTGGCAAGACTTATCTCTTGTTGCAGAATAACTGCTTTGACAGAAAACCTCTAGCAAATATTATTGCAGGAGTTTAAGAAGTCACTGCTCCATACATCCATCTCCCCCGACTGTTGGTAGTGGCAGAGTTTGCTGCAGGGAACCTGTGCTTTTGCCTCTGCTATTGTAGAGTGCTGTTGCATAAGCCACTAGTGAAGGTAAAGTTAACCTTTATTTTTGTGGTTTACATTGCACAGTTCTTTCCACTATCTCTTTTTTGGCTGGGTATCTCAGGACATAAAAGGCCACACCACAAAGAATTCTTACTAGATAACTTAACATCCCGTGATGCCTCTATCCCTAACCTCACAAACCCAGCAACCACTGATCTCTGAAGAGGAGGAGGCGGTGGCTTTCAGTGTCTTGAAAACCTAAGGAAGATTATAGAAGTATCTCTTCCCATTGCACCCGTGCCCTCCAGACCTCATTTTTCAGTTGCCCAGGAGGTTATGAATGGTAAATCAGTGACACAGACACCATGCAGAGACTCCTTTCTACCTAGCCTGTACAAATGAGTTGAAGTGATTCATATCCTCAATGCTTTTCTTCCCGGACCTTTATACAACTGTAATCCAGTGAAGTGTCAGGCTGGCTGGAGCCAGAGCCCTATAAAAGAACTGACCCTGTCGTCTGCATTGAAAATATACGACCGATTACAAAAAAGTATGGCTGCCTTGGAGGGCTGTAGCTGTAAAATACTGCCAAAGGGACTGAAAATGGAATGGAGATGATGAACGTGTAATTACAGAATTGAGATACTTTCCAGTCCCAAAGTAGCATTTCACAGCTATTACTGCAAATGAGAGAGAGCATTTACTTTACTATTCATGTTTCTATCCTTTTGAATGGTTTTTATTTATTTTTATTTTGAAATGAGACTGAGTTCTTAGCTCTAAAGATGAAGCAACATAAGATTTCAGGGGGAGTTGAGAGTAGGCTCCTATTCTTGCTTCAAAGTGGGGACAGAAGGGTTCCTTAATCTAGTAAAGAAAGGCACAGCAAGAACCAGTGGAATAAGCTAAAGCAAGATAGATGCAAATTAAATGTAATGGTGAGGTTGGCTGCCAGTGGAACAAACTACCAGGGAAAGTGATGTCTTCAAACTGAGATAGGACTCGTTTTGGAAGCATGTTTTAGTCAAAATCAGATTTTTTCCAGAAGAAAATGAATACAATTTAAGTCTGTGTTAAATGTGGAGATCAAACTAAATTGTTTGTGTTTCTCCCTGCTATTGCCATCTCTAAGGATGTCTGTCTTGTTTTCCTGATGACAAGTTTTCAGTCCTCAGCTGGATAAACTGGTGTACTAGATCTGAAATTTTTCTTCACTGAAGAACTCCTTATAGAAAGTGGTTTTCTAAATTGTTTTGTATTTTATTGATATTCATTTAATGGAAATACCCCAACAGCTTTTACATTAACAAATGAAACTCTGAAGTAAAAGTTAAAAGGATCTACATTAAAACTTGGCCTTGTTAATAACCAGGAGAAATGCTGGTTACACACATTGCTTTTTTCACATTCATAGGAATAAGATTTTATTTATAGACAGGAAGAAATGAAAGAGGTGTTGGAACTCATCATCGCTCTTAGTGGGAACTGTCAAATAGAACAAGGTTGCTAGACTTGGTTTGCTCGTGCAGAACGGGAATTATATTGTATAAGTACAGCAGCAGTGTCCCTGGTAGCAGTTCCCCTCCCTCCTCAGGAGGAAGTATTTCTCCAGTCCTGTTTCCGATGAAGAGGTTAGCAGAGGTGAAGGCAGAACCAGTATCAGTATTAGGCCAGATGCAGGAGAAACTTTTTCATCCTTTGTCTGGGAGGGGACTTTTGCAGGTAAGTTGACACAGGGAGCTTTGCTGGAGGTGCTTGTATTTGCACAGCACTTTGAAACAGCTTTCAAATGCTAATGCCCCACCATCTGGGAGCTTCTGAACCAGCTTAGTGGTTTTCAAACAAGACACTTTCACAATTCCCTTGCAAAGAAGAGCAATAGAGAATTCCCTTTGGAAACAGGTTGCCCAGAGTGGTTGTGGAGTTTCCTTCCTTGGAGATATTAAAAAACAAATAAACGAAACAACACACAACCACAAACCCAAACCCCTGGATGTTGTCTTGGGCGACCGGCTCTAGGTGGCCCTGCTCGTGCCAGGGATTGGACAAGGTGATCTCCAGGGGTTCCCTCCAGCCTCAACCACTCTGTGATTCTGAACCAGCAGAGCAGACTGTCCAGTTCCCCACAGAGCACTGGATCGTTCTTAGGTATAAGCACGAAGCTGGGCATGTGGTTTGGAACACCACTGCCACAGATCATCAGCTACCAGTTCTCTCCCTCATGGGATACAAACACTTTAATGTGGACAGGACAAACTATGCAACCTCTGTGTGACACTGAGAACAAGCAGCAAGGAGATAGATGGCTGCAGTTGTGAAGCATGCGAAATGTCAGTCAGTTGGTTTAAAAAGAGTAAAAGAGTCCTCAGAGAGACTCTTTTTATAACGAACTCATATGATCTGACAGTCACACACTCCAAAATTGAATTAATAAATCATTCACAGCCCTGGTTGGAATAGTTAATACATGTTTTGTGCCCCAGCAGAGAGGAAAATGGCCTCCTTTCCTTGCTTTATGACATATTAGGCCTAAATAGAATTAATGATA
This sequence comes from Ibidorhyncha struthersii, assembly GCA_013398815.1. Lineage (NCBI taxonomy): Eukaryota > Metazoa > Chordata > Aves > Charadriiformes > Charadriidae > Ibidorhyncha > Ibidorhyncha struthersii. The sequence continues at coordinate 356,574 of VZSZ01003995.1, forward strand.
AGGCTTTCTAACTTTATTTACTGTGGAGAAGAGCTGTTTCTAAGGCAATGGTAAGGGAGGAGGGGAAGAATGAGCTACGAATAGATTATTTCCCCAATATAGGAGTTTAATAACATGCGGCTATTCTACTTATTGCCCTGTATACTATGGCAGTGGGATGCATACGGAGAGGGAGATGACTTTGCATGCGGTGAGCAGGTAGCAAAATTCAGTTACTGCAAATGAGCTGTTGCAGGTGTAACATTTGCATGTATTCATGATGGTCTTTTATAAAAGCTAAATGAATAAAACTCTTCAACTTGTTTACATAAAATACAGACTGGCTATATAAAATGCTATGAATTAGTTCTGATTCTGAAGGTGTGAAAAGAAATGACACCTCTAGAGAAATCGGAGATCAGTCTGATAGGAAGCGCTGTACAGTGAATCTAGGTTATATGTTGACAGTCAACAAACTAGACTTTTTTTCAGGAGCAGTGCAAATCTTTAGAACTCTGTTCAAATCTTTCCTTGGGCATTCACAGAAGATCACTCTGTTCCCAGCAATCAGCAATATAGGATGCTTCTCTGGAAAACAGGTGAAATTGTAATGAGGAAAATTACCTTGTCTCTGCCCTGACAGCAGGCTGATTCTCCCAGGCCTATGCACTCTTCAAAGAAAAAGCATTTGTTCCTATAATTGTCTCAATATTTTTGTCTATGCAAAGAGATTATAGAGCAGAGGACAGTACGGCTAATTAAACAGCTAAATATGGAAGTAAACAGATAAATCAGATTTTCCCCCTGTTGCTGTAGAAGTTAATTATTGAAATGTTAAGTGTATTAGATGCAATAAATAATTAAACCAAATTGTAAATTAAGCATCTTTTTGACATAAAATGTTGGAAAACATAGTTATGTTAGTTCCATTCCTCTGACACACCAAGATACGTCCTTTCTCTTTCCAAATGGGGCTTCCAAGTTTGGGGGAAAAAAGTTTCCCTTCCAACTAGAATATTGCCTCAGCAGCTTCCCTCTTTGCTTGATGGCTTTTTTACTACTGAGTGTGATAAAGTTTTAGAAAAGGATCTTAGAAGTTATTTAGTAAGCGTTTACCAGAGTGAACGTCAAACCTTCTGGCTCTCGGGGAGGGTGTATTAGGAGATGGTGTGTGCTACATGTGTCATGTTTCTTGCATCCTTCTGAAGCACCTGTCAGTGGTTGCTGATGGAGAATAGAGTTAGCTGGGCTGACTTGGTACAGCGGGAGTTTGCTTTGAGAGTACATCATCGGGAAAGTCATGGGTTCCTTATGCTTTCATGAAATGCAGTGGCTGATAGCGTGACATTAAAACCAAAGTAATTTTTCTCAAGGTGCTCCCTTGTGCCACCCTCACTCTCTCCTTATGTCAGTTCTGTGTGGATTGTTGCAAGCAGAGCGTTTATCACTCATGCCCTGTTTATTTCATATTCAGTGCCCTCCCAGATACAGTAGTTGGCACATACTCAGCCACATGTTGAACATCAGGGTTAACTTCAAGCAGGTACATAATCTGTTCAATGTCACAGCACGTTCCGAAGTGCTTTCCTTAAAAAGGGCTCAAAAGCTCACCCTTTTGTAGACTTTAATCCATTTTGTGGACTGAACTGGTGTAGACGTTTTAGGCTGGTCTGTTATGAGTTCAGTCTCTAAATGTGTTCTTTAGCCAGCGTGTATTTCATGGAGTTATGTGGCTGAAGTATTGGTACAATATGTTAGGTGAAGAGGTGCTGTATGATTTATGTAAGAGGCAGACTTGGAGGGCTTCCTGAGGCACCTTCTCTTTTGGATGAGGTATTTCATAGCAGCACGATTCTTCTGCAGATCCCAGTCTGGTATATTGGTGTTAACCTGAGTCAGAGGTGTTTTGCATTAATACTCTGGGCCATAAACTGTAGTAGCAAAGGGAGGGGATGTATGTTCCTTGCAGCCTTTCCTGTTAGATTGGCAGTAACCTGAAGCAGAGAGTGCAGATGGACAAAAAGGAGCCGCAGTTGTGAGGCGGTGAGTTAGAGCCTTTCAACTAAACTCTGCTCTGTGTCAAGTTGGAAAAACAAGGTGACAAGGGGGAATGTGCTGTCAGATGTTAGTCATTGCTTTCTATAAACTTGTTGCAGAAAAATCTAACCTTCTCCTAATTATGCAATTTAGTCTTTAGTGTCTTTGAGAACATAGTGTGTGATACAAATTGGAAGCAGACAGACTGATAAATTTGGACCTTTTGTGGTGTTTGGATTCATTAGTTTCTCTAATTACTGGAAGTAGAGCAGTTATCATATATTCGGGATGCTACTCTGTTTAAGCTGCTGTGAGGAAGGACAGAGCACTTGAAGATAAGTTAGTGCCTAAAGAGATCATGACTTCTTGTTAACCTCTCTGCTTCATTTACATGAAAAAAAAAATGAATCCTTATTTCAGTGAAAACAGTGACATTTATTGACAAGGCTGGACTACACCTAAGAATTAAACCTGCCTTCTAAATGCTGCTTAATTTTCACGGAAGTTTTGCAGTGCATGAAATCCACATCTTTAAATAGCATAAATCAGCATGGGCACATTGACTCAATATGACGCAGGATCTGGCCCCTTTCATTTAGCAACACTGTGGGAGTCCCAAGGAGCTACATGTGTTAAGTGGTCTGGCAGCACAATGCTATTGAATGGACCCTGGTGTGTCAGCAAGCTGAAATGGCCTTAAAATGGTCGCAGTAATTCTCTCTGCAATTTGATTCTTAACATGTTAAAGCCACAAATGGGAAGAAAGCGCGGAAAGCTATTTTATGTAGATAAAAATAATGATTTTTGAAGTAAGTTGTCTTTTTCATTATGGTCCACATTTATTCTAGGTAAGATTAACAAAATACTCAACCAGTGCCACCCTGAGCATGAACTCATCCTTCAGTAATCCATCCAACCTTTAATTAGACCTAAAAGAAAATCATTGTCAAATTAATTCATCCCTTAGATGTTATTTTGGATCAATTTATGTTCTCAAGAAGTCAAACCACTGAAAAACTACAGAGTTCCTCAAGATTCATATCTTAACATTTGAAAGTGGTAGTGAAAGTGTCAGGTTAGTTCATTTAGGCCAAAATATTTTGTTTAAAGAGGAGAGCCCTCATGTACACAAATATTTGAATTGAAACTGGTTTGATTTTTCACTGTATCTGAATGGCATAACTGAGGTCTTTCTCCACAGACACAATAGTGGTATACTTGGTCAGGTAACTCCTGTCTATCACAGCTCGCAATCACAGAGCAGTTGAATTTGGAGGGACCTCTGGAGATCATCTAAGCTATCCCCTTGCTCCAAACAGGACCAGCTAGAGCAGCTTGTGCTGGGCTGTGTCTGGTCGAGCCTTGACTATCTCCAACAATAGAGGCTCTAAAGCCTCTCTGGGTAACCTGTCTAGTGCTTGATCACCCTCAGTAAAAATTAAAAAGTTTTTTCTTATGTTTAAGTGAAATTCCTTGTATTCCAGGTTGCGCCAGTTGCCTCTTGTGCTGTCACTGGCCACTGCTGAGAAGTCTGGCTTGGTCATCTTTGCTTTCTCCTAGCAGGAAATGGTGCAACAAAATAAGAAAACTGAACTTGAGGCTGGGAAGGCAGAGACTAAGAAATGAGGCTTCCAACAGGGCCTGGCAAGCCGACTGGAGGGTTAGGAGTTTCACTGTCCATTTGAACAAGTGGGACTGCAGAAAGAATCCCCCATGATGGACACCATAGGCAGTAAGTAGGTTGATCCAAAGCCCTGAGCTGGTAAACAGAATCCCATTCATCTTCAAGAATGAAGATTCTTATGCTTAACCCCACCTACTGCCTGAATCAGAGATGCAGTGTGTGAGCTCATTTCCTTCAAAGCAACATGCACAGAGTGGAATTTCAAGTATACATTTTGAACTTTTTTTTTCCCAAGCAAGTGTCTTGCCAACTAATCAAAGCTGTTTCCTTGAAGATGCTCTCTATAAATAAACCTTGAATAGCATATGACTTCTAATGCTAAATATGTTTAAAATAAAAGTTTTTAGTACAGCTGGAGAGGGTTTTCTTTTACAACTATAGAAGGAGCCATTTTCAGCAAGGTTATAGAATCTTTGGATTGTATGTTAAATAAGCTTTTTGGCGTTGCAAGCAAAATAGACAGAACTGTGCTCTTTTTTTAATGGGTAATATATAGAAAGCTTATTGTGGCTGAACATAAGAAGGATGATAGTGTCTAAAAAGTGCAGCTGTAATTCAGGGTGACTTCATTGTTGTCAGTGTGTCTGGTGGGGGTTGCTTAAGATGCACAAAAAAATATGCTCCTTTTCAGAATTGCTGGCCTTTGGGTTTAGAGGCCTTTAAAAATTATCCCAGTTTGGAATTTCTGGTAAATCCCCATTTCATGGGGAAAACTGTTTTGGTCAAGTGTGTTAGCACTTGTGGAATGGGGACCATTCTCAGGTCTGAGATTGTCGTGTAGTTCTGATCCACGTGCAGTCTGATTGTGCCAGAGCAGGAGATCTGGGCTCTCTCCTTGCCTTAGGGCATGATCTGTAAATATATGAAAAAGTAATGATGCGTCTTCCCTCCCAAAATACAGTATAGTATAGTAACGGGAATATACTTTCATGTGTGAAATGCATGTTACAGTACCCATCATGTTGGCTACTGCCGCTACCAACAGCATAACCATAGTGAAGGTCAGCAAGGACCAAGCTCAGATATGAATAGCAAAGATGTATCAAACCCCGTCTTTATCCTGTGTGTCAAGATCATTATGCTGCTTCCCAGCTCTTCCTTGCACATTAAAGTGGAAAAAAATCTTGTGGCATTTTCTTGGTAGCTTTTCTCTTTACCCTTCACTTTTAAAGGCACAATGGCTTATTAAAGCTGTCTTGCTATATAGGTCTTTCAGCTGAACTTGCTGTTATTTAGTTCTGCTGTGAGCCATTAAAATATTAATTTACCCTAATTCCTGTGTTTAATCTCATGTTTATCATTCTCTCCCAAAATGAGTCTAACAGTTAAGGTTTTTAGATCAAAAGCCCTGCTCGCTGCAATCCTTCACTAGGTGCCGGAACAGGCAATGCAGGTTTCCCTGTACGTGCTTCTCCGACAGCAGCTCTGAACCCGCCGGGCTCTGGTAGCTTCTGGTTAGCTGAGCATCTGCTCTAGCCTCGAGGAGAGATCTTCCTCAGAATGTTGTTGCAGGTATACGGTATTTTTAGTCCTTCTGGAGTCGGCAAGCAGCTTCTAAAGGCCCAAAATTAATTTAATAAATGCCCCATTTTTGTGCATTAGAGGCTGCGGTGTAATTGACAGAGGGAAATAGCCAGGTATATTTCCAAGCATAAGTTATCACTTGTTGATAAACAATAACTGTTTTGTAATCAGTACAAAGCTCTAGTTTTCACCTTTTGGTGTCTCCCAAAGACAGCTTCCCAATGCTGTTTGCAGACCATACATAGAGGTGATAAATCTCAGTGATATCTTAAGTCTGAATTATTAATCTCTTTTTTTTTGATGTTACATAATTGGTAATGATCGTATCGATGTTCCTGAGGGGACCTGAGGCAAGGGATTTAGCAGGGAGGAAGGGTTACCACACTGAACAGCAGAGCTGGCAAGTGGCAGCCTAGTGGTCAGGGACGTGTCTGTGGTCTGAAGTGACACCCGTCCCTGTGTTATGGAAGGGAAGGCTGCGGCTTCGAGGCAGTGTGAGCCACTCCAAAGCTGAACAAAAATCCTGTTGCAGATGAGTTGTATTTTTGTCAAGTAACAGATATTGGCAGCATACTGTCTTCAGATATAAAACACATCTTTAAGCATAAACATTAGTAGATCTTCTAGCCAAAGCATAGGTATCTTTCCCTCAACACTTAAATAGCTGTGTGGACTTTCAGCTACTGCTGAGATCTGTAAGTTGAAGCTCTTAATCTGACAAGTAGCCTTTTTATAGGTGTTTGTCTTTGTCTTCCCCCATCTTTGCCTGACATTTTGTTGTAAAACTTGGGTCAAATATATTTTTCTCTCCTTTCTCTAAAAATCCTTTTCTGAAAAAGCCCATCTGGCTCTGTCATGCTAGAAAAGAAATGCTGATGAAATGTCATGGAGCCAGATCTTGATTTTTGCTTACATTGGGATGAATCCATTAATTCATTCTTTTTTTTTCTTTCTCCAAAAGTAATAGAATCCTATAGTAATCTCTTGCTGGTATCTACAGCAATAATGCATGTTTGTTTTTAAGAGATGGGGTCCTGTTTCAGATAGAGGGAGCAGAGGGATTTTGAAGAAGTTCTTTGAGCGCAAGAAAATTGATGTCTGCCGTTCTATGAAGTCATCAATTCCCCAGCGATTGTGCACAGCTCTTCTATAAATCTTTTCAGACGACAATGAGGTCACTCTGAAATCAGCTTCAATTGAATAATCAACTTTTAAATAAAACTGGTTCAAGCTGGTGGCTGTTCAAAAATAGAGAATGGTTTCTTTATGAACTGTACCTCTCAAGTTTCTAATAGAAAGGTAAAATGCTTGCTTTCATTAACTTACTGAACTGTGTGGTGGTTGTAACGACACCCTTACATAATAGCAGAAACATGTCTCTTTCCTGACATATTATTTCTTCTTGTACACATTGTTATTACTACTTGCTGATAATAGGGCCTGCATTTTTGATGGACAAATGTTGTCCATGTCCTTTAAATTCTGAGCAATCTGCTTTTGGAATGATTTCAGTCGCTATTTAAACTTCTGCTGATAAAAGCTTTATTGTCATAGTGCCAGTTCCTTTCAATAGTTATTTCTATTAGCAAAAGAACCACCTATTTATTATGCACATGGTGCAGAGGGAAAAGGAATCGTATGAAGGGAGAGGTTTTTATATAAATTTGATTTTCAAAATCTGATGATTGTGGCTTTGGTAGGGAGGGGGCTTAGTTGTGTATATGCTGTATGTAGTCATTATGAAACAGCACATTGTTTTGAAAATATATCCATTGATGAAATGGATGTGGGTTAAATCACAGTGGTTGGATTAAATCAACAATGCTTTGGATTTCCAGCTCCATTGCCCTGAGCAAGTAATAAAGGTCTGAGGAGGAGTATGGCTCACAAATAGAACTTTTCAATGCTGTTGATGCCATCACTATTGCAATGGTCCTTTCCAATGTTTTGTGAAACTTGAATGTGGTAATGTCAAAATAACCTTGCTAAAGAGCAAAGCTTAATCTCACCTTCAAAGCACTTGGGCTCTTCTATTAATGCACTTTGATTCATCTTTGAACTTGTCATACGGAACTCTGCAAATCAGTATGAATGACTTGCAGTGATATAGTTTTGAGAAGAAACCCAGGGCCACATCAATTGATGTAAAGACAAAGCTTCACTGATTTAATGGAAGCCTGTAGATTTGTAGTAGCTGAGGATCTAGCCCTGTGGTCTGACTTTACTCAGCTACAAGGGACTTGCTTAAAAATTCCATCCTGATGTTGTTAGAAAATGAAAATATATAAAAATAGAGATCCATATGTTTTATTTTATGGCTACAACATTTCAAATCAATATAGAAAAGATGTACATTCCCTGCACTTTCCAAACAGCCTTTGGCTATCGGTGTGCATTTCACTGGCTACTCAAAAGCATTCAACATAATGCTCAATGCGAATCCTTATGTCATTCTAGGAATTCAGAGCATCTCATTTTATTCATTACAGATCTCTACTATCAACAGTAGATTGGTTCAAAGAACTACGGGGGGAAAAAGTAAATGGCTTTTGCTAAATAAGCCTACAGATGGAAAGCAACTCGCATATGTTTATGGAAAGGACAGTGCTGGGACAGAAGACTGCAGAAGACAACAGGAAAGGTAACCTTACGAGTTCCTAGGTATTGCATTTAGCTTATTGAGAAGGAAGCTGCTTAATCCTTGAAGTTTTCAGTGTATGTTGAAATTGCTGTCCTTTATTTAGGGTATATCGATGTGTAGGTATCATGCCAAAACTTAATAAACAAACTACACACTTACTGAAACAGCCCATTTAGCATTATGATACTAGACCTCTGTTACTGTTTACATAGTCCATTTGCCTTGGGAAATCGGATGTCTTCAGGGCATTCAGGCATCTAGATAATTTAACCCTGAAATATTTAACACTGAGGAAGAGGTAAAGTTCTTTATTCTTAATAAATTGATATTTTCTTCTAGTTGATTTCCTTTAATATGCGAATTAGTGAAGACAATACGCTCTGAATTAATGTTTCTACCAACAGTTATTTTAAGCATTTTACTTTCTTGGGAAAAACAATCAGCTGGTTTGTCTGCCTTTGATGGAAGACTAGTGAAAAGAATAATGCATTTGGACAAAAGCACCCTGGGACTGAATGGAATGCAAAACTTTTTTATGACATGCAGAAAAAATATTCTCAATTGATTTATTCTAGTCATCTCAGCATTTCTGCCTAGAAAGGTGTGTTATATCTCTTTAGAATTAAATCAATACCTCAAGTTATATAAACTTTGGACTCCAAATGAATTAAGCACCTCGAAAAGAGGCTCTTTTCAGAGAGCAATGAAGTAATAACATTCGACCATGTATTTTGAATTCTGCTTGGTTTATCAATAGCTTTAGTAATGCTAATAGCAATGTAAGCATTGAAATACTGCACCTATTTTCAAAAGCAAACTATTTTTTCCAGTCCGTCATAATCATGTGCTCATTAAAGTATGAGTGTTAAATTTGTGTTGACTTAAAAGGGTGCTAGATATCCATGTACCATTCACAGTCTGATCCATGTTTGCTAACAAGTTTTCTAAAAGATACTAGGGCATCCTTTATCAGTGGTTACAATAAGACAGGTTTCCATTCACCACTAATGTTCTGGCCCCCTACAAAGGCTGAAAACCAGAACGGAGCTTGTTAGGTGGGTGGATGTTTTTGAAAATACTTGCTAAACATCCTAGGTTTATCTAACATGTTGCAGTCATTGCAGCAAGTTTTCACTGGCTCCATGAACACAAATCACCTTTACTTAATATCTGTATTTTAATTCGCTGTAGCAATGATTTCGCCTGCTAATTGCATTTCCTACTTTGATTCTTAACATCCTCTGTTGTATTTTGTGGAGAGGTACCTAGAAGTGCACTATCTGTTTTTTCAATGCTATTCACTCTAGTGTATGTTTTTATGTGCTTGTTTTTCATCTATTTAAAACAAACAGCCCCAGTGTGTGTGATCTTTCTAACATAAGCAGCTGTGGCTTAGTAGCTCTACAGTCTTCTAATACCCTTGCAGCCAGGTGAATGCTATTATCTTTGTCAATTTGGTTGCATAATTAATAACCTTGTAGAGCAAATGCAGCATTCAGCAACGGCATCATCAGTATGATTTTAATACAAATGGCTTTGCTAGTAAGCAGCCAGGGTGCTTAATGGGCTTAAGCAAAATAATAACAAATGACTTTTGCTTTGTATAGGCCAAAATGTCACTACCATCCTGAGATAGCGATGCTTGACCTACTTACATCTTTATCTGCGATGTGCCATGTCCATGTCTCTGCCTGTACCACTTCATTTGTAGCCTTGCTTGCTCCATCAAGCCTCTAACATACGCTGCAGTCACTTGCTGTCAGAAGCATTCACCCTTTCTTCCATCACTGCTCAGGAAGCCCATATCAATAAGATACTGTTGTTACATAGCTGTCATTTCTGCCCTCCAACAAATCTTGTCGCTGCAGAGTGTCTGGAGGTTGCAGATGCCTAATGATGTTCTTCCCTCCTCTGTCAATTGATTTCAAGGCTGCATAGCCTTGTCAGAGTGAACACACAGTGCAAGGTGCAGGGAGCCTGCCTGGGATAAGGTTTTGTAGAGATCCTGGCAGTTCCACATCGCACTCGGTTCCAAACCAGATGTTCATCATCTTCCCCACTCCTCTGCCTAGCATTAATTTCTTACAGCTCTGCTCCTAGGCAGGCTAAAATGCAGTTGAAGTCCTCTGTCCATTTTCCCCTGAAACTTTACTATGTTTGGAGAGCCTATGTGAAGCTATACCTGACAAGCACCTTTCATGCAAATGTCTTTGTACGGGGTGAGATTTCTACTGTAGACCTAGGCATCAGGTTCAGCAGTCATCCACCCTCAGCAAAACCAAGTTAATAGTGGAAAAGAGCCTTTAGATAGAGACACAGGGTTGGATACAGACAAAAGGCAACAATTTTGATTCTGTTAAGAGGTGCAATCTCTGAGGCTTAAATGTAATTACATTTCTACTGATGTCACATTTTTACCTGGTATGCTCTTCTGGCTGGTTACACGTTCCCTGCAGTGGCATACTTCTCTGACCAAGTTAAACGTGAAGTTGGTATAAAGTGACTCCGGTAGGCGATGGCAATAGGGTGTGGGGCCGATAGGAAAGAAACAGAACAGGCCTCTGGCTCTGTAGATTGGATGGTGATGAGGAAAGGCATGTTTTGTCTGAGTAACAGACTGCATGCTGCAGGGGGCAGGAAGACTGTAACAATAACATTAAAAAATTAAACACTAACATTACATAACAAAACAGCAAATGTTAGTAGTGTACTGAATACTCGTGATGAAGTTCAGAGAAGGTTTTGTTGTCTGCAGGAGTGTTAAACATGTAATTTGAGTCCGATTGACTTCCTGGGATTTCAGTCAACTTTACTGCGTATGTGTAGATGCATGTGTATTATACACATGCACACACACCCTTTGACAGATTCCATTTGGGGTTATTAATGTCGTCTCCTCTCACAGGCGCTTCTGAGCTTGTCCACTATGTTCTATTACAAGGCATATTCATCTAGAGTATGGAAATGAGGGGAAGAACTGATAAATCAAGATATGATAAGTGTAAATGTATTTCTAATGAACACATATTGTGTAAAATAATGGCACTATCACTAAGACCAAGAGATAATTTAATTAAAGAGACAAAAGGGGAAGAAAAAGGGAGGAAGATCTCTTTACTTGGTGGTTAATTATATGAAGTGTCTCACTGAAAGTAATGCAGCATTACTCTGGGAAAGTGCAAGAATCACAGCCTTTCCCCACACACCTACCTTCTCTTTTCTTAGTTTTTTTGTCTTTGCTCTTTCAAAGAGGCAGTAGTTAAACACTTACATGAATGCCTAGACCTTCTGGGAGCCATTTTCTGTTCTAAACTGGACCTGTTATTCTGCCTCCTTTTGATACTTGTTTGCCAGAGTGCCCAAAGGCCTCACTTGCAATGTGCTTCATCTGGAAGAAAAAAGAATGATAGTAATAATTGTTCTGTCCAAGGGTATGTTCCTGAATTGAGTGGAAGAACAGGCACAGAAGTCTTAAGATTCAGAGCATTGGAGCTAATTGCATGACAGCAATTTGATGGAAACTGAGGCAAAGTATTTTGGGAAATCTGAGACAGGAATATTAAGACTTGTGTATCAGACAGGGAAATAAAAAGGTTTGAAATCTTGATTAAAATCTGTTGAAGACAAAGCATCTATATTTCCCCAAATTAAGGGAAACTTTGGGCAGGTCTACATGATTCCAAATTGAATTTATCGTTTGTGTCCTAATGACATGAATATTTCAGTGACGATTTCAAGGTATTTGGCGACTCATTTGAGAGAATTTTCATTCATCATATTGACAGTGATGTTAATCAAATTGACTATCCTTAACAAAAAATCCTGCTTCATTTGAACTATATTGCTTTTCTGCCTGAGGGGAACATTTATGCAATTAACAAAACCAGATCGAATGCTAATAAAGAAAACAAATGAAGATTTATGCATAAACTACAAAAGGACTGCAATCATTTAATTAAGAGTATACAGGAGTTTTTGGAAGAGAGTATTAGTGATAACAAATGAGAATGCCTTTGTATTCAAATAGCAGTCAAGGAAGTGGATGGTTTCTTACACAACCTCAGTTTTAGTACTGCCTGAGCCACCATCACCAATGAGGTTTTACTGCTTTAGAGTTCAAACTTGACACTCCTGCTCGGATAGGGTACTGTTTAGGAACAGAGTTAACTTGTATCGGGATCTCCTGTAGAGACAGGTGCCTAAACTGTTTGTTTTAACAGGTGAACTCTGAGTATTTTGCCATAATGCCACTCTTGTCACAATCCTCTGTTTAAGGGACGGTAAGGGAAGGAGTGTGTCTGGGAGCCTCACGCTCTTGTTGAATGCAACAGCTTATGCCCTCCACATCTGAGTTAGAGGAAGGCTCACAGCCTGTCGAGCTTCCTGAAACACAGGATATTCTCTGCTGCTGGAGACAGCGAGGAGTCCGTCTTTCGGGTTCAGCAAGACAAGCCTTTTGCTGGGTCTTTATCACAGTAGTTTCCAACCCAGTCAGGTGTTACCAAAGTAGCCCCTGTGCAGGTAAAAAACCCACATCCCCTCCTCTGAAGAGTGGTATCTGGAGACTGGCCACAGCCGCTTGAGCAATTCTTACTTCCCGAGTGTCTATCATGTGGAGTTTCTACTCCTAATCTTAGATCACCACTTTCCTTTCTCCTGCCTTGCCCTGCTCTGGCACTGCACGCAACTGAGGAGGTAAGGCAGGTGGCGGCTGCCTCTGAGGTGATGGGGAGACCGAGTCATACACAGTTTAAAGCGTCTTTCTGATAGGAACATACCCACTTCAGAGGGAAAAGGAATCCGAAAAAACATAAAGCCTGTGTCCAGTTGATGCTTGCATGTGCCCAGTTACGAGTGCAAATGCACAGAGAAACTCTAAAATCTTATGGAGGAAGGGAAGTGGGAAAGTCGAAAAACCAAAGATGTGTATCTTAGGTTTCTCAAATGCACAAGCTCTCTGTTTCATCTCTCTGAGGACAGAGGAAATACTACTTTTACAATTCCCACCTTTCCTTTATTGTCACAATATTTAAAGATTATATTCAGCATTCCGTTACTTTCCTCTTTGTAATATTCATTGTGGCGGAGAGGTTAGAGGTTTAAGTTCTGTATGTTAAAATAAAGCAATGCTGGTTTAGATATAAACTATAGTGCAACTGACAGGGCTTGAGACTCATTCCTGTCAGGAGGAATAGTGTAAGTCCCCACGAGTGTTAGGATTGCCTAGTCTGCCCTGTATAATGCATCTGCATGGTGTACCTTCACTGCAGTACAACTGATGAGTACTTGTACAGATGGAGGCATCTTACAGAGCAATTCAAATAATAAAACAAAGTTCTGACATATTTAGCGTTGGAAAGGGAACAAGGAAACTTTGGCAGAAGGGAGGGAAAAGAGCGGGCTGACATTAGTGATGCAATTTCACCAGCAGCCGCCTAGCGTTAGCTGTGGCCAGCATCAAAGTACTTGGGTTAATACTTCAGACCAAAGTCTGAAGAACCTTATGGCAATAGCTGGATTTGTTCCTGTTCAGGGGTGGGGGGAATCGCTTTCAAATAGACTCCAGCACAGAAAATAATCTAAACTTATGCTAATTTTTCTGAATGTATTTGATCCTTTTTTTTTTTTTCCCAATGACACTTAGAAATGTGCATTGCTCATCTGGGGCAACCTGTCAGTCCCACTTGTCTTCTCCAGTGCAGAGAACCCTTCATTTACAATTGTGGTAAGAATAAAGTAGAAGAAGGGTTTGGTACCTGAAAAAGATCACAGTATGTCAGATCTCTTCACACCGTACTTTATGCCAGCTAGGTTGTGATATTCACAGGCGTTAGAATACACCATCAGACCAACACCTCTGGGAACTTTCTTCAAGGTTTAGTCAGCCCAACAAAGGAACCTACTGTAGTGGTGGGAATCATTAGGAAATATTGGTAGAAGATGCTTAGAGCGCAACATATTTCTGATTAAATTGTCATATAACTTTTGACTTTCTCATTATGGAATAAAAATGGTCGGATACAAGCTGTTTATTTTCCACATTCTAATTTCTGGACTAAGGCTGAATTTTGGAAAAACATTTAAATAGTTCACTTCAGGTTGTTCCCAGTGGTTAGGTAGGTAAGCCTATGTTTCAGTGCTTTGCTGAAACTTAGCTTTGGATTTGATTATATTTCTGAGCAGTTTTGTAGATGGTCTCATTAAAATTTTAATCAGTTAAGTTTGTTTTAACTAAGCACAGCAAGCAGGCGTACTGCCTCTGTGTGAGAAAGTGACAGGTGAGTATTAGCTGGCAGAGTTAGGGGAGTTCATTCTGGCATGCCCGACATGTATAGTTTAGTTGAGATGCCAGTCTTGAAACACCTTGTAGAATGGAAGTGAATAGTCTAATAAAAGTAATAAACCTAAGAAATTTAAAATCTGTCTTACTGGGCTTTTATAATTTGGGATTCCGTGGGTAGTAATAGACAGAACAGGTCAAATTCATCCCTGTTCTAAGCATGAGCAACTCCACTGAAGTCAATAATTAAGTTTTCACTTACAACCATTATTGAATTTGGCCTGGAATCTGAAAGGGAAAGAGAATGATGCAGACAGGATGGATTCAGTCACAGCAGCAGCTGATAGGGAAGATGGTTGGCAAGTCGGAAAGCTTTCAGCTGATGCAAAGGCAATTGACCTGAAACAGCTTTGGTTTGGGGGCTGGGGTGTCTGTTGTCATACTTGATCTTGCTCACAGGTTTTGTTACTAGTGTCAAACTTAAGGAGCATGCAAGCATTGTGTGGACCTTGTTGTATATGCAGAGCCTTATTATTTTGTATAGTAATGAGATTTTCAAGGCAGCTCGGATCATGCTGCTGGCCAAACACTGAAAAACCATTCCTAAGCTCTTCTGTAAAAGTGCTCCTGTACCGAGTGGAACTATGTAGTTCTATGCGCAAATAGCGCGGTGTTTTCAAAACTGGATGCCTATAGTTTGGGGGCTTCTGGAAGCTAAAATCTGAATCTGTTTTTAAGGAACATTACGCACCTTCAGCTTTTAGAGAAATTGTATTACAATGAGATGTTCTTCAGTCATGTGTGGGGCTTATTAGAGAAAACTTTCAGTGGGACCGTTTGCCTAAATCCCCATACCAGCTTTGGCTGGCCTTGGCCTTTGGTTTCCTTCCAGTTAACAATCACAGGACAGAGGGGGTAAAAGGCAGTGGCTGATATTATTCAAGATGTATCTCTGAGTTGATTTCTTGCACTGATGAGGACTGACATCCCAGTTTCCAACTTTTCGGAGCCCCTGTGTGCCTTGGGTTGCTGTGGCTTTCAGATTCCTGAAAATTCATGCCAGTGAGTTCAGTATCTTTTAAAATCCTCAGAATGTCAGAGTGAATTTCCTTCCAGTCTGTCATATACTTAGTATCAAGTATTGCAGAGACCACCTTTGGGTGGTTGGAAAGAACTTTTTCCCTGTAGCTTGTTTTCTTTTCAGCCTTTTTTAAACTGTTGATGGTTAAAAAGCAATAGAAGAATCTGAATTACTGTCTTCCAGGAGCAAAGTCTATTGCCAGTTTACTGGCCTTATAGCTACTACATGACTATAGCAATCTGACTTAAGATTTATGTGTGAACCATACCAGTTGGACTGAGATGTCTCAAAGCATCACTCTAGTCAATTTTTTAGGTTGTCTAAAAAAACCCCAAACCACACCCAGTTTCTCGCCCCACCTTAGGGTGTTAATTTCCTTGTTTTTTTTAAAAAAAATCCTTACATTTTCAGAGCCTTATGTGAACCTTTCTATGTCCTTGGTGTTCCACATTCCCTTATGGAATATACGCTTACTCATACCATTCCATATTCCTGTGGTTAGCCAAGGCTGGGTTAAATCAATGAAAGTTAAGAGCAAGGCAGATGCTGTTTATGGAGGGAGGAGGAAGTGTAAAGCTGTGTTTTGCACACTGGCCCCATAGTGATAGCAAATCATCTATCTATTTATCTATTGAGATACAGATATATTAAAAATTGGAAGGAGGTTCTGCAACCTTTAAATCCTTTCATATCACTTTATGTTCCTGCTGTTAAGCTTTTGCTATGTTAATGTCATCCTGGGTTGGTAATATTTACAGCACCTAAATCAATGTTGAGGACATACGGAATATTGAAGGATCAACTCTACTTATTTCAAATGCACTTTAATATTTTGACTGCCTGGCCAGAGTTCGGGAAATAACTGTGGTAGAATTATAATGAGAAGTTTAACAGTTTTATGATGGTTGGAGCGGACTTTATGGAAGTTGATAAATTTCATCTTGTAGGTTTCAATTTCTCATTCCCTACAGAGAGATGGGGAGAATACATTGATACTGCATTTCAAATTGGCTAGATCAGAAGGAACAGCAGCTAAAATCCATTACAACCCAATTACATCCATCAGCTGAAGCTGTGTGCATTCATTCGTGAACATCAGCATTTAATCCATAAAGAGGAACTAATGAGAAATTTGAAAATGGAATCCATGCATCAGTAACTTTGGAGAGATTTTGCTGGGATTAATGAACTGCCAGAACATTGTCAACACACTGAAAACCTATTCTCTCTAGGTTTGTTTACTGACCAAAGAAAGATTGGGTGTGGTTTTTTTCGTTCTCGCTATTCTTCAGCATGTTTTTGTTTTATGGGTTGTGGCTTTTTTTCTTTTTTCTTACATTCTTGTTGCAGGAAGTGACATTTTATCCACTTGAAGGATCAAACGCTTGTTTCTTCTGCATCTTTCTCTTATGGGCAGCTGGCTGGCTGGTTCGCTAGCTTCTAAAGTCAGATATGCTGCAGATGAACATCCACAGCATCTGTATACCTCTCTGCAGAAATCTTTTGCACAGAGCTCCCAAAGACCAAGGGCGTGTGGGCTAGGGCAAATTTTGTAGTATACAAGGAAAGTCAAGATATCGACAATTACTTTTTAAATAGTAGTATACTATAGGAAAGTTGCTGAAAAATTGCTAATGTTCATTTGTAAGTTCACCTTTAAGTTTCCTTTGTAAAATGCTATAATAGTTAATGATTTTTCTGATTCTCTGGAGCTACCAGTAGGTATTTGTCCAAAGAGTGTGGATTAAAGCGAGCCCACAGGAAACCTAATCTCTCTAATGGGAGTTAAAACGTATAGTAATTGCAGAGATCTGGCTAGGCTACCATATATAAACAAGGCAGTAAACCATCATTCATCAGGATTGTATATTTAAATGACAGCAAATGCAGATGTTTTTTTTCCAGATGCTCCAGGGTATAATATTGTGATATCTGTCTCTATCACTTAATGACCTAAAACTGTAATTATATTTGGGTTGTAGTTAGAATGCATATTAACTTCTACATGCCTTTTACCTGGAGGTGCCTTAAGAACACGCTGGTATTTCAGGACCAATCTGTGACTATTAACTCGGAGCTTTTTTGCACATAGATGGTCTCTGTTAAAAAATAAATCTCCTTTACATTCTGAGCCTTATTCTCCCTTGCTATCCAAGTGGTCTAGTACGGTTTGATGGCTTAATATTTATTTCTTATTTATTTTGATAGATCTCTGTCATATTCACCAGCTGGATAAAGTTACTATGCTTAACAGCAATATAGCAATATTTCCTCTCAGGAATCATTCCTTTCCACATTTAAGCAGCAGAGCTGATCTCCAAGTAGACACATCTGACAGGTAGCTCCTCTGAGACCCCATTTCCAATTGCACTCCTGATGCAGACATGACAGGTTTGGGAAGAAGAGAAGGATGGTGGGGAGAGGGCAGGAAAATTGAAAGCAGGAGAGGGAAACAGAAAGACAGACCATACAATGTGCATTATATTTTAGCATTGAGTGATAAAGGATGGAGAGACATAGGAAATAGAGAAGAGCAGAGAACTTGGGCCAAAATGTCTGGGGTTAAAAGCTGGCAACTGCAGCTAGCATGTGAAGCAAAACTATGGATGAGAATGGCATGAGGGAGGAAGCTTGAATGACTCCGTGTGTGAACTGGGGGAAACCACTGAAACATGATGTGCTTTTGGTCTCTGTCAAGAAAAGCAAAAATCTCTGGCCAACAGAACACCTTTCAAATGAGGCCAAAGTAGCATCTATACAATTCAACCAAATGTACTACAAAAGGCCCCTGCTCTCAGTGAGGGTGTTGTGCAGAGGTACTGCTAGGATGCTGCCAGCAGGAACAGTTAGGTTAGGCACAGTGCTGTGCTGCTGTCTCTAGAATGCTGCTTTACCCTCTGCCTTGCTTTACCCAATGGAGGTGCACCAAAAGTTTGCTTTGTTTTTCACTTGTCAACATGCTAATGCTGAGGCAATGGGAATGGCAGTTGCTGTTCCCCCTTCGGTAGCTTTGTGACTTGAGCAAGTTGCTTCACACCCAGATACAGTTATTTGCCACCTGTTGGTTTACAATGCAATTTGCTTACCAAATGTAACTGACTTTTAGAATGAACAGATACTTGAATTGTTTAAAATCCTACTCTCAAATGTTGCATTTAAGAGCAATTTAAGATCAGTAGATTAGGCTTACTTGCTAGAATGCAAATAACCACAAAAAACCTGCAAAATATTGCTTTGAGATAAAAGCTATAAAGAACAAGGAATAAGAGAACATATGTGAATAAGGGTAAATATTTTCACAGCTGTTTTAAACAGTTACATCAGACCATTTCCTTAAATCCCTTGGGGGTTTAAGCACAGGGGTTTCTTCCTCTCATTTATCCTTTTTTAATGTTTAACAAAACAAAAACTAGGAAAATCTCCCAAACAACTGTTGTCTTGTTCTGTTCATCGTATGTGGCCCTCTGACTGCCATGGAGTAGTTATGTCTCAGCTGGGGAACAGCATTTGCAAGCAACACAATCTTTATTATTGCTTTCCTTTTTTTTGCACCTCACATTAGGGTGTAAATGACATACCAGATATCCCAGTGCTTTTGGCATGTAGAAGCAGAGGCGGGAGCGTATAATAAAGATGATAATGGTTAAGAATTAAAGCTAGATCCAGAAGCATCTTTCGGTGTTTACTTGTTCAATGGGACGTCTTTAGCCATTCTTTGGCAATCAGTAGAAATGATACCTTCGGAAGGCCTGAGACAGGTACAGAGCCTGTGCTGCTGGAGTCTGGGTGTAGCAGAAGGAAACAAAGTCACTGTGAATCAGTTTTTGTACAATGAAGTTTCTTCAGTTAAGGGGTTATATCCAGCAAGGCCGTACAGAAAGTCTGTACGGTGCAAGCCTTTAGCCTTAGCAGTAGAGTCAGAACCAACTTTTCTGCAATTTCTCCGATACCACAAAGCTTTCTTTGGTTTAAGAGATTTCCTGAATGAATGCAGATGAAGTAAAACGCTTAGTTTGGCTGTGACCTGAAGTGACATTTCTAAACAGGAAAAATGTGGTTATGCTTGTGCAGGGAAGGAAATGGTGTTCATGGTTTAGATCAATAGAACATATGTTAGGAGCTGATTCTGATCTCACTAATTCACTAATTTCACTTTTACACCTAAATAGCTTCATTGATTTTTTTTTTTTTTTGGAAAAAAATCAACTTGTTTGCAACTGAGTAATTGAGAAGGAAATTATTCCCATAGGTATAAGTCTTACCTGGGCTATAGATTTGTTGCACGACTTTGGCAAGTCATTGAGTTGCTCATTTCCTGGTTATCCTTTGAGTCCACTTAAGAGCAGCTCTGGCTTTATACTGTTAACAAGTGTTGTTCTTCTATAGCTGTTTGTGTGGAAAAATAATGGATGGCAGGGAAGTTTTAAAGGGTTTGAGCAACGCCCAAGGTAAAATACCTTAATTTCCTTTTAGATGTACAGCCTTCCGCCTCAGTCTGGCAGTTGCACCATAGTTTGGTAATAGCCAAAAAAAGGCATCGCAGGGTACCACTCTTGTGAATTCACTTGTCTGATCCCTGGTACTTGCTTGCCATGTTTGTGCATTTTTCAACCCCGCTGGTGTAACCTAGGCATTTCCAGGGATCTTGTGGGGCATGAAATTCTGTTGACTCTGAGAAAGTAATGTTAATTACAATACTCTGTAGAAAATTCATGTGAAGACACTTCTATTGCTATTTTTTGCTTGAGTTTTGCTTTAGAGTGACTGGTCTAATCTACCTGCTGTTTCTGTGACAAAAGAGGGAGGAAAAATTGTTGAAACGTAATCTTCCCCATCAAATCATTTCAACAACTGCTTGGTTTGGTACCTGTAGTTACAATTACTTTGAGTTCGTGGCCAGAAGGGATGAAACTAGAAGATTCTTTGTCAGAGATGATGATATTTGTTTAATTTCGGCAGAATAAACAGTCCAGCTGTTAACACCAACTAGCCTTTGTTTGGTTAAGAATAAGAGCCAGAGGTTTGCTACTTTTCTTAAAGTAGCAAAAAAGAAAAATATCACAGAACTGGCATGTAAAGGTATATCCACTTCTGTCTTCCAAACATCTCTTGAAATAGAACGCGTGTAGGGATGTATTTGTATTGCATTCCTCGCAGTATCTGACTCCTCACTAGGGCTCTCCCTGCAAACGGTATTCCCCTGCTTTCTGAAAAGTAAATCACTTTTGACAAATACACCAACTATATCTCGATTAGCTTCTCTCACTAATAAGTGTATTAAAGATGTTATAAATGTTTTGACCTGTATGCTAATTGTACAGGAAACTGTAGGAGTTGCGGAATCTGCAAGATTCCAGATTCGCAGATGTCTGTTGTCTTGCATGACTTGTAACAGCCCAGAAATGGGATAAGGGAGGTAGATTTGGATGTCCTGTCCAGAGTAGATTCTTTAATTCCTTTTCAATATAAACATCCTAATATACCTTAATGCAGATCATCGCTCAATACTATAAATCATTTATTTTGCTTCAGTAGAAATAGATTGATTTGTAATATCTGGGGGTTGGGGTCTCCCATAATGTTCCTTGTGTTTAAGGGGACAGTATTCTTTATCGTTCCTTATTGACTTTAACCAACTTTGCAAAATAAAAAGGACAGAATTTTGCAGGAAAAATCAATCTGCTTGGCCAAATGCCCACTTGTTTCAGATTTCTGAATGCATGCTGGTTTTGTCTCAAAGTCATGGTTCTGTCATTAAAAAACATCCATAAATCATGTTCCAAGAACAGGTCTTAACTACCTACTGTTTTCTTTTCAAATACCTATTGTTAATCATCCTGACAGTTCTGACGCTCATAATATTGCTGAAGTTTTGAATGCCACACATTGCAGACAGCTGAAAGCTTCATGTGAAAGGGAAATATGTATCTGACATAAACCCACCATACACTAAGTATATGCACAGGTTAATCAGTAGATCAAATCTATAATATGCACAGTGTACACACATATTGCTCAAAGTACGTTATATAAATGCATGCACATGAGCTACATGTAGAGAAACAGTGTTATACTGAATGCTTTGCATGAATATCCCCACTTGCAACACTTAAGTAATTTTAAAGGTTAAAAAATGGAAATACCCAGATGTGTTCACCTTTTTTGAGTGAATGCAATATTGCAATAAGCTGTGTCTAAATCCTGCTCCTGGTTGACTTGTGGCTTTGTGTATGATGTCACTAAAGCAATTACAATATAAGGTCATGCAATAAATATTTTCTGACCTCATTTGAAATGTTTGCTGAAGGGGTGATGTGTAGTTAGTTTCATATCCAGAGTCCAAGCTCAAACCGCTCTCTCTGCTGAGTCTTGCCTTCAGAAACCTCCTCGTCTCCTTCTCTGTGGTACTGTGCTGACCAGAAGCGCAGTCCAGCTGAGAGCTGGTTCCCCATGGAGAACACAGTCCTGCCCTTGCTGAACTTTCAAAAGTAGAAGGCGCAGATGGTTCAGGCTCCACATGGAGAATGAACCCCAGGTGCATATTTCACACTTACTAAAGTCAATGTAAAGTTTAAGTTTGGCAGTTGGGGATCCAATTACAGGCAAAACTGAAGTTTCTGACACCTGCTGGAGCCTGCAGTTCTTTTTACAGGGCCGCCCCTCTCGTCCTGCTGCTGCCTTAGCTGGCTTTGTGTAAACATTTGTCCCTTTACCTTCCTCCCTTTGAAATTCAGTGACAGAAAGCTGCCTCTGTCTCTCCTGAAGCTGATCGCTTCCAAGTAAATATTTGATTTCTAAGTTGAGGTAGAGATGAAGAGAAAGATTCTGACAGTAGTTTGTAAGATAAATTCCCTCTTCAGCTGTCCAAACACTAGGGGGTTATTTGTACCTCTGCAAATAAGTTACTAAAAATAAACTCAGTTATGAAGTCTGTAACTTGGGACCTACGTGATACTTAGAAGATTATTTATTTGAATTGATTTGATGACATAGCTCTAGCCAGGACTCTCCTGGCAGCACATTCAGATTACTCTGAATTTTCCCTTATTAAGGGACAATTTGCCAATAGTCTTTGCCTGCTTGCTTGTTTTTTTTTTTTTGTTGTTCTTTATTGCAGAGCCCCCCATATAAACCGCCACTAGCCTCACAAATTCAACCATGTTTTCATTTTCCAACTATAGTTTGAATTAATTATATTGCTTGATAGAAGTTATTGACTTAGCAGACCTACTCCTGTTTTCTTTGACACGTTTGGCAGTAAACAGGCTATTAACAATTCATAATGAGTAGCTCCTGTTTGTTTTGCCTGGGTGCTTATTTTGTTCTCTCTTCCTGACATCCTTAGTGTGCCTTGTCCTCTGTCTGCAGACTCGAGGAGTGTGGGAAGCCAGGTGACTTGTGCATGGTGCTTTCTACCAGGGAAAGCATTCAGATTTGGCAGAGAGCACTTTGATTTTCTGGATGAACAATTCACTTGGAAACAATGAGTGAGGAAAATCTCTTCCTTCTGCTCCTTCTTTATACCACTACAGGAAGAGAGTATATACAGTCATTGTTCTTGAGGTCACTTTCATGATTTTTTTTACCTTTATGGATCTGGAAGGTGTAGGTGATGTTTATATCATCTGCTTTCTCTATTTTAACACAGCTGGTATTTTTCATGTACTTAACGCTGCTAGTAAGTCCCAATAGCTTGTGTTTGACTTAATGTTTCCCAGGGAAGATAGCTGATGTAGACTAAAAGCACGAAGTCCCCAGTGGCTTTAGTAGTTTATTTCCATTTTTAATAGCACCTGACATGGGAAAACTAATTTATTTCTGCTTCAATGTGTATGAATCAAGCTTTAATCTTTTCCCACTTATAGCATCTGAAATTGAGAGTAACTCAATTTCAGTAAAGTTTATACTGCTGTAAAGTGTGTGTGGAAAAGAGCAAATGTTCTTCCCGTACTCTTGTCTATACCTTGTGATAGCAGATCAGGAGATTTAGTTGATATTTCCAGAATTGCCATTGATACTGTCTGCGAGTTTGTAAATGCAAACAAGTCCATTAGCTTCTTCACTTCTGTATCTCAGTCTGAATTGTAATGCTGACTTGTTCCGTACCTTGCTATGAAACTCAATCTACATAAAGCTCTCTAGGTTAGATTAAAATCTCACTGTAATAAGTGTGTGGTTTTGAACATATTTATGTGGGCTCTTGCTAGAACTAGAATTTTCTTTTAGTTAAGACAAAGTGCATGCCTTCTGGCTATAGGGGTCTGTAGAAATGCAGAAATGCATTCTAAATGCAGAATTCATTAGAAAAAGCTCACATACTGACTTGGTTCAAGACAGCATTGCCCATTGCAAATACGCATCTGGTCCTCCCACTCTTTCCTTGAGGAAGAAAGGAGGCATATGCTCATGGATTGCTGCCCAAACAGCTAAATGCTTCCTCTTGAGCCTGCCGTAGCCAGCTCAGATAGTGTCCGGCATGGTCACACTTACACCTCCCTGGTTTATGGACTAGCTGGTCCGCAGCCATGCTCTGAGCCTTCTTCTGTCATAACATGATGAAACTGAGTTCGAAATTGAAAGTGTTTTCAAGCAAATGCACTTTACTTCACAATTAGGATAGGCTGGGTGCACACAAGCTGGCAGCTACTGTGGCTCCATTTTCAGTTTACAATGTGAGAGGGAACCTCAGGCACGATCCTGAAAAGCGTTTTTCCTGCTAGTTGCTGATTAATACTAATGAGAGTACAAGTAAACACAGGCCTATAAACTGTGTCATATTCAACTCTGCACCTTTGAAGTGCAGCTGTCTTTTGGAGAGAATAATGTAGTCGGTGAGCAGGGTGTGTCAGTGCTAAAAACAGGTTAGGAAAAGAAGCGAGACACTATTGTGCTAAACTGGAGTTCCCGAGGAAGTTACATTTGCTGGCACCCATGAATTGTGCTGAGTAGAAAGTTCGTGGATTCTGCAGCAAAAAGGCTATTTGAGCATGTAAATAGACTAGATTGACACATCCCTGAATTGTCAGTGAAATGGAAGTTGAGAAACACTTTCATGGCAAAGGCTTTTTGTGACTTTGCTCTCCTTTTAAAGTTTACCAGCTGGAATTTTACACTTCCAATGATTTACCAGCAGAAATGCTGCCACTTGGATGTCTAGCCAATAGATGGATCCTGTCAGTTAATTAAGTTTCTACATGGTATTAGTCAAGCTTCCATTTGCATGGTCTAGAAACTAAGACTTTCAAGTAAAAACTAGTAATTGCAGGCTCTAATTTTGTTTCACTCTTTGATTTGCTCTGTAGCCTTGGAAACATTAATTCATCTGTGGGGAGTGGGAGGGTGGCGCAGCAGAAGGGATGGGAAAGGTGGGCTTGTGGCTAAGAAAATGGGACAGAATGCAAGAAACCTGGATTTAATTTTTCTAGCTTCTCATTTCTGTGTGGCTGTAATCATGACAATTGTGACTGGGAAATATACAGCTGTTATAGTTTTAAAAGACCTGATAACACCTGGAAAGATGTCTACAAGCTACTACTGCCAAAGGATACCGGCTTCCAGGATCCATCAGCACTTTTATTTCAGAAAAGCCTTTTGGTAGCTAAGAATCTGATGCGAATTAACAGATAAGCAGCTGATGAGAAGGAGATACTGCAATGTATAACCACAGGAAATATGAGCTTCATAGAGATGAAAACTTCCAGTTTTAAGGACACATGTGATAAATGCAATCAAGTGGAACAGCAACATGGCACTGCATAAAATAAGTGGAATGTCATGTAAATTGATCTGAAAATTACTGGCAGTTGTACTATTCTCTGACAGAGTGATTCACATTAATTCAAGAAAAAATTTCCTTTCACTGTTAACAGACTTAATGCCCAAGCACAGGGGAAGAGGAGGTGACTAGCTGTGAAAAGGCAAGACAGTCCTGTAAACGCACTGGTTTTCTCTCTGCTTCAACTCATTTCTTTGTGCTTGTGAAACAGATGATCATGAGATTGGGTAGGTACACGATGAGGAGAAAATTCACCTTTCTGTGGGGGAACCCCTGTGAAATGCATGGAACATGGTCTTAAAGCAGGACTTTGTTAGCTTTTAGGAAACAGTGAGTCCATCCATTGTGTCTGACAGTCAGTGGATACTTTCATAAAGGATTTCATTCCTGCTGCTGGGAAACAGAGGAGCTGGTCAGAGTTAAGCAGAAACCTTTGGAGGGGGGGAACCCCCACATCTCAAATGAAAACTTTGATACTTATCTCAGTAAAAGTGAAAGGAAAATTGATTTGAAAACTGATGAGTGACTTCTGTTATTTTTGTGTGGGGGAAAAAGTGGTTGTAATTTTACCCTGAAGTGAAGTTTTACCATGCAGGTTTTCAATTTTCTTCTCGGTATTCTGTGAAGGAAATGAATGTGTTCCACAGAGAAGGTTTTCTTCTAGGAAAAATCACTTTAATTGGAAGACATTGAATGAAAACAGGTCATGATCACTGCATTCTTGTGTTTTGCTTCCCCCGACTCCTTTGCACTTTCCTGCTCTGCTTACTTTTGTTGCCACTTAAATTCCTCATTGCTCAGCTTTTCTCTCACTCCAGTCTGGGAGGTAAACAGAATATTCTTGTCTCTGACAGAGCTGGTTAGCTTAAGAAATGAGACATAATTGTAAGTGATGAGGGCTCTGACTATATCCCCATGCTGTACTGGCAGCTCTGTGCTTCAAAAAAACCCCAGGCCAAACAAAGCGAACAAGTAAATAAACATTCTTTGCTTTTCCAGAGATTTAAAGACAAATCCAATCCATTTTCCTTCATAACTTAAATTTTTTGCCATACAGACGCCAGATCAGACTAATGCCATTGTTTGAACCCAGAAGCCATGCATTTTGTTTTCCTCTTCTGCTCAAATTCTGCAGCAGAAAGGTAAAAGCCCGACTCAGCCAGGCTTCCTGTATGTCACTATTTATATGAATGTAAGAACTTGAAATAGAGCAGGTTCTCTTAGGTCTTTTGGCATGTGGAAGGAAAACCTTGAAAATTAACTTGAATACCATTCATAGTTCATCTACTCCCCCCCCCCGGCCCTTATCTTGAGTTATATTCATTACTAGGGAAGTTAGGAAAAAAAAAAAAGGGGGGTCTTTTGCTGATGACACGCTTAGAAAACTCCTGTTTGAAAGACAGTAGCTCTCCCTACAAGACATTTATGTTAATAGCTTCCTTGTTTACTGTTACAGACCTGATGAAAAGCGTATAGGAACTGGTGGCAGCAGTCTTTCAGTCATAATTAGGTTTTGCATTTCTAATGTGAACAGGCTGTGAGCAAAGCTTTCCTGTTCATCGATGCTGTGAGAGAGGTCAGCAGAATTTGCAGAAGTTCAGATATTCTGTCAATCAGCCCCTGATGTAACTCACAAAGAGCAGAACTGCCAGATTCTCAGTGTGGGGCTACATTGGTCAGGTGTCGGCTAATGTAATCTCAGGGAAAACACACCGGAGTTAAGTTCAGATGCAGTATGTGGAGGTCAGGTTTGTTTTCTATTTTAACATTTTCCACAGTTTTTTTGCATAACAGTTATATTTGCAGGCCTCCATAGATAATAACTCTTGCTAGGGACATGCAGCCAGAAGGCTGATAAAGTCAGTAAGAGGAGCGTATGATGGGTCCTCTTTGTCTCTGACCTCATTTAAGAGGTGTTTCCCCTTTGTTTCCTTTTTTAGCATTTCAGCTCTGACAGGTGCAGATTTGCCAAAAGGAATGTTAATTGCCTATTTACTGCATCCCAGCTTGTTCAGTTTACTCACAGATCATTTCCTATTCAGAGCCCAGCAGCAGATTCATTTTCTCTCTCTCCTGTTAATCTCTACTATCTGGGCAAATGCCACAGGAGCAGCACTCCCACCTCCTGAAAAGCCACCATCTTTGCGCATTAAAACCACCCAGTTCTGAATCCCAGAAAGGGTGAGGTCACATCCCTGAGAACATACAACTGCATGAAGCCAGCCAAATATGAATGTCAGCCCCGTAGGATGAATCAATGTTAAAGATCATTAGGGAACTGGGCAGATTTTAAGAAAAGGCTTTGCTGATGAGCATTTCTGTAAGCCTAAGACAGCCTCTTACCTTGCTTTCTCCTTGTGAGATAGCTTCTGAATTCTTATCTTCCGTTTAAGTAATATAGTGGCACTTGTTAGCATTTGATTGATTTTACCATAGCCATGCGATAACTTGTGCCAGCTCATTCTTGCTGGTACAAAAAGAGGAAAAGGCAACTTAAACAGATGTGAGTGTGTGGCAGAGTTTAAATGCCCCAGGAAGAAAGAAGTAATGCCATGGGCTGTTATGCCTATGAGGGTTCCAGCCCAAGGTCATTTAGCTATTTGTTTCCACTAAATAATCCAGGTTTTACGCATGTCTTCTGTCTCCACTTTGTGACTTTTAGCAATATCTCAAAGGGACTTTTTTCATTAGCTCAGCAAAGCAACAGAGCAAAGGAGGTTAGATTGTGAGCTGCTAACCTGGGCAGAGGTGTGATAAATCTTCTAAATCGTCTGCTCAAAGCATCTTCTCCCCTTTGAGGAAGGGGAGTAATTATACCAGTTCATCTACACCACTCCACCTTCTAGAACAGTGAAGCAATTGGAAGTAGCTCCTCCCCTCAGTAAAAGGTTTATTTTAATCTCTCTGCTGCTGTAGTCAAAAGAAAAATACCTGATTTCTTATCTATGGCTGCTCTTCATCTGTTGCCTGAGGAAAAGACCTCATTTGTGCATCAGGAGAAAAACTGCAGGTATTCATGAAGGCCATTGTCATTTTCTGATTTCCAGTCCTGGTCTGTGAGGTGATGGCGTGTGTAAGGATCTTATGAACTTTCAGATGGTGAATTCAAACTGTACGAAGTACCAGCTGGTATAAACTGGCAAAGCGCCATTTTGCTGCAACATTTACTGCTTTTGCTTTGAGCTACTCCATGACATTGATGGATTTGTGCTTCTTGGTAACAACTATCTGGAAAAGTTAATAGGTGGGAAAAGTTCATGAAATTCATCAAAGGCACTGAAGACATGTTTCCTTCTGTTAACCTAAAAATAACTAGGCTTTTCAAACACTAACCAAACAGGTGCAAATTACAACATCTGGCATGTTTGCTGAACAGGAGCCAAAAAGGATCAAACAAGTTCTGATGGAAAAAGTAAGAGCATTTGTATAGTGAGGCTAATTTTGCCCAATATTTGGAAGCTACAAAGAAAAACAAACCATAAAAGATGCTGTCTTTTAAAAAGGACTGTAATCTTGTGGTTTGCTTATGTAATATACATGTGACTTAAATTAAGAACACTCCTGTACTTTCTTGAATAAGGAAATTTTTCTGAACTAGGGCCTTGGTGCCCATTTTAAAATTATGTGCATATACAAATTTATTGTAGATGTCCTTCCCTGTGCCGCAATAGCTTTGTAGAGACAGGACCCAAAGTACTGTAGAATCACAGCTTGCATTTATTTGCACTGCCTGTATTTTTCACAGATGGGGCTGTTATGTTCTGGGAATGTTGCTGAGATAGAATGTTACCATGAATTGACTCTAGAATTAGGTTTGCTGCTTTTTTTTCAGTAAGGCTTGTAATACTCAATGTGGACTAAGGACTAGTAACTAATGGGAAGCAAAAGGGAGAGGAATTGAAAATGGAACGTCTGTTTGAAGTGGGTAAGTCTGTTGGTAGCTCGCATCTGACTTTTCCTAAGCAATGATGTTCTTGAGTTTGTTAAATGATTACAAACTGGTGAAAAATGTTTTGTTCTCAAGGTACTCCAAGAAAAGTAGGTATTTACTTAACTGACTATGAGTGTATTTCCATTTAATTCCTTTCTCTATGCTTAGATTTTATTAGATACAGTACTTCCTCGGAAGATTTACTACTTTCATTCTACCCTCCAACCTTGGCTGCTCTTGAAACTGTGCAAGGAAAAATAAAAACTTCCTTAGGGCATGCAGGAATTGCAGCTGGGCAGTGTCTTCAAGAACTTGGACAGAACCACTTTGCAATCTCGCACTTACTCATCTGTTTCAACTTGCACAAAACCAGGTCTGCTGTGTTCAAAGTTATAATGTGCGGCTGCAGTCAGTGAGGGATCTAGCAGTTACAAAGAGATTCCATCTGTCCAGAGTTCTTTGAATAGGTCAGGTTTGAGTCTACTATTCCATAAAACCGGGAATAACTGCACTGTGAGACAGTGCAAAACAGATATGAGAGGAATCAGACTCACAAGGCTGATGCCTTACAGCAGGAAGATTAATCTGATTAGGCCTTGGCTTTGTGTGATTGCTTTGGGCCCAGCAGGCCTCTTTATAACCTTTTCACAAACACAACATTTCTGATCAACTTGTCAAAGTGTTGCAAAAATGTTATTAGGTCTGGATCTTTGTTGTCAGGGTCAACAAGGTCCGCTCCCTTCTGCTCTTGCCTCTGTGCAAGGAATGCAGTTTCCCTTCAGCGCTGGCACTGTGCTGTTTTTCTACTGTTTTTGTATCTGTCTGGAGCGGAAAAGCTCATATAAACCCTGACACAGGCAAACTAGCAATACCTGCTTTTCTCTTGTATATACAGAATCACTTCTGGCTGCTGCAGCTTCCCTCTGTGCTATGGTTGTTTTTAACCTTGTTTCTTCACACGTGGCCACCTTATGTGGGGCTGCAGCCAGTATACCTGACAGGTAGCATCGCAGAAATAATGAGGTTAGTGTTTCGGCTGCACTCGGTCCTCAGAATATAATAGTATTAAGTTATGTTCAATACAAAGTGAGTCGTGGTCGTAAGCGGGTTGTGAAAAGAAATGTGATTAAATGGTGGGAGAGCTCAGTATCAAATTCTCCACACTGGAAACTTCATTTGGTTCGGAATGTCTAGGACAAAATTGGATCCATAATGGGCTATGTGTTGTGTTAATTTATTAATACTTTCACTTCTCCACACCATCACCTCTTGGTTCATCTGACTGAAGTCCACTGATACCTCACCTCAGACCAAATGTTTCATATAAGGCATAATGAGAACTGTTGGACTAAACATTTTTGCGAGCTATTGGCTGCAGAAAACACACAGACTTCTCAAATTGAGATACTCCTTTGAAAAAATGCCACAAATGTCCTGTTACCTGAGGTAGTTGCCCTGCAGTTAAATAAGCCTTTCTGATTTTATTTACAGCAAAGATGTAGTTGTAGTATCCGCTATCGGGTCCAGAATGCAGTAAAATCATAACTACTTGATCAGATGAAGTGTAATGGTCCTGGAAATCGGTATGGTCTGGAATGGCTGATTATGGCTGTCTCGGATGATGTGTGTCAGTGAGAGCAAATCACTCAAATCCTTGGGAAGTGTTCCTAGCATGAAAAGTTCCACCAGCCAAACTCTGCCATGCCGCTTTGCACATGCAGAATCCTGAGTTGAGAGCCGTAGCAGTGGGAGCTGCGCTCAGAGGCAGTAGCACTTTTCCACAAAAGTAGTTCCATGTAAATAAATGGAACTATTTGTGGAACAAGAGATGAGCTGCCATAAGTGGAGTCACTCAGAATTTTTTTGTTGGAACGGGTCAGGAAATTGTTGATTCCATTAAATCCATTTGACTTAATTTTCTTTCCAGTATTGGTTTGGGGTTTTTTTTTGGTTTGGGGTGGGGTTTTGGTTTGGGTTTTTTTTTCCAGAAAAGGGGATCAATTTTGACAAGAATTCTTTTTCCTATAGGATAAAATGTATGTGGAAGTTGAAACTGTCAAACTAACTCTTGTTTTGACTTAGTATATTTCAAAATGGGTTTGAGATGAGCATTTGCCTTCTGCGGCCACTTAGTGTTTATTCACAGTAACAAATTGGAGTTTCATTGATTTTTCAGTTGTTTTGTGAAGGCGGAGGTATTTGATTTGCACTAAAATTATAAACAAAGATGCAGGAAGGACAGATGCACATGTAGCATGGTTAGAAAGTGGTTGGAAATCACACATTTCTGGATTTCAGTCATGTTGCTCCTTGTTGTTTGCTTCCATCTCCCTAGCTCTGGTTTTCATGTTGTTTCCAATTTCCCATGGTGGTTTGTTTGGTTGTTTTGTTTTGTTTTTTATTTGGCTTTTGGGAATCATGTTAGCATTTTTCCTGAGCTGTTTAATGCTGATCTATGGCAGGTGTGAGGAGTCTTATTCAATATGCTTGAAGCAGCATCACTGATAGGAAATCAGGGCCCTTGGTATATTGAAAGCAATACTGAAAAATAAAAGAATAACAATGAGCTCTTTACTAGTGTCTGTGCTTCCCACTCCCATCCCCAAGTCATGTCAGCAGTAAAGTGCTTAAAGCAGGGAAGGCTGGGCCCAAGTGCAGCACTGGCGTTGAGTATGTGTTAGCAGCAGCCCACCTCTTGGGCCTCTGCATTCATCCTGCGGTGTTCAGACATGAGGGGTTTCCACAGAAGCCTCAAAACACTGCTTGCAAAGATCTAACATGTAAAAAGTCTTTTTTGTTTTGACACAGAAATGATCTCTGCTCAGACGGTTTTTGCCTTTGAGAGAACTAGGCTTTGATTTTCCTCTTATTGTGCTATTAGATAATGCATTCTTTGGAGGACGGACTTTCTTTTTCTGTATGAGCAATTCCTCGTCCAGGGGGGGACTTCTTGATCAGCATCACTTCTCTACTACCACAGTTCAATGGCAGGAGCGATAATAACGTTAAGTTTTTAAGTCATGTTTTCAGAAGTACCAAGGAGTCCGATGTGTCGAATTATTTGTAGGATTGGTAGAATTAGTTGCAAAAATATCTCTAAGGCAGGATTCTTCACAGCTAATGTCTGCCATGGGAAAGTTAGATATTATACATGCAAATTAGCTTGTTCCCTGTACAGACAATGGACAGAAATTAACATCTCCGTGGCACTTGTAAGATATGGGTGTCTTACAGCTTTCTGAAGATGACTGACTTGCTCTCTGGAGATGCAAAAGTGAGGGTATATACCTAAATTTGAGGTAACCAAAGTTTGCTAAAATGAGGTAAGATAAAAGACACCTCTACTAAAAACAAACAAACCAAACCCAAAACAAAAAAAAACCCACCCACCCAAAAATAGCATTTGGGCATCTACAGGTTTTTTGATACACGCTAGGACTTAATACTCATTGATTCAAGACAAATTAATGTACTTAAAAACTTTTGAAAATTCCATTAGTGACTATCTGTGTCTCTAATTGTCTAAATACAGTAAAAAAAAGCATGGCTCATGAAAGCCTAAGTTGTAACATAAGCACTCAAGAGCTTAAGTGTGGGAATTTCAAAAGTGTTTATGTGATTTAGTAGTTTAAACCCTGCTAAAAATCAGCAGGACGTATATCCTTAAATGCCCATCGGCTTTTCAAAATTGAACTCTGCTCATAACGCAACCACTACTCTTCAAAAAATTTATTGCTTATCCAATCCTGAGGCATAACAGCAAGCAAATATATATGATTACAAAAAAAATGTGAAACACTTTGCTACTCATTATGTTCCCATATGTTTCTAACAGTGTTGGGTGAAATCCCCCAACTCCTTTTCACTATACCGTTAGAACCAGTAATGCTGAATCATTTAAATTTTTTTCTCAAGAATGATTTATCTGTCCAGACTA
This sequence comes from Ibidorhyncha struthersii, assembly GCA_013398815.1. NCBI lineage: Eukaryota > Metazoa > Chordata > Aves > Charadriiformes > Charadriidae > Ibidorhyncha > Ibidorhyncha struthersii. Next base: position 389,443 of record VZSZ01003995.1, read on the forward strand.
TGCGAATATAAAAGCAATATAAATCCCTATTGCCTGAAAAAAGAATGAAGTCTATACCTTTCAAATAACTTTATATCCTTCAGCACTGGTAATAAATATCCTCCTTTTTCTATGAAGTACTCTGTTCGGTGCCTGTAGCCCTGAATTATTTGTCTCATATATGGAGTATCTCTGGATATGCAAATTAAAAGGAAGTTTTTAAGTGTTGTCTTTCCCTCTTTCTGGTGTACTGCATTGTCTAAATACTTCTTATTTAGACCAGCCTTACAGTAATCAAGTATTGTAGGTTTTTTGGTAAGCTTGTTGACTCAAGCATTAAACCTCCTCCTGTTTTTCAAGAATATTGACTCCGGTCAAATTTTCAGTTGGTATAAATCAACACCCAATTCCAAGGACCTACACAACGAATTATGTATAACTTATGGCCTATTTTTAAATCTTATAGAAGACTTCAATAGCCTTCAATAGATCCATAATATACTGAGGGCTTTGTATTTTTAATTCTAGCTGTCTGAACTTTTTATTCAAAACTTTGTTGGCAGGAAGTATTTTTATTCATTTGCACGGAACTCATGCAGGAAAGGGCCTTTTAAAAATTAAAAAATAAAAATACACATTCATGTTCATTTCTGTCTTACATCATTAAATCCAAAAAACAGTTTTCTAGGTTAAATATCCCTTTATTGTGGAGATTAAATAAGAATTTTACAGTATTTTGCAAGCTAATGGAGGAAAGTTACCTTCGGGGTGACACTGCAGTGTTTTAAACAGCGTAATGCTCCCACACAACAGCTGAATCCAGGGGGTGAAGAATACAATGTTAGAAATTGCACGGGGGAATTTTACCTTGAAAGAGCTGAACTAAAATTGATCCAGGCCAACAAGATGAATAGTCTGATGCAAACAAGTAGTGCTGTGGGATCTTTAATGACCTCGTATGATCAAGATCATACCCCAGATTTGTTGCCTGAAGCTTTATGGTCCACCAAACCATAAAATCATGCTTGGTAATTGATAGAGTGCTGACTCAAAAGCAGGCTTGCCACCGACAGGTTCACCCATACTGCTTCCTACTGCCTCAGGCTTTCTTGGGAGTAGTGCTGATCTAATGCAATTTCTCTCAGACTGTAAGATGTGAGGGCAAAAAAAGGCGAATTGTTTTTTTGTCTCTAGTCCAGAAGGTGTCCCAAAGAATTTACTATTTTCCTTCACAGGGAAAGGAAAAGCTGCACCTCAAAGACTGTCAGGGCTCTTGGGAACTCTGAATCAGTAACCAAATCACAATAATTCAGTCTGACAACAGCTTACACACAGTACTACAATAAGCTATTTCTTTCATCCTGAAAGAAAAGGGAATAGAATTCTCAATCCGTAAAAACTGGTAACATTTTAAAACTGGTTTCTTTTGTTTTATTTCTAAAGTCAGAAATCCTTCTAAACTTAAAAAAACCCCACACCCAAACACCCCAAAACCAAAAAAGCCTACCCAAAAACCAAAACAAAACCCCCAAACTTTCCCAACCTTTATTACTTAACTTTGGCTCAGGGACTGAGATGCCGTGTGTATTTCCACACACAGTGCACAGTCAATTTTCACGTCTTCCAACCTCCACAACACTGTCTCAGTTGAAGACAAAACAACAACGACAGACACGGATGTTATTACCCATCTACCAGTTGGTTGTTACTGCACTCATACGCACGCGCAGGGCTTGCTGCTGCAGTGCCAGAGCTGCACCGCCTGCGGGAAGCGTGCTTGTTAACCCTGCAGCTAGTGCTCTCCTTTTTTCTGTGTGCTGGTCTTAAGTCTCAAGTAAAAGCCATTATCTTTGTTTACTGAATATTGCCTCAGCTTGTGTTCTGTTGACTTTGGGGGCAATAATGATGTAGTACATTCAACATATTAATATTTGTGATATATATCAGAAAGCCCCAAAGGAAAGAAATTAAATGTGTGAGTGTTTATGTATAACTTCAGTATACTTGCGGCGTGAAATGCTTATAGGCTCTGGTAGTCATTTAATAGTAGTTGATGTGGTTCCCACAGAGTTGAGAAACCAAAAGTCGAAGTGTCAAGGTTTTTAATTTTGTTGAGACGTGCAGGACTGGGCTGCTGGGCCAGAGAGAGTATTCTTGTACATCCTTGGTCTTTTCTTCATCAGAATGGCTTTGCTTGGAGTAGACTTTGATTATTGCCGGATCTCGCCTCTGTATTCTGCTTCCTAGGGAGAGCATTTTGCAACGGGAAGGTCATGAAATAAACCCCTTTACATTCTGGGTCTGATTCTGAACTCTGCCACTGGACTGTTGCGCAGCTTGCCTTGCTTCTCCGTGCCTCTGCTGTCCTGTCTATAAAATAGGTTTAAAAAAAGAAAAGTGTTTAACTCTGCTGCAAAACACTTTGAGCTGTATAGGACTATGAATTCTTATTTCACCTATGTTGCTGTTATTTGGAAAGATTTTAACTCTCAATCACAGCACAAAGTCAAAATCTCCTGTCATTTTTAGGTGGTGGTTGTGAGCACTAGATTAGTCATGGCTCTGAGCAGACCTGCACTGATTTTTGTCAAACTACAGTGAGGAGAGATTTTCAGCTTATCAGCATACAGGGAACTGTGCAAGGAAGTTCTGAAGGCTTTCCTGTAAAACCGAAAATCTAATTATCGCTTACCTGTATGTTGTAGGGCAGAAGGCAAACTCCATCAGCAATTCGGCAGCCATTTGGAGGCGGTAGCAGGAGGAGGGCGTACTGCTGAAAGCTGTCCTACAAAAAGCACATGACAAAGGGATTTTGCTGCACCTTCCAAATGTTCTTTGTTACCTTTTGCTGCTTGCGATTTGATGAACGTCTATCATTGTCACTCCTGTTATAGGCGAGGTTGTCAAATGCTTGAAGCCAGAGCCCTGAAAGAGATCTGTGCTGCTCACTTATGTAATACCAAATATGCTTGCACAGTAAGAAAGCCTATTAAATATTTAAACCCTGTCCTTTCCTCAAAAGCAGAACAGCAGAGATGATTTTCCATGGAATTTAACATTAAACTCTGGCAATTTGTACAGCTGTGCATATAAATAGTTTGCACATCATCTCCAGAGGGTAAGGTCACCATGCCTCATACATTTCAATACCGTAAGTTACATAGCAACAACCTTCCTGTTTCTGTTTCCTTGTTATTTATCGAAAGGGACTTAAAAATTGGGATGAAGTACCATTGATTTTTGAGAGATGAATGAATGGAAGTTGATTGTAATATTTTTCCTTAATCGCTTAATTTTTGTCTCTTCATAGAACAAGAAAGATAATAACAGTCCATCAGCAATGGGGACTGGGTGGCATAAAGCTTTTTCAAGGAAAGAAATCAGAACCGACAACTGTCTGATTTCACTTAATGCAATTTGTTCCATGACTGATCTGCAGACCCCTGCTTCATTACCTTATACAAACTTAAACCTGTTTTCCAAGAAGGAAAAGATTCTTATTTGCAATTAGAATTACCCAATTACACACCACTCATGAAAACTCTATGCATATTTAGCTCCAACAGATGAAAGCAGACTTTTAAAATGCCAAAGATATATTTCTTCAAATAATAAACACTTAGGAGTTAATATCATGAAAGTAGTCTGTACAAACAAAACACAAGTGTCTCAGGATTAGTTCTCGCTCCCTGTGCTTAAACAACTCCGATGTTATTAATTTCAGTGCAAATTCCCTAGGGCAGAATTTCAATTGGTGAAGGTCTGCTGAAAAATAAAGACGAGGTGGTTGGTTAACGCAAATGGATTGAGAAGATCTGATGCTTTGCCACTGACCAGGGATTGAGCTAGGGAAGGCCAGATCCTCTCTGTCACTGCTGCACGCTGCCTCCTTTGTATGGTCCTAACACAATTAGGCTTCGACGTATTATGGAACAACGCCTGGGTCTTCTCCACTGGCAGCTACAATCTACTTTGGCTGTATTTCAAATAGAAATTATATATTGAACAGTACTTTTTTCCATACTGTTAAACTTCTCCATTCGTTTTACATGGAGCTAATATTTGCTTATTTCAATCTTGGGCATTTTATGTACTTATTTATCATTTGGGTAGAAGTATGCTAATTGACTCACTGGTAATTCAAATGCCTCCCGCTGTGGATGCATCAGAGGGAATTGGTTGTTTCTGCTGGCTCTCCAACTTGTTAATTGAGAAGCTATTCAATTATAGGTAATATACTTTTATTGCTAATAAGATATTCTGGTATCAACAACATCCCCAATTCTGAAATTAAATTTGCAGGAATTATAAGAAACTTGAAACTGGCAAAAAGACTTCAAAAGTCTTACATATAAATACTTGAATCAACACCAGCTTCAGAGAAGTGAAAAGTAAATCAGTAAAATTCTTATCATAGTTACTTTACTATTTACTTGCTCACTTGCAGGAATTTCAACGGTTTAAGACAACTTTGAGGCTTATGTCAAAAAAGGCTGAAGTACATTTATGTCATTACTGGGTGCCAAATCCTCAGTCAGCACAAATCAGTGTTATCTTCACTGAATTTGGGCCGGTCATGCTGATAGTGACCAGCTGGAGGACAAGGACTATTGCCTCCATTGCAGCTGGCAGAACATTAAAAAAACAAACAAGCCAACCCACTTATCACATTCGGTTATTTTGTAGTTTACTTCATAAACTGTGTTATTTCATAATTTTCATGAGTAGACATACTTGCATGTCTTTTGTATTGAGGTTTGTGTCATGTCCGTGCATTTGCCTTGGAAGTATGTGCATATCCATCTGCATTAAAAAAATAACTTCTGTCTCCTACAAGAGATGAATCCATAGGCTACCACTTTCTCTTCTCGTTACAGGCTTTGGCACAGAGAACGCATCTAAATTTTAATGCTCAGACGTAGTCCCTGAAATATCCTAGGGTGTTTTACTATCCTGACCTGTCATCATTTCATATTTTGATTGGGATGGTGGTTCCACCCTGCTCTGTCTCTCACTGGCACTGTAAAACAGTGAAATGAGTACAATAACTATGGCAAGGCACAATACAGACTACTGAAAAGCTCAGTGTGGCCCCATTTCCCATGCTATAGCTTGTGGAACATATACAACACCTGAAGTATTCAGTAGTCTATTTTTTTGGCGATAAGGTGCCTTGACAAAACAGAATGTGTGTCATGGTTTAGTGAAACAACAAGTCAAGGATGAGAAGTAGTAAAACCATTCTTAACGTGTTTTATTTGGGGTCTGGTGCTTCCAAGAGGCTAAAAACTAGTAAGATCTCTCATGTTAACATCCAGTGTCACTTCAGTGGTGGAAACGAGAGAACTGGACTGTGTTCTTCAGAATCTTAAACAGATAGTTGTCTTACAGACAATAAAATCCAGCCCTAGTGACATATTTAAAGAGCAACTGTAGTCTGCTTTCCCCTCCTGCAATCTTATGAGTGAGTTTTTAATTTTCAGCTAACCTTTGCAGTTCACCTTTAAATTGAATTTTCTCTTGAGTGTATCTAGTGAAAGACCCTCAGCAACTTCCCGTGGGAGAGTATTCCATGAACTTAATGAACTCATCTTCTAGAGATCTTCCAATCTTTAGTGTTTAGTATGAAGCTTTCCCTCTGTTGCAACTTGTATGTTACATCCACGCAGATCTTACTGGTTGTTCCTTATTTACAAAGATACTCAGTAGGATTCAAGCATACAATATAAACTAAGTGTAGGTACAGTTATATTTAGGCTTCTAATTACTTAAACCTTCTTTGAAGATGGGATTTGGGAGCTTTGGAAGTTGTACTGCGTGTCTTCTAGGGGCTTTGCTAACTCAGGCGATAGTCCCTCAAACAGGTAAGCTTGTTGACGTATCTTTTCAGGACCTTAGAAATGTAATTTGCTTCACCTAAATCTGAGCCATGGATCTTTCTGGGGAAAAAATGAAGCAATTGTCAGTGTTCACCAGCAGATTCTGACTCTGAATTAGCCTCCTTGGAAATTATTCACATGGTGAGAGGGAAGAAATGAGAATCAATCCACAGAGTCTACTCTGCACGGCTTCCTTCTCCTCTGAAAATAGGTTTTTATTGCTCTTCCGGTGTCTCCACAAAATGGCTTCGTGAGTACAGGATTCAGAACTGAGCACGAATCAATACAGAGTTAAACTCGTGCTTGCTTATTTCCATTTCCACCTAAGCAAGTTCGTGCTTTGTCGGTTGATTTCAAATGCCAGTATATTTATCTATTTGTGTCTCTTCATTTTTCCCCCAAAGGCAAAAGATGTTCACAGCAACAACAAAAGGGAAGAGAAGTATGAAAAGATTAGTTTGATCAAAGGAATATCATGTCACACCAGAAGATTGATTTTCCTTTCCTCCTGGACTGCCATGCTCCTTCTTTCTCTGCTGGCCGCAAGGCTGTTGCAGAGTTCGCTTCCTCGTGTCTCACCATGCCTTGCATGTATGTCTTTTGATTATGACTCGTCTCCTTTTAATATCACACAAACAAGGCTCTGTCATGTCCCAAGTGCTGTCTGACCTCTTTGTTCCGTGATGGAAGGATAGACAGTTGTTCGGTTATCACACTTCCCTCGCAGGTAGGCGTCTCGGGACAGGACGTTCAGCCTAGCTCTGCTGTCCTGTCTTGTTAAGAAAGAGCAGCAGATACTAGGACGAAAAAACTTATCATTTAAAGACAAACCAGTGCAAGGCTGGATGTCTTTTTCTGTTTACACTACCGCTGAATCTTAACATATGATTAGCTCCCGCTGTGCCAGAGTGCAGGCTGGAGTTTTGATGGACAGAGGGGAAACAGAAAGCAATAATATTTTAACACTTGGTATCAAATCACCTTTTGTTTAATGGGGATAAGGAAACAATCCAATTTTAATAATGCTAGATCACTCTGCCTAAATGAAATGGGAACAGGAGATGAGAGGCTGGTAAACAGCGTTGCCTGCCAGCAGGAAAACAGGTTTTAATCCTATAAATCACAAAAGGAAATTGCTAAGGCTCTATCTCATACAATTAAGCCAATTTAAGCCTGACTATTAGGGGAAAAAGATTACTCATAAATTGTGGCATTTCAGTATGGAGTTTTGTGATAGTGTTGGATTCACACGTACAAGTCCAGTCTCCAGAGGCCTGTCTTCCAGTAACCTGGTATCCGGGGCTGCTGGCAGCAACCGTAGTTCCATGATAGTTCAATGCTTTCTTTACACAAGTGACATTTTGCTCCAAAATTCATGTAGAGCCAACCTGCCTCATATAGTATCAGGATCTAAGCTATTAGAGTTCATCTCTCTTTTAATACCACGTAGAGAGACTACATTTCTGGGACACAAAAATGAGGTAAGGTGTACCTTACAAGCCAGGTACAGAAGCAGGTTTTCCAGTATATCATCTGACTTATTTCCCTTTCTTCGTGAATGATTAAAGATTAAATCTCCTGCTCACCGGCTGCTCCTAGGGCAGTTCCAGAAGGTTGGCGTGTTACACTTTGGATTTCAGGCTGAAATTCAGTCGTATTGGATACTTTTGCATGTACTGGAATATTGTTACTTGTGAGCTGGAATGAGGTATAGTTCTCTGCTCTCTGGCGTTTCGAAGGACTCTTCAGTTTGATATGTTTTAAATCTGTTCTAAAAGATTCTTGGTTTAATTTTAGAATAAATGATCACTTTTGACTTCCCTCTGCACCCCAGTAAATATTATTGTATATGAGGGAATCATGCAATCCACAGGTATTAGAGATAAAACAAACACCAGTCATCTTTTATCTAGACAGTCCTGCAGATGTCTCCTGAATAAATTCAAAGATCGCAAGCCCATGAGGTTATGCTACCATTTATTCCATTTATTCTGACTTTGCGTGAAACACAAACCAGAGAGTATCATTTCAGATCCTTGTCCCTTATTTAGCAGCTTCTGGTAGGATTTGAATGGGTGTTTTAAGGTTATATGAACTTGATCTAAAAGTCTCAAAATCATGCAATTTACCACTTCCTCCTAGAGTCTGTTCCATTGGCTACTTATTCTGTGTTAAAAAGCTGAATTAGGGTTTGTTTTGTTTTTTTTTTTTAATTGTAATGACTTAAGTGTGAGGGTGTTTTTGCATACCTTTTCTGCTGTCAAGGTCTTCAGTAAGTTGCACTGATTGGCAGACTATTAAAACATTCCACAGTGTATGGTGAATACAAGGCGATCAAAATAGACTCTTCTTCCTGAGCCAGCTTTCAGAGGCTTCTTAGAAATAGTCCACAGACCACAAGCTGAAAGCGACTTGGACAGTGCAGTTCTCTGTAGATTGGTATCGCTTTGTGGATATGCGTGAGCGAAGCACCAGCAATCATCTCAGAAGTTTACCTAAGCAAAACATCTAGTACACCACACACCTTGTACGGAAACTATTATTACATTGGCTATTGGTTTGAAAGGTTGGCAAGTGAAGTGTTAAAGCTGCTATTGCAGAGGTTTCTTGCCTGTCAGCTCTATTTCAGACAAAAGGCATGGTTAATTGAGCAGCTAGAAGGGATCTGCTTGTAGAACAAGGTGAGTAATTGAAAGGTAATGGCGTGGCTATTGACCAGCAGGTGCTTGAAGCCATACCGATGAGAGCCTGGAGCAGAGGCTATAAAGTGCTGGGGAGGCTGGCGAAGAGTGGGCTTGTAGTCTGTTCTGCTTTGCCAAACTCTGGCGATAGAGCTGTAGAGAGTATGGGAAGAAAGGATGTAGATCTTTCTAGAGTATGTTATTGCAGTTATTAAAGCAGGGCTGGCCAGTGTGTTACTGGAAGACCTTTCTTTATTTCTCTTTTTTCATAGTCATCTGTTTTCTCCTGTTCTAGTCAGATGCCGTGAGCCGCTGCCATAACCAGAAACTGGATTTACATGATCCCTGAGTAGTCTTTCTCTGAGAAAGCCTCGCTAAGAAAAAAAACGTTGCAGCTATTTGTGGGCTGCTTTTGCAGTATGCTTCACAGCTTGAACACCTCAAGTATAACAGATGAATTTTCAATCTTTAAAAGCAAACATTCTATATAGCAATATGGCTTGCATTATCAAACTGGTAATACAGTACAGGTGGGGATTTCTTTTTTTGTTTAGGCTGCTGGATAATAAACAGGCATTCTTATAAAAAAAAGAGAAAAGAAGAAGAATAAATTGTATAGGTGATTTTAACAGATTGATTTTATCAGCCCTCCACTGGAGCTTTGATAGCTCTCTGAGTGGCTGCGCTATAGGGAACATTGCAAAGAGATTGAGTAGCAACAGTTTGGTTTCCTAGAGCAATCAAGTGAAAGCTCTGAATGACCTGATATAAAAAATCCCAATAGATGCAAACATGAAAACGTTTGTTAAATTGTTGTTGCGAAGATTAGAAAAGTTTAAAGAATAAGTTTTTTAAATTGCAATCTTTTTGTTGTTTTGTCATGATAAGCTATGAAGAGTAAAATGAAATAGCAGATGCAGACCCTTTTGTGATGCAGATGGTGTAATCCAGAACTAAATATGAATAAACAGCACTTGTTAAAAGAGCCTTTTGCTGCTTCACTGCAGTCCATTCTGAAAAAATAATACAACATGTAACAATATTTCATACACTCCTATGAAACTTTTAAAGCATTTTGCAGTGTAGGAGAAGCATTATTATCTGTGTAGTGATGATGGGGAAGCTCAGAAACAGATCCTGAAACTGCCCGGTACCATCTTTTTCACCTGTTAAGAGCAAATGCAGCTGTTAGTATCTCTTGCTTGTGAGATGTCATTAGACAGGTCCAAAGATATCAACCTCTGTGGTAAAATGGGGAAGAATCAGGTAAAAACCTTGATCAGTTCTCCTTGCTAATCAGTACAGGATTCACAGTATATTTCATTGTCATCCTAGTCGTTATTCTTGCGTGACTTCTCTACTTATTTCTTGCTTCAATCCACAAAGATGATGAACCTAGTTAAGGAGTGCCCTAAACCGATTCTGCTTAAGCATTATAAAACTCAGTGCAGATTTTTTCTGTATCATCTGGTTGATTACTGAGATAGATTTTTCTTTTGAGAGAGAGATTACACTTTATCAGATTTTTTTAAAAACTATTTTAAGTTAAAATGATGTAATTTTTTTTTATCATAACTACAAGGCTGGGATCCAGGTAATAGGAATTTAGAAGTAAAACTATGTATCCTGGGTTATATCAGCGCTCTCTGATCCTCTGCCATTTTGCAGGCAAGCAGTTCCTGTATGAATGCTGGATTTTTTAGAAATCCTCAGTTATGGCTGTCTAGTATTGTTTAGTGGTTTTAGGTTTCTAATTCACTTCAAAATAAATCCCATCATTGGGTATAGAAATTAACAAAGGTGCATGTACTCTCTCAGGGTCTTTATCCTGATGGAGATCAGTGACTCCAGGCTGAATTTCATGTTCCGACTGATTCAGAGCCTATTCAGAGCCAATTCAGATAAGCGTCATCCCAAGTGATTCTGAGAGGAAGAACTCAAACCACTAATACTGGTTCACATGCCATCTGGCCTACAGCACAATCATCTCTCCTTTTTTCCTTTTGACTTTCTGCCTCTTAAGGTGGCCATAAAGTGAAAAAACTTCCAGGAAAATTTTACCTGAAACAGTCAAGCTTGTGAAATGTTTCAGGTTTGAAGAAATTTGTTTCACTGAAAAGGTTTCGGTTTTCAGAACATTTAGGGCTCCCAGAACTGCAGGGCTTAGACCCCCCGGTGTCAGAATCTGTACGTCCATGCAACTGAGGGTAGTCCATGTTTCAAAGGATTAAATAGTCTTAAGCCAGACCCCAGGGCAAAATAGAAAGCATAATGCCTGATAATAATATGTCCTTAAGCTTAGACAATAAATTAATTGGTAGAATTAACATAATGAGGTTTCAGAAGGTTATAATTACCATGTTACCCATCCGCCCGATTCGTACCAAGGTATGGATTGCAATATTAGTAACTTGGAAGCAGCATTTCAGGTTACAAATTTCAAGTGAGGAACAAGTCATCCATCCCCTGCAGGGTATTTATTGTTATGCTGGCTGAACAATTAGCTTCCCTTTAGAAAGCAGTCTACCAAACCTTCTACTATTTGTTTATCACTATGAAGAGCAGCATTCATCAGCATCATTGAAATTAGTATTAGTCTTAAAGAGTATCTTGTTTTTCTTTACTTTTTAAAGTTAGAATAAAATTATTGAAAATTACATTTTTAAGATACACTTTTTTACAGATAAAGCTCTCTTACATCCAATTATAAATAATAACGAATATTCCATGGAGCCTTTCATAACAGCTCCTGTTAGGCCTGAAGAGCAGTCAAGCAAAAAGTACATTGTAATAAGGTCACAAATGCTGTAAATTACTGGGTTCTCATCCTTGCATACATCTCGCAGTGGGCCAAGAGGGTTTCACTTCATTAAATATGAGAAGTCACAACTCATACTAAATCACGCCACAGCATCTGAATCATTAAATAGAGAACATAAGAAATTGCACCACATGGAGATGTGCTTCTCCTTTCTTTTTAACCTCTTATTTGCTATCAGCACATTTTCCTCTGCCTTGTGTGCAGATTTCAAAGTAACAGCCTGAACTTGCAGGAATATGGCTAAACACCTCTTGCCTGGCCATAGTAGACTTTGGATAATATGCTGGAAAAAGAAGCTGCCAAAGCAGTCTTAGGGTGGAGAGCTCAACAGTCTGTAAAGGCTGTAAAAGCTTCGGGATCCCATGTGCTGCCAGAACATCAATGGCAACTGCTTAAATCTCAAGGTGCCAAACCTCTCGAGTACCCATTATCTTGAATGAGACTGGCGAGGGCCCAGCAGAGGGGAAGTGCAAGGCCTGTGCACTTCTCTTACTGCTGGGCGAGAGAGGACTCAGCTTAGATGATACTCCCGAAACTGTGCTCTTAACACTGGGATTTTGAAGCCAGAAGCAATGCTGCTCTTTGGCAGGAGAGCCTTTCCCTTCCATCATATTTGGAAAGCTTGGTCTGTTGCAGCCTTCAAAATTAAATTAAAGGCTCTTGCCTGCTGCGGCATTCAACTTCTGAATATTTATAGGTGATTCTGTAAGACTTCCAGAGGCCTCCGCTGAAGGGCAGCCACAGCATAAACGCATCTGACTGCTGGTATGCAGCTGACAGTGCTGTGGCTCTGACCTCTGAGTCCCACCTTGCTATCTTTTTCTTAGGGTTTGATTAAAATTGTTTGGTTTTGTGTACTTGTCCAATGAAGGCTGCAGCTCTTTGTAAACGAGTGAAGTGAAAAAAACAGGTTTGAAGGTTTTTTTTATTGACCATTGCAGTAGCCTAAGCACGGAAAACCTATCTATTCTTTGTAATCACTGCCACTGTGGTTATTTCTACTATGGTGGTACCTGCACATGAGAACCACGACCAGAACTGTAGCAGTGGGGAGTGTGTGCCCTCGGTGAGGGCATCCCAATCATTAAAAGACTGGAAAATAATTGAAGGAAAGGCCTGCCTTCTCTAAGAATGGGAAACTGAGGCACAGCATCTAACTGGCTTATACCATAGTTTGGCTTTGGGACAAGCCCCATCCCACACTGTCTGTGAATCTGTATCGTATCCTAGAAATGGATTGGGAGACTGGACATTCAGATTTAATATCTTAATAATATAACACATCCATGGATTTTTTGAAGCCAGAAGTATCTTCTAACTAAGAATCTACAGGACTTCCCTAAATGAGTTCCTGCTTTATATATAGTATTTGGGCTCAAAATTTCCAAGTAGTACTGGCATAATGTGCCAAAGATTAAATGTTTGCATTTAAAAAAAGGGGGGAGAGGGGAGATGTATTCTTCATCTGAATTTATCCAACTTTACCATTCAGCTTTTACTGCTTCATGTGTCTTCTTCAGCTGCTATCATATTTCTGTGCTCCACGTTGGTACTTCAAGTGTGTTATTAAGTCATCCCTTAACTGCTTTGTAAGAAGCTTCTCTTTGATGAGCTAAAACTTTAAGGGAATATAAAAGCATATTTTGGTGAATAGGTTCTGTAAGTTATTTGTTGTTGTTTTAATAGTAAGAGTTATTTTGATCAGTTATTTTGAATTCTATTCCCGTTCAGAAGAAAATGCAAAGAAGATGAGAGAAAAGCATGCCATATTAGAAATCCAGACTTTGATTTTTGCTCATAAATCATGTGTGGTTGGAACAGAGAACACAGAGAGAAAGCGAGGTAATAGGATTCATCAAGTTTTGCTGACTTTAATAATAAAAGCTGCCACCCCAAAGAAATAAAATACATTCAGTGTGTAAAGGGAATAAAAATATGAACTCATCTTGGCTAATGGCTCTGAGAAGTAATATAAAGATATGCATAGATTATTTTGAATCTTAAAAAAAAAAGAGATGCATCCAATTTGCATAAAATGTTAATAGTAATCTTAGGGGTAAGAGATTTACTTTGAAACATAGGGATCATTACAGGGAATTGTTTAAGTGGAGTCTTTGTCCTTGAATATTTTCTTTGGAGTTCCATTAAATATGCATGATGATACCTTCGCACTTCAGTTCTGCTGAGCTTAGCTTATGTGTACATCATCAAAACCCACCAAAGCTGCCTCTTTGGGTGGAACTCTGTTCCATTAAGGTAGAGGAAAAAAAGTAGTGTGTGGGTAGTGTGGAGGAATACAAAGAAGAACACAGATACTAAACCATTTTCCAGAGATCTCACCAGGAGTTGGCAGCAGATTCTAATAGAGTGTCATAAACATGGAACCATCTTCTTCCTTTTTAATTTCTCCTCTGTACCTGCAGGGGAACTAGTTTTGTCCTGAATAGGTGCCCTCTCTCCTGCAGCAGCCCACCAGCTGCCCTGACAACACTCTTGGAAGAATCTGTCTCCAGGGAAAGTAAAGCTGGGGTTTAACTCTATGCTTACCCGACATTAAGAACTGAGATTGCGCCCAATTCCTGGCAGAGTCCCCTCTGATTTCCTCAGACAGAACTATTTCACATGCAAAATTAGAGACAAACACTGCAAGTTATCAATGTGCAATTCAGACTTGCTCTGCAAGGCAGGGTATGTATTCCCGTCCGTCCTGAAGATTCATTTGTGACACCTTTTCCAAGTCACTGTTACATTTGGCTTGCCATTTTTCTACTCTCCCCAACAAACGGCTGTGGTGAACTGGATGTTTATTTGTTAATTACCCTTTTTCTTGGCTTGCCATATAGGTCTTGTTATTATTATTAATGCTTTTACAATCGTTTACTGGAGAAGTTTCGCCCCTCCTCCCCTTGCAAACACAAACACATTTTTATCAACACAGCTAACATGATTGCAGTTCTGCTGTTATGTTTTATTTATTTCCATATAGGTTTGATTCTATTGCAGTTTCTCATTTTTGCCTGATGTATTATTCATGATTTATACAATATTGGAGCTTGTGTAGGACACCCTCATTTTATTAGCTGTGCTATAATTTTCTGGGGTATATAAAAATAAAACACGGGTGGCTTTTTTTTTTGCCTTCCACATTTCCTTGTGTATGCTGTTTGCGGGAAAACAATAGCAATAATATTTGATTAAAACAATTACCTGTTTTACTTTTAACACCTTAGTGACTGAAATGATACTGAAATGGAGGACTGTTCTACTTACCGATACATACTTAGGGATGTGATAACTATTCCTATCAACAGTAGTTGTATTCCAGAAATGCACAGACATCCTTGCCATGACTGCAATAATACAGTATCTGGTTTTGTATATACACGGTGCTGTTTTGGCTCAAGCTAACAAGTGGAACTACAGCGCTTCAATTATATCAGTTGCATAGGTATGGAAAAAACCCATGGGATTTAAGGGCTTAAATTTTCACGAGTGCTTTAAGGTTCTGAAATACAGGTACAGAAAGTGAAGTAGCTTTAAGGTACTCCAAGCTTGTTTGGAAAATTTTTCTCTTTTGATTTGTTCAGACACATGGGACATCTGAAACTGAGAGGGGAAGTGAGCCCATAGGTTCATTTGTAACTGCAGACTCTCCAATCTGCAATTAAACCAAGCTGTCTTTGAGCTGTCATAAGTTAAAATTATAAATTACACAACAAATAGAAGGAATAGATAGCCCAGAGAAAGGGATATGATAATACATTTGATTTGTTTTCTTAAGGAAACATCAGTTCATCAACTGGTAAGCTGCTGTCGGTGATTCTGGGAGCCACTGCAGTACAGGTGAAATGCTGTCATCCTAAATCATAATACTCCATAATCCATGAACTGACAACCCCGAGTAAGACTGCAGGATTAGGAGGAAAGGGTTGGATGCTAATTTGCCAGAACAGATGTGGCATGAGTCTGAAATCCTATCCCGCATTGTACATTTATTTACTATGTTTAATATGGAAATATATAATTTGTGACATCTGTTTTCAGTGACTGTGATAGAAGTTATGAGCGTCTGTTTCCACTTTCCAAATTTTGCATGCAGACAAAATGCTGGGATTGGTTTTAGGAACAGAAGATGAAATTCCAGGGCTCATCTAGATAAAGGGGGGTGAGGAGAGTAAAGAGGGGGGAAGCAAGTTAATTGCAATGTGAGATCTACCAGAAAATCACAGGGACTTGTTCAGCCATAAACACAAAAGCAAGAGCTTTCATTTAGATAACAAGGACATAAAATCAGTGGAAAGCTTTAAGCCAAGATGGTTATATTTAAACATTACCACTGGGGAACTGTCTAGCTGAGCTGTCTTGTAAGAATGTGGAATCTTGATGCTGGTCTCGCAAGCCATGAAGTGTGTGGAGTTCAGCAGAAGTGCTCCCGCTTGCAAGCCGAGACGGAGTCTGGTAACTGTGAGTGCGCCGAACTCTACCAAAAGGTTGCAAGACCTCCTTGCTTTTCTGCCAAGGCTTGGCAGTGCTACAGATGGAAAGCTCTGATGAAAAAGCACTGATTAATCGGCATCCGTTTAAGGCAGAACTGCCTTTATCTGTGCAGGAGCTCTGGGACACAGCAGCTTTTCACCTGTTGGGAGGTAAGCTAGTGTGCAGAGAGGCGACGGGTCGGTTCTCTCTGCTCCAGGGACAGCACGCTCTGGCAGACAGACAGCTGGCAGTAAGCTGTACCTCAGAAATCTCACTGTTGCGCCGTGGTTGGTTCTCTGTATCTCTTCTGTATTCTTCTGTTATTCTGGGGTTTCCAGTATCAGTGAGATCGAATATTCTTATTGCAATAATTTTTAACTTCTTTGGAATGTAGAATGGTAAAATGTGTTCTAAATTCTTGTTTTCTTTTTTGTAATTGCTTAATATCTGCTTTTTCACATTGTCTGGGAAAGTCCAGGTAGACTGTTATCAAACCATGTGAATTATACCAGTTTCTAGTCCTTTATCAAGGTCTTTCTGCTTTCCGATGCCCTCCGCTTTGATAACGGGGCTCTAGATTTCATACTTGCCAAAAAAAAATAATAGTTATCATCAGTCTTGTCATAGTTACTACTGTTAATCCCGCAGAAAGTGTGTAATCTCAAATGCCCAGAGACCTGTGGGATCACATGTTCTCTTCAGGCATTCAGACACAGACATTTCTCTATGAACTTTGAGTGGTGTGAAATTAAGATTGATTGCATAAGCTAAAGACAATTACTTAATCAACGCAGATAAAATCTAAGGAAAAACCTGTTGGCATACAGGTCCATGAGCAAGAGCACTGCCTGTACCTGTGCTTCATATATTTAAATCTTGCCTCTTTCTTAATTCTATCTCTACATCTTCTACTCTGTACCACTGTTTAAATTATTTTTTTTTAGCAGATTACTAGTAGTAATTAGTAGTGCATTACATGACTTGACCAGTGGCCGTCAAGCTTGGTTTGTTCTTTCCCATCGCCACCTCCTGTGAAGAATTGTATATGCTGTGAATTGGTTTGTTTGGGAGGTAGGAGGTTTATATTTTTTAATTTTAAGCGTATGCAACGTAATGCATGTGTGCTAGGGGATACAGGGCAGAATTGCCCTTTGCTCTTGTACTGGGAGGCACTGAGATTTGTGCTCTTCTGTGTTTTCTGTGGGCGTTCGAAGTTTGCTGCAGGCCTCAGAGGCAGCTTTTCTTCTGCACAGCTGAGCTGTGTCTCCTCTGTACCAGAGGAACGGGGTCTGTAACAGCCATTCCTCGGTCTGGAGGTTCTTGGGTGAGTGCTGCTTGCCACCTCTCAACCAGTCTGAACTCCGCCCCTCAGCACCTTCTCCCCAGTCTGGCAGCTGGGCAGGAAGCTGAGGTGTATCAGCCTCTGTCTGTCGCGTACAGAAGCATTAGGGAACAGTTTTTAATTACTCAAGCTCACCTTTATTTGAAACAAAGTAGAAGTGAACTAACCTCTTGCACTCTTTAGCCCTGCCTTTCACTGGGCAAAGCGGAGTGTGACCTTGCTGTGCTCCTGTGGCTGGATGGGCAGCGACAGTAAGTGCCACAAATACTTGGATGTTGAAAAGACAGCGGTAATGGATAGCTGGATATCTGGACTGACTTCAGGGGATTTTCCTTATTTTCAATTAATAGGACTTAAGATTTTCTTAAGTCTTAAGATTTCTTTGGCATTGTTGATATTTACCTTTTGATGGCTGACATGCAACTGTTCTCTCTCCGGGCGTATGTAAAAGAGGGCTTAAATGTCTACTTCCTGAATTAATCTTTTTCACTATACATTGCACTTCTGTAATTGACATGGGAGTTATCACAGCTTCTGCAGTCTTGTGCAAACACATACAGTTGATCCTTTTTCTATTCTTCCCACTTCCAGTTCATACCAGTCACTGTGAAAGACATCAGGGGAAAGCCGAGACATCACCCTAAACCAGTGCGTTTAATCCATTTCTGTACTATGATACTTTTCCTTATAAAGGGAGAGGATCTGTTAGGAACAGCTTCTCATGTCGCAGAGACCTAACCTTCGTGCTGCTTTCCCGCAGGCTAGCAATTCTAGAGCGACGTTTGCTTGCAGCGCTTGCTTGCAGTTACCAGATGTTAACTTCCACCCTGACAACTCACCCCCTCAAGAGTTCTAGATCACAGAACGAGTTATCCTTCTCCTGTTATAGGTGAATATATTACATCCAATGCGTTGTCTTCACATGTGCCAAGATGATAACATTTTCCCACCCTTCAGCCAGTATAAAACTTTATGGTATTATTGACTTGAGCACATCTCAGCCAGACTTTGGTGTTACTGGTTTAATGACTATCTGTTCTTCTCCTTCCCCTCTTTATTCTGCTCTATTGTTAATTCTCATTTTATTATAACTGCTGGAGCTCCGAGCTTTTTATTGCATTAGTACAAACTTACTTCTATGAGCACGATACCATAAATTATCTGCTGACCGTTCCAATGTTGAATGGCAAGGTAATAAATATAAGGAAATTCAAAGAAGTTAAACTCAGATCTATTTGCCCTCTGTCTCTTGAGTCAATTTCTCTCCTTGAACAACTGTGCTAGACCATGAAAAAAGAGATATAAATGTCACCCAGCATCTTCATACCTGTTAGTAGTTGGTGATGTCGTTCAGAAGGGAACACTTGTGTAGCCGGAGTGGTAGAAAGGGTGTTACATGAAAGGCACCCTCTTGGGGAAGATATCTAGCAAGGCTTGGCACTGGTGTTTTCCTAAGTTCCTCTGCAGACCGGAACCATTCCTGATGGCTTAAGAGGTTTGTTCTCTTCCTCTCCCCGGGAAAGAAGTTGCTGGCGGTGCAGGCTTGGTAAAATTCTCACCGTTTAAAAAAATGAACAAAGCAAGCCAAAAATACTCTATAAATCCATCCAGAAAAAAAGCAGTAAGACATTGTCTTTTGAGTTAAATTCAATTGGTTCTCTGCAGTAATCCGAGAGCTTGTGTGGTATCTGGTATGTGTTGTCTGGCCCTGTCCCGTGGGATGAATGTGTAGGAAATAAGATGAGGGGTAATGGTTTTAAACTGAAAGAGGGGAGATTTCGATTAGATACTAGGAAGAAATTTTTCGCTTTGAGGGTGGTGAGCCCCTGGCGCAGGTTGCCCCGAGAAGCTGTGGCTGCCCCATCCCTGGAGGTGTTCAAGGCCAGGTTGGACGGGGCTTGGAGCAACCTGGGCTGGGGGGAGGTGGCCCTGCCCAGGGCAGGGGGGTGGAACAAGATGATGACCTCTAAAGTCCCTTCCAACTCTAACCATTCTATGAAATAATGGATACTCAGTTACTACTGGTCATGCTCTGCTTGTGCTCTGTTAGGTCTGGGGAACAGAGAGATGGTCTGACGGGATTCTAATTGTCTGTAAACACAATGCATGGCCTCATGGAATGCATTTTTTCTGTATGACACTGAGGGTCACAGTCATCAATTTAGTATACATCCTGTCATATACACTGACATTAAGATAAATTAGTTTGTGTCTGTGAAAAGTTGGAGGTCAGGAATTACACCAAAGGATTTGTTTTCTTCGTTACGTGTGTGTGGAATATTTGCAAAATCCAACTCTACCTCACTAATCCATCCTGCACAAGCTATGACCACCCCTGAGCTCTCTAACTCTTCGGTGCAGAGCAAATTGCGGCTGCTAGGGAGCTGGACACAAAGATAGGATATTAGATAGTTTGGGGAGGACTTGAGGAGAGGCAATTTAAATAAAAATGTCTGGATTCATTCTAGGCCAGTGTTACACCAGTATAATTCTGTAGACTTCTGATTCACAGCAAGGATGGGAGATCCAGTCCCTACAAAGTCGTCTGCTCCTCTCTGCGTCATTTAATAACAGAAACAATTAATGATTTGAAATAGCCACTGATGAAATATCTTTTAAAGACAATGGTAGACAGTGGGATCTTTCTCTGATTCAAAAATTAAAGTATAAATAGTGTAAGTGGAAGGCTTGTGGTACAATATATTCAGTAGAAAGCACTCTGTGAGTGTATACATGCACACGTTTATATCTTTACAAAGGCATAAATGTATTATCTTTTCATGTATAGCAGTGTCTGAGCATGAAGGAGATTGCAGGACACAGAAGAATGAGGAAGGTGAAGGAAATGTTCTTGAACAATCTGAAATTACAGTAATAACAACAGTGATTAATTAATTCAGTAAAGGAAGTAATAATTCACCTTGCAACTCCCAAAGCTTGACAGACGTTGAATTCAATATGATAACTTGTTAAATCAAATCTGAGGCCACTCATAGAATAAATGTTAGTGGTTAACACCTAGAGCCTTGCTGTTGTGGAACCCAGGACCTTAAAACTCTATGTCTTGGTTTGTCTTTAAGCAAAATACTTGACTACTGGTGATGCTCAGAAGGCTCTGATTAGGCAGACTGCAGGAATTCAAGTTATGAAATAAGTGATACATGCTGCAATATGTTCCTGCTGGTGACCCATGAATATACACTTAGCACTTCATTCTCACACCTTTGCAGAGGAGTTTGTGCTGAGAACTTTGTCTGTGCAGTTTTTAAGCTGTTTACTCGGGCTGTTTGGGGTGTGCGATTGCTCACCTACGTCTCATACTTCGCGTTTCCATGGTGTGCTTGGCTGGCTGAAATTTTAATGAATAACAGATTACAAACAGCAAATAATGAATACTCCTGCCTGCACAAAGATCCTATTACTCCTATGTAAATAGTTACGTTATGGAGTCCCGTATCCCAGCATTTCTCCAAATGACAGCCTGTTCATGGAAACAGAGTTATCTCTGCAGCACAGAGGAAGCTCCGTGTTTGCTAACACTGCGTTTCTTATGTAGAACTTGGCCATGAGGTTTCTTAAAGTAGGGAAATACTGCCTGGAAAAAAGTAACGCAAGAAGTTGGTTTTCATTTCTTAAAGTATGGTGTTGACACCGGAGCTCCAAACTGGAGCATTTGGAGCTGAGTGTCCTAATCGACCAAACCCAGCACAATGGGCTGTCTTTGTGCAAACGGGCATGGCAGTGCCTGGCTTGACAGTATGTTTCTTGGCTCTGGGAAGGTGACTTAAATCTTAAAATGGAACTTTATGCGTTTTTTAGATAGTCTTCTATCCCTGGCAGTCTCGCTTCTGATCTGCTACTTCACTGTGTAGTAATGGACACAATAATAAAGGTGACACCTGCCCAGAGCTGTTCTTCCCAGAAAAAAGTCATTTGTTTCAGTGACTGGCTGTAATTCTACTATAGAATGTAAATGCTTAATGTAGAAGCATGCATAATGTATGCATAAGTATTTCCACACGTGCGTGCTTTTCTTTTTCAGGAGAACTTTTATTAAGTGCCCATATGTGGCAAAAACCCAAAATGTCAGGAGTGAACATTTAAGAACGGGAAATGGAGTGAGTTGTATGCTTTTTTTGGTACTGTGTATGGAGCTAACGCAGATTGAAGCATAATGCAAGCTGATCTGAGTTATTGAACTGCCACCCCTGTGCTCTGCATGTTCACAGCCACTGTCTCCTTGGATAAGGCTATTACAGGAAAAAGAGTAGAAATTCCAAAGGTTGCTGGGAATAATAATTTAGAGACAGTGGAAGGAAATGAGTGAGCTTTAGGAGGTCCTCCAAATCATTAGCTGAGGTCACTTTCTTCCTCCCCTAACGCGCTCTGTTCCCTGTAATAAGATGGGTGCAGTGGGGGAGCTTTGCTCCAGTACAATCAAGGGAAAACAACTTCCATTCTAGTGAGTATTTAAGCTCAGCTGGAATAAGATAAAGTCACAAATATCAGAGCAGAGTAGAAAAAAAGAACTGTAGAGTAAAATGGGCTGTGTATTAAGTAGGCTTCAGCATGAGAGAGGACTGGGCCAGTAATTACGTACCAGTACTATTCTGACTAATTCTTTTACTAGGGCACACTATGAAGTACATAACTTTTGAACCCTTTTCTTAACTTTTAGTGCTGTGGAGGCATTGAGAAGTGCTAAGCGTTAAAACTGATTGTTAGAATGCCCTCCTGTAAATCCAGTGTAAACATCAACGAAGGAGCTCACCCCATTGCTCTATAAGCTATAACAGCAGCGAGTATTAAAACAGCTTCTGAGCTGGCAACTGCATATCCATGAAGTGAAAGGACAGTCCCTACTGTAATGGTTATGTCGGTCCAGCAATGTGAAATGTCAGCCTGAGAGCAAAGATGTGACGGCCTCTGTGATTCTCACCCTTTTGAGCTGTGTCGGCTGTACGCATCCTTTGTTTGGGATGCGGAGCAGCCGTGCAGGCTCTAAGCAAGACCCAGCTCAGGATAATCACTGCTGGCACGGACCTTCAGCGCACATAGACCTTCAGCATGCATGGAGCCGCTCCAGTATTCTCAGTCCAGGTCAACCCAGGTTGTGTGAACAGGAACGTGAATTTATGCTAAGGCACTATGTGAATTTGGTGTCTTCCCATCCAGAAGTGTATGTCGACTGGGTAGCGATCTAATTATTTGGAGTAGGAATGAGAAGCACACCTGGTCTTGAGCTCAGGCTCAGAGCCACAGTTAACTGAGTGTCTGTACTTAGAGTCTGCATCTGCCTTTTAACAGGCAGGCAAAACAGTCTGAGAGGAGGTGGGAGGAACGGCACTAACGTGTGCCATGTTTGCATGGTAAGCAGTTGTCACAGCTTTAAATGAGTTCCCCTTTAACAACCATCATGATTTTGTAGGCATACGTATTTTTACACACCATTTCTGACCTTAGCTTCTGTGATTCACAATATCACTTGTTTGAAAAAGCATAGTGTAACTAGTCTAAATTTGATCTGTGGCAGGTTTATAGAATAGTGGAGTATAGTTTTTCTTTCTTTAGCAAGGAAGATTTGGTCAGATTTGTCTGTATCAGCAACATCAGTGCTCTATAAAAAAATGCAGATTCCTAAATAAAACAGATGAGTGTGATTTACGTGCAGATGACTGAGGGAATAGAACTCCCTCTGACCTCCTGCACCATCATCTGGAATCCCCCTTGGTTTGGGAACAGGCTGTTTAAAATATTAATGTCTTGAATAATTAATCACTATACATGTATATGAGCTATTGGTATAACAATTCTGAATTACTCTGTTTTAGGCACATTTCAATGATTATTTGGCCATTAACTTTAGTAAACATAAGAATGTGAAGAGAAAAGAAAAAAAGATATATAATTTCTCTATTATTTAGGTTTGTTTTAAATGAAACCCTTGGAAAGATGTATATCATTTTAATTTTAGTTCCAGAGGCTTTTATGTAAATTAATTGCATTGGAGAATTGGCAAGAACATTTATTCAATTTAGAACAGCCGTGATTATAAGCTTTACATTAATATAACAACAATTTAACAGTGGCTGATAGATGGGACACAACCATGTAATTATCAAAAGTGAGCCACTTTCTTGATCTCTAATTAGTTCTATAAGCAAATATAGTTTTGCTGGAACTAATTGCTATATTATAGCTGGCAGTGAGGTAAGTGCTGAACTTGAGTTCAGGTACTGGGCATGGAGCGTTGTACAGCCAAAGATATTTCTGTTTTCTGATTTAATCGGATGTATAATTTGATTATATGTGCTGAGCAAAAAGTAGGCACTTGTGCACATAGGAATAACCTTCTCTTTGCTGCAGTGTCCTTTGACTTCTTTAACAGCCAGCAAGCGCCCAGCCTGGGGTTGTTTCTGTCAGGGAGCGCAGGTGTAAAGAACGGCCATCAGGGTGAGAAGTGCGTTCTGAGCTGTTAGGATTTTACACCCGCTTAGCAGGGAGACACCGTGTAAAGACAAAGGAAAGTGAGACCTGGACTGAAGCAATGATTTTTTTTATTTTTTTTTTTCCTTGGCTCTCTGTTTTGTGACAGAGATGAAATTCTAACTCAGCTGGCTGTGTCTTTGTCCATCTAGAGCACTCTGGTGCAATGAGCTCTTCCTGGGGCTGCTTTGGGTTAGTCATCACACGACTTCCATTTGTTTATGGCGTCTCATTAGCTTGGTAGTTCTTTAGCCACAGAACTCGCTTCCCTCTTAGACATCCATTTTCATCCTGATTCATTATTTAATAAAGCTAAAAGTGAAGGTTGGGAAGGACTTGTTTCAATTATCATTCACAGAAAGGCAGGAGAATAACCCTATTCTTAATAGTACTGTAGTGACGTCGCTTGCGTTCTGTTGCACATCACGTAAGTGTGGTCTTGTTGTGAGGCCTCTGAACCAAAGTAACTGGGAACTGACCTGTGCAATTTTGTAAAGTCTGTTTACTTTTGTCACTGCATAAATTGTATTTTTCAGCTTTTATTGCCTATATCCTCTTCAGAAATTCTTTCCCTCATTAGAGTAAACTAATTACCAAGTGCCAGTGCTTTGTTCCAACTGAATCTGAGCAATTGTCCTAGTACTAATTGCTTAAGGGCAACTACCACGATCTATCAAGATCATAGCTGGGCAGCACTAATGCATTTTGCGGGGAGATTATTGAATTTATTAAGTATTTGGCCTGATGCAGCTTCTAACAAACGCATTTTGTGAATATGACAGTCCTGGCGAGTGAATTACAGACCCGTTACCTGGGCTGCTACAGCCTCTTGAATAGAAACCATGATTCTTGTCATCGCCATTAGCTCCTTTACAAAACAAGGGCTGTCGTTTCATTAAGTAGCTCTGCACATCTCACAGCCTCCAGCACACAATCCAGTCACTTTATGCCTCTATCACAATTCCTCGTGGAACCTGAGCTTTTTCTGTCCGGGGACTTTCCTTCATGTGAGGTGGAGGCTGGTTTTGCAGAAAAGGCGCTTTGAATCTTGCGAGGTGCAGAATACGTTTTGAGGTCAGCAAACAGAGCTGGCATAAGCAGCATGATTTTGTTATTCCTTTTCAATGGAGGAAATAACCGTGATAGGATGGCGGTTCTCCTCAGGGTGTGCATAATCTGCTGCTGCTACTGTGTGTAGGTGGGAAGGGGCTCTTCTTGTTCATGCATGACTCCATGGCTTGCACATCAAGAGGGGATGTTCTCTAGTGGAGCTGAAAGAAAAAGAAGTGCCCTTCAGTTTTGTGTTGGACTGTGCAGTGTCAGAGAGGAACTTTGTTACTCTGTGCTGAGGAGAAGGAGCTGAACAGACCTGGGATTTTATGTCTTTGCTTGATGCAGTTTGTGCAGTGGGGATCGTGAGTACAAGAAAAAAATCTAAACAATGCAGATAGGACAGTTTTGAACGTGAAAATAAAGTGGGAACCATAGGTCTGATTGCTCTGTAATCCCACCGTCACCTTCACTCATGTTAGCGATTGGGAAAAAAACCACTGACTTTCAGTCTTTGCTGTTTCTTCGATCCTTGATACAAAAGCTTTAATGTCACTCTTTCTAAATGATGCAGTGTGGCATCCACCCCCGGTGACGAAGCAACCTGAGTATTCAAAGCTGTGGGGACAAGCAAAGGAGCTCATCTTCCTCCCATTGAAGGCAGTGGGAGAACTTTAGCCGACTTCACCAGCATGCGGTCCTGCCCTGAGAAAAGAAATAGATTTCATTTCCAAGCTTCCAAAGAGTTGTTTTATAAACCACGGGAAAAAGAAAAAACACCCAAGGAATTATGAATAATGCCCCCCTCCCAGCATCTTTGTCACACATTTTAGAGGTCGGTAACAGAGTCTTTGTTGTTGTCAGCAGGGTGTCAGTCTGCTGCTGCTGAGCTATCAATTCTCAAACCCACCTATTCCCCTTACCCCCTTCCCTGTGTATTTTTATTTTCAAAGGATGGGATTATGAAGCAGAGCAGTGGATCGAAAGGTTTTTTCAAAGGCCCCTGCAACTTTAGAAATACTGGGTTTGGCTGGTGTCCCTTTTCTTCCCCACTTTCTCTGCTTACAGGACTGCGATCTTCAAAACGCCTGGTCTGGGTGCAGTAGGGGAAGCCTTGGGCCATTTTGTGATCCATCTGCTGTGGCTGTTAAATGAGGGGTCTGTATACAGGCCTTGCTTCTCTCTTGTGAGCCAGCATTAAAAGTAGCAGATGGTCTGAAGTGCTCATTGATCTCTCACCGTTAAATGTCACTGAAGATGCACGTAGCATCCCTCTTCCTACAGACCCTAACAGGTGGTCTGAGCTTTCGGCAGTTGTCACTGTCGGGAAATGAAGAGGCTGAGCTGCTCCAGAGTCCCGTCAAACGTGAATATTCCATACAGGAAAAAAGTGCCCTTAATCTGAGATAATGACTTTGCTTTTTGTGGAAAAAAAAAAAGGAAACTGTTATTCTTGGGGAAAAATCATGGGGTTTGTGTTGCTCAGAAACAGCTAGGTCGTAGCTATTTTAGCAAGATAGCTACTCTGGGAAAAAAGTGCCAGTTCCTCTCTTATGAGGCCTTATGCTATTTTTGCAAAACTAGCTTGGACTCTGCCACTGATGTTAGCACAAAGGGACACGATTGAAAGAAATCTGCATTCAAGGCTCAGTCTAAACAGTTGCTAGGATTTTGGGTTAGGAGCACTGTACCTCCTTCAGCCATAGCATCTCATTCCGTGTTGTTTTAAAACTCATGCAGGCAGAAACTTGAGGTGCTTGTTTAATCCTTCACATGTGAATTGGTTTCTGTCAGTAAGCATATTTACAGTCTTCAAATTGCAGTATGGATTTGTGCATTGTTACATATCAGGGTATCCTGTACACAAGCGCTGGAGAATCTCAGATACTCAGCTTTCAGTTTATGTGCCTTTCCCTTTTAGGGCACTTGATTAATGGACTTGGAAGTGGCCAAACAATTCCCTGCAATTAATCATATTCTTCTGTCTCCATATTACCTGAAATAATTAGAGCTAGAGATGTTTTGAAGTTCATTCAGCTACATTTCAATGCTCAATCCAAACGTAAAGAAAGGAACTCACTCTCTTTCTCACCAGTAGTTGAAGAAATAAATTGGGAATTTGTACTTTTTCCATTGCATCATGATGTTTTCCTGGTTTGCAAGGCAGTTATTCACATCAGATTAATTTCTCCCTCACCTAAAGTAAGAAAGGAGCTGAGTAAATGGAGCATCTGGAGGGGTAGAGGTTAGCACATATCAAAGTGTGCACGATGTTAGCCCATTTTTAAGTGCCTCTCATAAAAAGAAAAAAAAAAAAAAAAGAATGAAATGCTAGGACACAAAGGATCATTCCCGCTGAGACAGACCTGGGCTCCACCTAGACCAGTATCCACTCTCCACCACTTCCTAGTACCAGTTATTTCAGAGGCAAGTATAAAACTTTGTGATAAAGAGCAACAGAATGATATAGTCCCAAGAGAAAGTTTTCCCTGTCTCCCTCATTCGTTGTAGTGGCTCGTGCTGTGCAGAAGAGTGGTACATAGCTGGTACACAAGTCTTAGTTTTATTGTTACTCTTTCCTACTGTAACTCTTAGTTCTGGGTCATTAAAATAAATTTTGAAGTGGCATATTTGTTTGGGGGACTACAGAGCAGGGGTGTGCGTGTGGGGTGACTACTGTGCTGTCTTCCAGCAGTGAGTTCCAGAACTGAGCTGTAGGGTTTGTGCAAAAAGTGTTCTCTTTCCCCCATCAAGAAATGTCTTCCCATCCAGTATCCCTGGACTCTCCAGTTCCTGTGTTCTCAGAAAGTCTGAACAGCAGCACTGTTTCTAGCTTCTCAGTGACCTTTCCTTCAGGCTTTGGGCACAGCCCCCGTATGCCAGGAGCAACTGAAGTGTATTTTGTGAAAGTGAAATTTTAGAGGGCTCATTTAATTTGTTTTACATAGGCCAGATAACCCGCACCTGAACAGGTGATACAAGATTTTCTGTTGTAGCTGCAGTTGCAGCTGGAGACTGTTTTCAAGAAACCCTACCTCAGAGTGGCTTAAAAGCTGCAGCCCCAGTATTTTGAAAGACATGCTGAGGGTTATTTAAACAGTCTGTGATTTTTTCACTGGATATTTGTAGCTGACCAAAGCAGCTCAATTTGTCATTAATCAGGAATTCCCTTCTGTTTCTCTGTAGCATCAGCAGTAGCATCTGCTCATGGTTTGCAGGGGGTATTTATTTGAATCTGAAATCATGCACTGATTTATGCAAAAA
The DNA here is from genome assembly GCA_013398815.1 of Ibidorhyncha struthersii. NCBI lineage: Eukaryota > Metazoa > Chordata > Aves > Charadriiformes > Charadriidae > Ibidorhyncha > Ibidorhyncha struthersii. Next base: position 417,421 of record VZSZ01003995.1, read on the forward strand.
TAATTGCCGCATGTTATAATTGTTGAAAAGCCAAAGATGAAACACTGGGTTTAGAAGAAAACAAAATGTAGCATTTTAAAAAATTTGATTTGCTATCTTACCTGAATGTTAAAGCATCACCTGGACTCATAGGAAGCGTATTTCTGTCCTATCTGTGACTCTCTTACCTCTAGTTAAACAAATGATATTCAGAAATGTGGGCCAAGAAGCGAACAACAAGAGAATAATAATCTGGTTAAGACTGCAAGGGGAAGATACCTTAACTGGAAGAGAGCAATTATTCAGGTTGGAAGGTGGCCAGCAGGCATGGGCCACTGCCAGAGGCCAGCTGGAGAACCTGATGGATCAGCCGTCTGATTTAGGATGGCAAATCTCACCACGTGCTTCCTGCATAGAGGAAATATGCACTCATCTCCTTATTCACTTTGTGCTTGACTCCCAGTTACCTAATGGGACTTTCTGCAAAGCAAAGTGGGGGGAAAAAAAATCTGATTCTTTGTGTTCTGTACAAATAGAAAAAGCTGACTCCTAAGATGGTCAGAAGTTGTCTTTGTGCCGGGATCCACTTCTGTTGTAATTAATGGGTGATTTCCACTGGCAAGTACCAACAGAATTCCTTTCATTCTGATTTTAGCCACAGAAAAATAAGCTAGGCCTGACAATGAGAGTCTGTCAGTATGGTGTGTGTGGGCGTGTGTCTCAAATTCATTATCCCCCATTATTATGGCAAAATAGTCTTTCCCAACTGGAACACTAATGAATGAAGGAATTCTTCCAGTAATGAATGTTTCACAAGGTGCTAATGCAGATGCACAGCTCAAAAAACTTCGTGCTTTATCACTGCTGTACATCATGGAGCTTGCTTGCGCTCTCTGCCCAGGGAATAGCTAACCTATGGTCTGGGAGAAGACAATATGGAAAAATCAAATCCAGAATAGAGTTAGAAAACAAACAAGAATCAAGACTTTAGGCAAGCGTGTGTTTATCTTGAAATTAAGAGGAATGTCTGATCAATCTCTTATTGTTTCAGTTAAATTTATTTGGGTAATTTCCAGCTAATTTTGATGAAAAACACCTACTGGCTTATTTTAAAAATATGCATACACTTGTGATAATCCAGTATCTTCTGGGGGAAGTGGAAATGAAATACATATGCCACATTAAATCTAACTTGTGCGAGAAATATATTGTTACCAGCTGTCCAGTAAATTCCACCTGACAGCAGTAACACAGTAGGTTTTTTGTATGTAAGTCTAGTCAAAGCACAGGGACTAATGCTTGACCTAGCTTCATTTAACATGGAAAATCTGGAGTTATTGTACAATTTGACCATAATAGACTGTAATAATCTGACACAATTATGACCTTGCATTATTATAAAAATCAGCCTTGCTTAAACCAATTTTGTTCTGCATTTTAAGGATTTGGCTTTTTATTTTAAAGTGTTTGTCCTTTTTCCCAGATGAACACAATTTATATTTCTCCTTGACCTTTATATAACAATGCTGTTATTTTTTGCTCTATTAGTCCTCTTACATTTCTGCCTGTGAACTGTTGTTCACACCATATTGGCTACTGGTACAAATTGTGCCCTGAAATCCAAATATACACAAAAAAAAAAGAGCAGACCCTCAGTTAGTATCTGAGTTTGCCCCAGCCAATATAACTCACCTGACAGTCCATCCCATGAAATTATTGGAGCTAGAACTTCTGTGCTAGTGACGGTCCTAGCAGCTAGCTCCACTCCTGGTTTGTGGCACTTCTGCACATAATAATTGGCACCTAACAGATTTCATCTGAGCATTTTGAAGTACATTGCACAAATTATTGAAGAAATGAGCTAAATAAGTTACATGATGATGATTTTGCCTGGTTCAATTTATGAACAGAGCCAGTGAATCTCAGAGAATAACAGTCCCCTCAAGGTTGTACTTCAAGTCACTGGGAGAAAGAAAAATAGAAGCACAAGCCTTATTTCATATTCTCTCTCCTCTCAATACACTTACAGTTTTTCTCTTTTAATTTTCCTTAGAAAGCTACTCAAGTGAGATTACACAAGTAATTATTCTGAACAGTCTATGCCTGATTACCAGTCTCGCACATTGAGAATTCCCTCAGGTTGTACGTTCTCTTTGCTTTCCAATAAATATTTTTATTTATTGCTGTGTAAGTAGTAACCTCACTGTAGGCTCTCACCAATGTTTTTGCTATGGCTTAAAGCCAAGAAATCTCCAGTGAACCACAACCGCTGATACCTTCCCTCTACATGGAAGAGGAAAACCTCGCTGGCTGAGGTTCTCATAGAAACCTTCGGGGTGATAAAAATAACTTTCATAGACCAGTTTCGCAGGTGGCTCTCACCTCTTAGAAGGGTCAGGTTAGGGGCTGCCTGGGCAAGATTTACTTATACAGGACCATTGGACTGTGTAGGGGACACCTTAGCTGGCAGCTGGCCATTGCCACTGCAAGGCTGCTTTACATCCTCTTTGAAAGGGTGTGGAGATCTGAGGAGGGTTCTCGGTAACTACAGAAGGACAAACGTTGCATCCATCTTCAAAAAAGACAAGGAGGAGGATCTGGGGGACTGCAGAGCTGATAAGCCTAACCTCAGTGCTTGAGAAGAAAGTCCTCAGAAGTCATTTCTAAGCGTATGAAGGACACAGATGATGACAGCACCTCAAGCAGCACAGCGGCATGCGGCGGGACTGGCAGGGTCAGTCTCCAGGGCAAGCCCACCTTTAGGAAGTTTATTGTGATGCCCACAAAACAAGCAGTCAGGAACGAGTTGCACAAAACACATAAACCAAAGAAGCACATTCCTCTTCAGAAGGTGCCAGACTCACACTGCTGCACTCTCTCAGTGTAGATCATAAAAAGGATTAATTAAAATTGTATAAAGTCAAAAGTGTGCCCAAGGTAAACATCAGGGTACATGGGATTGCACTGAGAAGCATTTAGAGTGCTCTTTTCTGTGGCTTGGGCTGGGAGCATCTTCATACCGCACTTTGATTTGAATATACAAATGAGGAGAACTAAGGCATAAGAACATTTTGTTTCTGTTATTTTTGAACAGGCTCAGAATTTTATATCTTGAGTTGAATTGCCTCAGTAAAGCTGCACACTTTCAGTCCTGGAGAAAAGACCACAGGCACATGTGCGCCACACACTCACTCTTAAAATAATGTCTGCTTTTCTTTTTTCCTGGCTCATTCGCACCACCTTTTAGAATGAGTCTTCTCTGCACACCTACACACAGAGCTTGTCTTGCAGCTTGAGTACCTGAGTACAAAGGTGTCTTTTAAATGTCATTGGTGGTCTAAATTAGATATTGGAGTGGAAGGGGTGATGTGGCAGGCCTTTATACTGTGGGAATAATTAGATTCATTGCAGGTGCGTGGAAGAGAAAGTCGCAACATGCTTCCAAACCTCCAGTGACTCGCAAGTGTTAGAGAGCGCACTAACATCATCTGAGTCATAGGACTTGTGTGTCTCGCAGTATATCAATGTTTGTACCCTTTCCCTTTCCCCAGTTTCATCTCTACTAAATCTCTCTAGTGGCAACACTTCCATCCTTACTTAAGGGAGTCTGTTTGATGGCTTGCATTAGTGTCTCTGAAATAGCTGAAATGCTTTATGACCATACGCAGGCGAGATGTAAGTAGGGTGCAATAATTACTTCTATTATTTGTGGCTATGCAGCCATTCAGTCAGACTTGATTCCGCTCAGGTACCTGCACAAAGCAAGTCCGCTACATGCTAAGAGGATCCACGCAGGAACTGTGTGTTTCTGAGCAAAAAAACTTTCTGCTGGGCTGGTCGTTTTCTTTTACGCTGTGCCGAATCTTTATACGGCACAAATAGAATACGACACTAAATCCATTTAGACCCCTTGGGATTTTAATATTCTGGGGTTATTTGCGTAACTTCATAGTTGGACAAATTAAGGTTTTTAAGCCTGCCGCGGTGTAATCTGTTCTTTCAATATGCACGAAGCAGAGCTAATTGTGGACCATTAATACAGTCAAAAAGCCCCAGATGAGCAAGGGGCTGATTCCGATACTGTTCTCACCATGTGGAAATGAAATGACCTCTGTTGGATTTGTCTAGGCATACACATTTTGTGCTAGAAGCAGAATCCAGCCATAAGAGTCCAGGATTTATAATCCCGATGAGTTGTTCTCTTACTCAGTGTGCTGTGTGCGAGTGCTAGCAGCTTTTCTGCACAAAATAACTAGGTTTGCCCTTTGCTTTTCTAATTCCAAAATAGCCTCAGGCACCAGTTCACCTTCTGGAAGAATAGCTTACAGAAGCCTTTAGAAGTATATAGATACATAGATAGATTTTTAAATTACAGCACAATGAAAGAGAGAAAGTGATGCAAGGGCTCCTCCAGGGCAAGACACAGATACTTTGGCGAAGTTGCATGGTACCCATGCTGCAGGGGAAGACAGATAGGTCGGTCTGTCTTGCCGTGAAGAATTGTGACCCCTTTTTTATACAATACTATCTAAGCTGGCTTCTTTTGTCTGAGTTGGGTACCAATGGACTGCTGAATGGATTTCAAGGATTCCATGGAGACTTGTAGAGTTTGCAGTGGTCCAAGTTAAAACATGGGCATTGCTTTTGGTAGACAAGGTAGTTAGAAGCTTATTAGCATGTGATATGTATGGGCCACTTATCTTCCTAACTGCAATGCAAACTTGGGCTCCACGTGTGGCTGAGGTGCGTTGGCAGAGCTACAGCGAGTTTCTCAGGCTACAGTGGCTGAGTTTCATTCTACTGTCAGAGCCCTATGGGGTGTAGGGACTGGAAATTGAAAAACTTGTCTCCTTAAGGCTGGCACTATGTACATCACTGAACACGAATGCGAGGCTGGTCAAATTAACACCAGCATAGCTGACCATCACACACACTCAATCTAAATAACTTAAAAACAGAATAACAAAAAAAAAACAGAACCCAAAACAGAAAAAAACCCAACCCAACCCACAAACACAAAACCTGCTTCTCCTTTCCGTGAATACTGAGTTGTCACTAAGGACCATCCTCTTCAAAAGTGTACTAATGACCATTCCTGATTGGAAACTGAGAGCTGGTGTTATTTTCTGCAGGAAAAACATAATATGCTTGAAAGTAAAGATTTATGTTGTGATAATTGACTTCACCATTACAGCATGGATTGCACAGCCACTTTCTATTGCATGTGCTAACGAATGTCTCTCTGCAGCTACAATATATTAATATGTCTGTGAATAAATAGTCATTGTTTGTGTCAAAGTGCAGAACTTAGCTAGGAGGACTGGCCTTAAATAACACTTTTATTGTTCACAGACAGGATTAGGGAATTGGATTCTGGAGAACAGAGGTTATAAAAAACAAATAAGGGACCTGATTCTCCTGTTACGTGCTCTTGTTTGAAACTCCATCGACTTCATCAGAGCTGCCCCTAAGGAGAGGCTCTTAGGGGTGTTTGTCCCAAAGAAAGTCAGATGTAAGTACCTGAAATTAACAAATTATTATTTAAATTCCTCAAGCAGAGATGAGACATTCTAACAGCAGCAACAAAAAGTTGTACTCAGTGAATATTTTTTGTGACTCCAAGGTCAGAAATCTCACTTCACCTTTAATACCCTAGATTGGTAAAGCTGGAAACAAAGCTTGCTTTATAACATTTAAATCAAATTTCCAGATGGATGATTACTCACAGACCTCCTGTTAGCTGTATGTACACATCTTTGTGTAGCTAGAAATATTTGTAACTTTCTGTACGCTACCATTATTTGAAATGTGAAGGAAGGAGTAGTACGTTATTTGGAAAGAACTATTTGGCATTTTACATCGTTTGGGGTATTTTAAAGGAAGGTACAATAGCTTTTACATGCAGCAAAGACAGACATTCTCTGTTTTCTATTCTTTTATTGTTATGGTTTTTTTATCATATTTCCACCTATGCAAAGGCACATATGTGGTCTTTTCCAGGTAAATTCTAGCAGCAGTAGTCTACGTTCCTCTTAAAGCCTGACTTGGAGACTGTGAAGGAATAGGAACATTAACAGTTGCGAGTAGCAGGAGTTAGGCAGACCCCAGGTGAAGAGTGACTGAAGCAGATGGAGGAATTTAAAATTCTAGGCAGCACAAAGACCTTGAAAAACTAAAGAAAAATCAAAATGCAAGCTGACTTTTCAAATGTATCTTCAGTCAGGGAAAATAGGATGCAATTAAGTTCTTCCAACAAGACTTAAGTACCTCTAATGATAAGCCTTAAAAGACCAGCTTAATGAAATGTCACAAGGACACCGGCTGTAACAATTCCCTATATCCTCTCTGCTAAGCAGAGCTTTACCTGATGGAAGGAAAATTACAGGGGGAATATGATAAGTGAGTGTTAGCATCTTTATCCCTGCTGTAAGTCCACTGAAATCAATGGTGTTATACTACAGATAAATTTGACTGTAGAATTTTAAACAGAAACAAGCACAAAAGCAAAGCCTTTGAATGAAAAGTAGCCAGGCTTCTTAAACAAAATAGGAATTTTCCATTACATTATTATTTAATTATCTTTAGCCATTAAACACAGAACTTCAGGGTGAGACATGCATTTCCGTTCCTAGCTCTGCTCATCAACCTTGTGGGGTTAGACATGTTGCTGCTCTCTACTGGGCCTCAGATTTGCACCTTTAATTCTCTGAGTGTTATTTGCCAGTCTTTAGGGGTGCCACGATTGAACTGAAAATTCCTGTCTGAAGATTGCAGAGGCAATGAGTACTCACAGAGCTGTTACTTTCTGGAGTGGCAAGTAGTAGAGGATTTCTCCTTTAAAAGGGGTGTTATGTGTTATGAAGTTTCCTGCTGTGAGTACTCCATTCTTTTGTATTTGTGTACCGTATCCTCTTTCTTCAAAGGAAAAGATAATTTAATTTGAAGGCAGGACTGTAACTGAGGGTACTCAGATTCACCTTCAAGCTGGGCTTATAAAATACCGTGGACCCAAGGCCAGTAATGTCTTTTTCCTCTCTACTGTATTGGGGCTGGAAATAATAAGAAACTGTTAAAACTGCAGCAAGAAAGTGTCATAGTTGGGCATTAGAAAGCACTTTATATAGTTAAGACTGATAAAGCGCTGGAGTAGACTGACTGCAGAGGTGGTGTAATTTCCATCATTACACATCTTTAAGAACAGGACAGCGCACTCTCAGCAGTTACATGGGTACTGTTGATCCTGCCTTCAGGCACAGGGTTGGATTACAGGATTTTTTTCAAGTCCCTTCTGTCCCTGTTTCTGTATGACTGATCTAAAGACACCGTTGTGATGAATATGGATGTCTTGGAAGGGAGATTTTAAAAGGCCACTTAGTAGATGCTTCGTGCTTGAATTCCATTTGAGTTTGCGAAAGTGTCCTCCGTAGGTACATTCACTAAACACCCTCTACTCCTCTCTCTCCTGCCAATCCCCAGTGATAATAAAAACAGGTATTTTAGCTTCACCCTCCAGCTGCAAAATTTAACATACAGTAAATCGTCGTTCTACACATAAGCTGCATCATGTTTTAGTCCTATACTGAAATCATTCTTTAAGCACAACTCCCTCAGGGCAGGAAACTAATTCTGAATACGTTTCTTTTGATGACCACGTCAACCTGCTTGAAAAAAAAAAATCTATCTTTAGAATGCATAATGCAAACATATTATCTTCTAAACAAGAAAGTAGGACACATCCTCATCTAGGGTGAAAAGAAAATGGAAAAAAAAAGTCTGAATAAGAAAGTCTGAGATTGCCAGTACGGTAAACGCAATGTCAAACTGGCAGGTATTTCTCTAATAAGATTCATGTAAATACAAATATAAACACACTTTGCTGCACAAATCACATAAATGCAGATACACAGAACAAACAAGAATGACAAAAAAAAGAGTGGAAAGTGATGAATGTTTCCTACCTTCTGCCTCGGCTGCTGGCGCGGAGTGTAGGTAGCATTCTGGCTTGTTCTTACATCGCCTTGATGCTGAACAAAAGCTCTGAAACTTGCTAAAGTTTATCAAGCTCCTATGAACAATCAAATGTAAAAATTTTTAGATGCCCAGGATTCTTGTTATCCGCACTGGGATTTTTAACCATAGTAAATAGCCTCTTTTCCAGTTAGGTGCTAGAATCTGCTATTAAGACCCAGTTTCATGCCATCAAACTGGAAAATTTTCTCCCTGGGTTGGAACGTGGCGTGTAGCACCTCTGCCAGCTGCCTATCTGCACCGTTCCCAGTGCGGTGACACTGCAGTGGTGGCACTGATACCAAATTGTGACAGTGCCAAGAAAGTGGAAGGACTGTTATCTTCATTTTTTCAGTCTCTTGCACTGGAAAATCCCTTCTTCAAAATTTGGCTGTTTTGGATATTTTAACCACTGAGCGCACTGGTAATTGTAACCAAGTAAGCCAGGATAATGGTATTAGTAGCAGCATTTCAGTGTCACTGCATCGTGTCCTTCTGGTTTAGCAAGCTAAGTTTGATTTTCTGCAGTCGGCTGAGCGCTACCCTGCGATGTTGCTGCAGTGTGTTTGGTTTCTGTGTAATCATTCAGGGGTGCTGTACTTCCCCGCCTTGCTTCCTTGATTTGAGTGGATTTATATCAAAATGGGAGGGCTTGTCCAGGAGTCAGTATAATTTAAATTCTTTTTTGAGGGTTTGTCTGTTTTCAGGTGGAATAAAAGTAGTGTTGGCAAAGCAGAAGTTTAAAACAAAACTGTCCATAAAAATACCCCATTTCAGAGGGTGCTGGAAGGAGGTTCTTTCAGTTCCTGCAGCAGTTACTGGAGTCAGACTGCATCTGCCCCAGTGGAATAGCATTACAGAGAGAAATTCTCAAAGCAACACGGGCTAGTTCTCTTGTGTCTTGGCCATTTTCAGCCCCTCACATCTGTTGGGCCATTCCCCTGTGTAGTAGCTGCAAACACTAAGCCACGAAAGTGGATTAAAGAAACACTCGCATCTCTCAGGCGCAGGTCAGCTGGCCTTTCCGCTGCCACTGGAGAAGCTCCGGCTGCTTTCTCTAACGCAAACATTTGGCTCTTAACCGTTAGGACCGTCAGTGTTTTGTGCTGCCTGCAGCAGCCAGCCCTATAGCTAAGCATACCTCTGTGGCCATCCTTCCCATATCAGTGGCTGCCACCACACTTATTCCCATGGTCTTAGGACAGTCCCGATTTTCACGTGTCCTTTTCATTCCGAGTAAACCCCTCAGCTGGCAGAACCTGCGGAGGTGTCCTTGGGCAGTCAGTGAAGCGGCTCTTGCAGCGCTGTTTCACCACACTTTCTGCAGTGCTTGTGTCAGTTTGTTTCCTCCCGCAGAGAGCTCCAAAAAGAGCTGGGGACTGTCCCTGCGAGCATTTCAAGCAAGCAGCATATTCAGGTGTCAGCAGAGAGTGTTTACAGGCCTTAAATACGTATTGTGGGTCTGTGGTTGTCTGCAAATCTGCAAGCAAAGCGATGAAGTGTGTGCCTGTTTTCAGCCAAGGGGCCCATCCGTCGGCTCTGCCCGGTAGCTGAGGAGTACAAGGTGGAACAGCTCTGCTCCGCCGATGCCCAAAGTTTAATACAAACGGACAGGGGAGCACTGACAGCTCGGCCGGGACTCTGCCCCCACGCATTCTGCCTGTGACAGGGCCGGGAAGAGGAGGAAAGAAACGTTGATCCACTGTATCTTAAATACACATCAAGGGACGCTTACTGCTCCTGCTTGCAAGGACTTGTCGACATCATGCAATTCCTACCCCAGTCTGACAAATGTCAAAATTGGGAAAAAGGCACGTCATGAGAGGAGTTGGGTCTGGCAGGGTCAGCTTCCCCGCCAGCCTCTGCCGGATTGTGCTGGTAGCAAACTCGGGTCTTGGCCAGTTTTCAGGCAATTCTGATTTAAGCAGAATCCCCACTTAAAATATAGCCTTGAGGTCTTCTTCTGACTCACAGTAGTGTTCTTATTCCTCGGTTTAGTCCTGCTGAAGAGCAAACAGCTGCATTTTTTACGCTAGTCTCTCCCTTGTTCGTTGCTTGGGTGTCATTGGGCAGGTCGTTATAACCACACTGGAGATGGCTGTGGGTAAATGCACACCTATCTTAGATGCAAAATAAGTCAACGTGGCCATGGCTGGGTACCCTGGGTGTTCTGTAAGCAGCATCTGCTAATAATACATTGCATTAAGAAATAAGTGACAATCCCTATTTTTTCATTAATGGACAGAGATGGAATTCAGTCCAACATGTAGGGCCAGCACAACCTGAATGCTGTTTGGATATTTTGAGTGAAACATATTTGGCATTTAGTCATATGGATATTGGTTCTGGACCACAAGGAAATTTTGGCATGTCCTTACCACAGCTTATCTCCAGCTGGCCCCACCAACTCCCGGAGCTGCTTGAGTAATTTCTAAATCAGCATGTCCTTTAATTTCTTTACCATTTGCTCTGCGTGTTGGATTTTGCCATGAATAAATCAAGACCTTAGATTTTATATGCTGAAGTGGAGCATGATCAAGGATTCCTTGATGGTGAAAGGATTAAAAAAATTTCATATTTTTGTACACATTCACTTCAATGGCCAGATTTGTTGGAGCATTATGCTCCCAGTCAACAGTACCCTTGTAGCTTGTTTGTTTAATTGATTGCAATGCTATGTCAACCTTCCCACGCAGAAGCCTCAAATATTTGCAAACTGAAATCCACATAATGTCTGGCATGACTTGATCCTCATTGCAATACAGCTGCAGCTGCTGCAGTTTACACAACAGAGACTGGAGGACAGGAATCCAAATACACTAAATTAATTAGGGTTATGTCCATAAACTTTATTTGGTTCTATCAGGTTTGTGTAGAAATGTTCCCTGCTTGTGCTCAAACATGTTGATTAAACAGTGCTGTAGTTTTTGATTTCTCATTCATGATATTAAAGGCGACCAGATGATTACGGTGTCCCACTAGGCAAATATTTGTTCTCTGTCAGAAGATGCTGGTTCCTCTTTTCCAGCCTTCCCGTCTACCGAGGTTCACCACGTGACAGTTACCCCTTCAAATCAATATCCTAAGGTTAAGGTTACATCTGGAAAAAAAAGAAAAGCAATGGTTTTGGGGCATCTATATCAATGTAGCTTTCTGCCACTCAGTGGCATCGCCCTGTTGTCGCAGCCCACTCGACCTGTTCTCCGCAGGGTGAGGTTAGACCCTTCCCTTGAAAACAGACCACAAAGGGGTCGTAAGGAAACTGCCGTGGGCTCGGAATGGTGCAGTGCTCTCTACAAGCATATATAGCGTGCAATAAATGTTCCTCCATGACACCATAAAAGTTCCAACTTATTAATTGTTATTGCTTTGATTAACCATGTTCCCCCATCATTTATGCGAAAGGAAGGATAATTCAGAAACATCCACGGTGAAGTCTGTTGAAAAGTAACTGCTTCCATTACTAATTTGTTTTCCTTTGTATTTTCTCAGGGATGTCCATGTAGATGTTTATCCAATAGGTTTCAGTCCAATTAAACAGTTCATCAGCTGAGAAAACCAGCATTTGAATAATCCTGCTGTCTTTAGTGGGACTAATGTGAGGCTTAAAGTTAATTCAGAAGCACTGTTTGTCACTGCTTTTAAAAATCTTTTCACCACTGGCTCTTTTAATTTACTGTCTGTCTGAAAGCAGCATTCCTTCTTGGACTCATAACAGAGATGACCTGAAGCTGCTGTTCACCTGGCAGACATCAGCACCCGCTCCTGAAACTCTTCCCAGCTGGAACGAATCGACCACAAATAAGAATTTGGCCCTAAGAGTTATAGTATTAATCAAAAGCTTTGCATGTTGCACAGTTTGTTCCGCAAAGTTTTAGGCACATCTTTGACAATGAGTAGGAATCACTGGATTTATTGCAGTGGGCTTTGGATTGTGCAATTTTGATACAAACAGTAACTTTTCCTATTGTGACCACCTAAATTTTCCCTTTCCTGTGCATCGCCAGCAACTACTGCTTTTTTTTTATCATGTTTTGAATTTTTTTTTTTTGTTTTACCAGCCCCGACCTCTTTGCTCATTAAATCCTTAAGGAGATCCACCCATTTAATACTCGAAACTCAAAGTGGCCTAATGACTTGTGGGCAGCCTGAATGCCTGAAGTTTCTTATCTTGATACCAAATTATGACTATATATTTAGAAACATATCTAATATAAATCTACATAATTAAATAAAACGTCACTGATTTGCATGAACTAAATGCCCTGTTATTTGTTCCTTTACAAAGGGAGATAACCTGCTGGGCAAATCTACCAAAGTAGCAGAGAGAGACAGAGAGAGTTTAAAAAAAAATAAATTTGCTTTTGAAATTTTCCAAAGTTTGGCAGAACCCAGATGACAGCAACACAACTAGTCTGTCCATGTGGATTTTCTACAGAGCTCTGAATACCTCACACGATAGCCGCTTTCTTCATTCTGTCCTTTTTTATTCTCTTCCTTTTCTCTTTTTCTGGTGGTAGCTAAAAAGCTGTCCTGCAGTCTGAACCAATCTATCAGTTTCAAAAGAAAGGATAATAAACCTGTCATTTGTGGCCTAAACATAGAGGTTGCTGCTGCTACTCTGATATTAAAGCTATTAAAAGAAGACTGTCTTTCAGTAGTTCATGTCTTCTTAAGACTCTGTGTTATTCTTGGGGGGAGGAATTGTTGTGACCCAAAGCATCCTTTGAACTGACAGGACTCTTGAGTACTGACCTAAAGGGGAGTATTGCTTAAATAATACTTACCTGTAAAGATTCTCTTTGTGCAGTTTTTTATTTTATTTTACCTTACTCGGAAGGGGAAGAGAATGTCAGGATAAAAAGCTTGGAATGGGTCTGTGTTTTGTTCACGTGTTTGTTTTGACTATCTCAAAATTTCTAAACTAGCTGTGGAAAGGATTTATCGAAATCTTTTGTGATTCTCCAGAGAGACGATTTTGGGATGTTCAATTCCAATTACTCCCTGTAACCTAGAGCTATTTCTTCTTTCTGACCAAAAAGTGAATCCCTTGAGTAGTGAAACTTCGCAGTTTTGGATAGTGTGTATCAACGTAGGATCTTGTGGTAAGTAACTTTGTTAGATGCTGTCCCTGTTCGTTAGAAGTCAGCTCTTCGACTGATGCAAAAGATTTTAAGATAGAAGGCTGGTTTTGCTGCGGGTGGAGGGCTGTTCCTTTAGCTCGTACGAACTCCATTGCTCATTGTGTGATTTCCATCTAAAACACCAGCTCCTCGGCTGGTCTAAAGCATTGTAGCTATGTTGGCTTCTGTGGATTTATGCCGTCGTTTCTCTGAGGGTGTCAGGGCATGCACAGACAGACATCGTTACTTCTGTGCGCGTTAGTACCACGTAAGGTTTATGTAACAGCAGGAACTGAGTCTAAAATGAAGCTAGAGCTATAAGTCACAATTCTAAAATTTGTTTATATTGATATGGCAGTTAAAATATCAGATTGAGGGGATATTAAAACTAAAAGGCTAATTCACTATTTTTTTAAGATTCTATTCACAATACCTGGCGTCCCATTCGAGATACCCCCAGGCACCCTTTCCTAAGCAAACATCCCTAAATGGAACCAACGTCCTTGAGACTGTGGCGCGGGGTGGCAAGTGTCACGTTGCTTCGTGTTGTGTGACACAACTCAATGAGACATCTCCGGTCTGTTATGGTGCACCGCCTGTGTCTCATTACGCCTCCGCGTTCGGGGAAGGTTTCCCCCCATCCCCGAGGAAGGGCCGGGGTGTCAGCGCGCATCAGCCCCACTCACAGCGAGCAACAGCTCTCCTGCGAGCAGAGGGGCCGTGGGATAATCACATGCACATTTGTATCATCAGAATCACATGGTTTAGGTTTCATATGTATTTTAAAGATAATCGAAAAGCAGCTAGGGATAAAACTGATCAGCGGAGGGAAAGCAACATTGCCTTAGACAGTAGAATCCAGGGTTTAAAATAAGGGCTTTGGCCCAGATTCCCAGCCAGGCTGCGGTGGTAAGGAATCGGGCAAGCTGGCTTTAGGGCGCTCCTCATGCGGCATCGCTTCCCAAGGCTGAGAGGGCAACGGAGAGATGATGGTGTAATAGCAGAGTAGCTTCAGGCGTGGTGTAAATTATGTCCAGAGTATCAAAGCCCCAAAGGTGGAGTGTTATCCCAAGATGTGTCTGGGTCACAGAATGCAACCAACAAGCCAAAAGAAGGGCTGGTACAGCCTCTGCTTTGTCACAATGACAGTAAAAATTAGGCAGAAAGAAATCCACACAAGCCCCTTGAGAAGTTTTTTCCAGTGATGTGATTTAAGCGGCACATCCATCATCAGGTTATGTGCGATTTTCCATGATGTAACTTTACAACAATTTAACAGGCCAGATATGCCTGACTGGGATAAAGCAGGAAATTGTTCTGAAATGTAACTTTTTCATTATTTGTGGGGTTTGTGCTTTCACACTGTGCAGAAAACTCAGAAGGTGCACTCCCTGTGCTGACATATCTGCATGTTTTGTGGACGAGCCCCTCCCCCTCCCCCCCCAGTTTTTCAGCAACATGCCCTGCTTTCAGATATTAATGAGTTCTCAATGTTCCAACACACTCTCCTGCTGAGAGACTCACATCCCCCTTCATCAGGGAGGACTGAATCTGCCCCGTATCTCCTTAAACAGATTTCACCCTGTGCATTTAGGAACACCATTCCCCTGCAGGACAAGCAGAGGGTTGGATTAATTAATTATAGTATTCAGCCTACCAAGGATGACACAGTTAAATTTAATTAGCTTATTCCTTTATTTGAGAATCTCTTCACCTACCCCCAGGGAGACTTTTTTCCCCCTTTTGCTGTGGATTTCTGTGATAGATGGAGAGGCCAGCTTACTGTGCTTAACAAAAAAAAAAAAAAGAACCCAAAAAGAAAGAAAGCAGTGGCACAAATGTAGGGCATAGAGTGTTTCAGAAGAAAACATATCCTAAATTATAATAATTTTATAATCACAGGTATCACTTGTATCACTCGCCTTTCTCGATAACCCTTATTTCAACAATACTTTCATTACTGTAATTGTTTTATTGCCACATTGTTCTTTGAATGAGAGAATTATTTCATCCTTATTTAAAGGATGCGGCAAGTATGGGTTAAGGAGATTTGAAAAAATTGTGGCACAGTGATTATATGGATGCCAAGATTTTTTTGAAATCAAGCGCTTTGCGGAAAATGTGCAATGTATGATTGTGATGTAGAACACAAGCTTCAAATACATCTATTTCAAACAAGAATTCATTATAATGTCTAATTTGCATCCACAAAAATACAGTTCATCTCTGCATTGTAATCAAAATGCATTTTCATTTTCAGTGTTTTGCTAAATGCAGTTTTCAAGTACTTGATTTTGTAACGCCTGAAAACAGGATGCTGGCTGGGTTCCAGCAGGTATTCCATGTTCTTCCCTCATATGTGACCTGTGCTGTATCTTGGTTACTTTCTTTACGATTAGACTGACAGCAAGTTAAAGTGAAGAACTTTGGATTCCTAGAAACTCCCAAAGGCAGAGCATTCAATTAAATACATCAGTCAGAGGATATAACTGTCTCCAATAACCACAACCTCAAATTTCTTTACGGTTATATATGTCAGTAAGCAGAAAATACAGTAACGCCAATTCCAAAGTGAATGTTAATTGGAAGGGTCTGATTTCTGACCTAAGACTAATTTGGGACGGCTCTGCAGAAGGCAGTGCAGGGTGGCTGGAGTTACTTTCCACTCCTGTGCAGAGGAGACCTTTTGAAATAATTCCTGCAAACCTTTCAGACTTCCCTCTTAGCTGGTGAGGACCATAGAGAAACAAGAGTTGCTTTTCAATTCTGCTTTAAGGACTTGAAAGGATTGTGGGAAGCCAATGAAGAATGATTCAGGGCAACAAGAAGAGAGTGAATGGGCTGTACTGAATGAGCCTGTTGCAATGCATCACTCTTAATGTGAATTCTGGACGAGAGGTCATGTTTGAAAGCAGCAATAGCATCACGTGTCCCTCTGTAGCTCAGATTCTTTATTCTCTACAAAGAAATTTTGCCTTTAAAACAGAAAGTGCTAGAAATAACAGCAATGTCTTTGTGTCATTCAGAAGGGGGGGAAAATACCGTCCTCCCAACCTTAACAACCACCCCAGCCATGACGGGATGGAGCTGTGATCATGTGTGTGTAATTTCTTGAAGTCAGGGCCGGACTCCCAAGGCACCCCTGTTATAATTAGATTAACTGTTACTGTCAGGGCTATCTAATTGCTTGTACCGAAGAATGCAAATTGCAGACAGTACGTATCAGTGTAAAATCAAACACAAAACAGGTGTTTGCTAATTAAAACTGAGATTTTAATGAATGACCTGTGTGGTTTTGGTGAATAAATACCACTCTCAGCATCTGCTATGTAATTAGGTTCCAACTTCTTTTTTTTTTTTTTTTTCCTTCTCAAGTCCCAGTAAATAACTATGAATGCCAGGTTTAACTAAAACCTGGTAATCTTTGCTCTTTAATGGGGAAGAAAGCAGATGTTTCCTGCCCAGGTAACTCCAAGCAATAGCATTCAAAGGAGAAGAAAAAAAACTGAATACCTCGTTATATTTTAGGATTCTTTTTCTCTAAGTTTGTACAATAAGGACAATAACATATTGGAAGGTAAAAGATTGCATAAAATCCTACTAATGCTGCAGGTTGATGACAGCATTAGTAGGAGGGCTGTTGCCCACACCGCTTTAGCATTTGAGATTTTATTTTTAGCTAATGGTGCTTCCTGCTAGGACAACCTTACTGGTACTTTTTTCTTCAGGACCTGTTTTAAATTAAGTCTAAATATAGATCTGCGGATACCTGTGGGGAGAAGGAGGTGAGATAGCGTGAGAAGGAGGTTCTTGAGTACACCCGCAAAGGACATTTTCTCTTTACCAACATTCACACAAAGATTTCAAAGCACTTTTTGGGGGGGTGAAAAAATTCAACTTTGCAGAGCTTGGCACTGACAAAATGCTTATGTAAGGTTGTGGGTGCTTTTCCACAGAGTTTACTGAGGTCAAGAGAGATGGTAGGGCGGTATCATTATCCTCCTTATTTAGTTAGATGATCAAGACGCTGAAAGAGGAAAACAATTGGCAGTCCTTCTATGATCTGCGATATGTCCACTGAATCCAGTGGTGCTTTACCCCAGCAGAGGTCCATGTGGAAGAGCTTTGGGATTCTGTTTGTCTCTCTTCCTACAGCATAAAGGCAATCATTCCTCTTTTCCTCTCTGCGTACCTGGAGATGTGTGTATATGTGCAAGCATTAATACAAGCCTGTAATCCCCTCCACTCTCTGCCACGTCTCTGAAGGCTGCGCTGCCTTGGGATCTACGCCTTCGTCTACCCCATCCAAGGGGCCTCCCATTTCTAGAATCCAGTTATTTGGTGGTTAAGCTACAGCCCTTAATGGAGCTGGTTTGTACTGTTTGAAATGAAACAGGGTTCCAGTCTTCTGTCTAAAGTTATTAGTCACTTTTTTAATTAAAAAGGAGATTTGCATTTGGGTGACTGAAACTTGTATTTGCAAAAACCTGCTAATATGGCTTAATTGATACAAATTGCACTATGAATTCTTGTTACATAGGCTCCTTTCACGTTATATTTAGGGAAATCGTAAGGTATTAGTGAGACATTCTTGAGGCACCCCATACATTAGCTGCATTTCCAAGAGCTGGAGAACGTAGTTTATCTTCTTTTTTAAATTTTAGAAGCACTGCCAAGAGTGCTAATGTCTAGGAAGTCATTCATTCTACATTCTACAAATTCTATTGGGTCTGTACCTGGGCAGTATGTCCTTCAAAGGTGAATTTTACCTCTGTGCAGCCGGCCAGTATACTGCTGCTTTACATCACTCACATCTCTCTCAGGACTGCAATACTTTGTGAAAGCAATATGAACATGGATGGATTTTACTCTAAGTGTACCAACCATTGGAGAAATCTAGCTGCAGGGAACAATTACGCGAGCTCTGAAGGGCTGCAAAAGGGATGAGTTACATACATCAATTCCACATCCATAAACCAGAGATAATAATACTTCTTTCTCCTGCTGTTTGTTTTGTAAACCTTTTTTGTAGAACTACAGATGCGCGCAACACCTACTACCAGTGCTATTTCAAGTCTGGAGTATTTGCTCAATCTTAGTCAAAAGTTCGTATGTGCTCGTGCAATACAAATGATGCTGCCTACCTTACGTCTGTCTTTAGGATCATTGCAATGCGAGCAGTGCTAACTAATGATGACTGTAAGATGCAGAAGAAATTCTTCTGCTGGGAATAAAGATGACAGTCTTTCACTACAATCACTTGGAAATTGTACACTGAGTGTATCTAAGGGAAAGAAAGAGTGGGTGGAGGAAAAATCGTGGCTTAGCTCATCTTCTCCAATGAGAGTTCACATTAGCAAATTGCAATATTTCAATACTGAGACTTGTCACTTGCCATTTGAAGGCTACATAGAAAATAGCTCCCTCCCCCAAAAGAGGGCATGAGAACATTACTGAATTTGCACTGAGATTAAGGTCTGTTTATTCACTGTGCTGTGGAGCTGAGGGATTATGCAGTGCTTTCACTCTTTACAGAAATATTGAAACCGTGGTCATTGTTTTTTTCTCATGAATATCGGATCATGGAGAAGTAAAAGGGAAGAAGAAAGATGCCAGTGATTAAAGTCTCTGGATAAAATAAAGTTCTCTTCCCCCCCCCTTCCCTTCCCCTGCAGGCAGGCCTCTCATGTGATTGTCTCAAGGCATAGAAGAAAGAAAAGTAATCAAAGTGTCAGGATTTAACATTTTGTTCCTCGTTTTGGTTTATGTAACAAAGCATTTCCAGCACAGATCAATCAGCAATTTGTTGGCGAGGTTCCAGGATCTGTGCGCAATCCATTCTTAAACGTCTGGTGTTAAGCTGCTTTTTGTGCATATATATGCAAAATCAAAAGCAAACATGAAATATTTAATCATAATAAAATACAGGATGTAGCAGTGTTATTCTGCACTATCTGGGATCACTAATACTTGATAAACAGCGTGTACATTTAGAATTAGCACTGTACTTCACCCAAAGTTACTCCTGGTATCAGAGGTGTCCAGAGGTCTATTTAGAGGAATTGGAGATTTATGTTATTTCATGCAAAAGACATAACAAAAAAAGGCTGGGTTTGTGCTTAAAGCCTAGGATTTCATTTTCCAGGTCCCTCTGGATCCCTGCAGCTCCCAGTTTGCTCTTTGTGTATTTCTTAGTGCCAGTATGCATATGTTCTTGTTTATTCAGTAACAGTGAATCTACTTTCTTTATTTATTTTGACTGTAAATTCTTTGAGGAAGAGATTGACTCTCTTACTAGGTAGAGGTGCCACACCTGGCATAAAGAGGGCACCACTTTGGATAAGATACAACTCTAATTCAATAGTTACCTAGAAAAATGCCCGTTATGAAGAAAAAATGTGTTTAAAATACCAGCATGTAGCATATACAAAGACATAATCAGATGTGATCTTTACTGCAATAAAAAGCAGATTAGAAATCGAGATCCACAAAGTATTGCAATTACTTTAACTGTCAGAAATATTGGCACGGCTGGTAAGGTATTTGCTTCTGTAAAACTGGCAAACCTTTATAAAAATCCATAACATTTCTTTGACTAATCTGAAATCTTAAGAGAATGAGTGATTGCCGGTGTTTTTTTCTTGGAACTCTGCTGATCCAACATCAAGGCAGACTGCAGCACGGCGCCTTTGGGAAGTGTGAGAGACTGAAAGCATTCATAGATCTTGAAGGTGTACTTTTTCGATTCAGAATTTTTACGATAGCTCGTTATGAACATCTTATTAGCTGTTCTGTATAATGCAAGGTAGAGAGTTTCACCTAGTTATTTCTGGGTTCAACTTCCCATTTAAGAAGGTATCTCATCTCAGTTGTGAGATATCTAGTGATGACAGATGCACCAACTCCTTCAGTATTAAGTTGTCCTTAGAGTTAAAGAAGCGGCACCTTATTTCCTATCTGAATGTTTTTCAGCTGTATTAGCCAAGAGAGTAGGTGTACCTTTGAGAGAGAAGAGGCTTCCTAGTATTAGTCCACATGGGCACTCCTACCCCGCAATTCAAAAACTCTGTATAAGTATCTCTTTTTCGGTAAGGGAAATAAACAGTCAAGATTTTCCAAATTTAAAGATGTTTTCAGGTGGTATTAAAGCTCTCTGCAGTTTTCATGATTCCATGACTTGGAAATACTGGCAGTTCTTCGCATTTCTGGACACCGGATTTTCCTAGGGTATGATAAGCATTTGTTCCAGAAGAGAGCAGACACTGCTAGCTGGATCAGGAATGCTCTGAAGGGGAAGAGTCAGAGGTGGGACGGATGGCACACTGAGCAAGATGGTAATTAGAAGAAAGATAATGTTCTCCAGTGACAGAGATGTCCAGATGAAACGGATCTCATCGTCATAATCATCCAGCTAGTCTGTAATGAGCTAGAAGCCTGAAGCCAAAAGCCGGTACAGGAACGCAGCATCCAATAACATCTTTTTATTCATTTTTCCTTTAATTTATTTCTTGGATTCTTTCAGACTACATCCAGGTACTAATGAAGGGGAAATTGGTTGCAATGTGAAAGAGCTTCTATCTGAAAGGTAATGGCACATCAGCCTGTCAGTCCTTTTTCTACTACAACCCGTGATCAAAAAAGGTGAATACGTTTGATAGCAATTAGTTTGGTGATAGGCTGTATCCTGAAAGATTTCATGACTTACTTGCTATAGAAATCTCTGCTTAGAGGGCTGTTTGGTTTTCCAAGAGCCATGGGGCGAAGAGATTGAATGTTTCTTATGCATTCTGATATTTATCATGTTTTGGGTGAATCCCTCAGAAGCTTTTAGGGAAGAATGACACATATCAAGTGGAGAAACCTTAAAGAATGGATCCTCAAGAGTTTTGTCTCCCATGTTTGCCACACAAAAAGGGTATAGTAAGATGGCCTAAACCAATCTAAAAATATGATTAATATGCTGAGCCACATGGCTGAACCAAATTACATCCCCATACAGGATAAGAGGCTGCAGGGTTATAAACAAGAATTTCCGTGGCTTCATCTCTCCAGCTGTTAACAAAAACACTTGACATTTAGCAGCACACACTCCATTCTCGAAAGACAACGGAATTATTGCTTCTTCCTGGCGACTGCCCACAAGGCACCTTTCACTCAGTGCTCTCTTGCCAGATGTGCTCTCTAGGCCAAAGTCAAGTCCTCTCTTGGGGGAAGTTCACTTAACAAACAATTTTAAATGATTGTAAATACATATTAAAAAGCCCTTGTAATTGTTATCTCTTTACCTGCAATTTTTCAGAAAGGAGAATGTTTTTGTGGAAAAGACTCGGTTGCCTTTAAGCAATTTGTGCAATGTCACCATGATAATTTAGCGAAGAGCCAGGAACTGGGTCCAGTGTCCAGATTACCTGGGCCAACTCCTCGGCTGGTTGCAAATAGACACAGGTCTGCTATAGAAAATGGATGCGAACCAGTGAACACCAGCGTCTGACAGAATATGGAATAGTATGCTATTCTTTACTACACCTTGGCAACCTTTCCTCCTTCTTTTCTTATTTTTCTTTCATGTGAAATCTGTCTTAGTGGGTGTGAGCTCTGCATCTGATGAGTGAGACACTCAGCATATAAAATACGAGCTCTCACCATTGTCTTATTTCATAATCTCATATCTGGTAGTTATTTGTTTCATATTTAGAAAATATAAAGCTTGGGGAAAAAAGCATGAAAATGAGGTTCTGGGGGGCTTATTTAGCAATTGACCCTTTTTTCAAAATGCTAAGACTTGCGTTCAATGATATTGCTAGGCAACTGAAGAGACATTTCCTTTCAGGCCCTAAGTGGATACCAGGATTAATACATGATCAGTCAAGATACACATTTATTCACCTTTCCTCACAACAGTAATAGGATTTTTCTGGGCCCAGTTTAATTCAGTAGATGAGGCTGACACTGAATTAAAGCTGCTTATACAGGCTCATAATAAGGAGGTGAGATCCCAGGGGAGGGAAAGAGGGTGAGGGAAACACATACCCAATAGTGCATCAATTGACAAAAGCAGAGGATTAGAAACCTCAGCGGAGGAAAAAATACCATTTAATAAGACCTGAAAAATCCAGTTCGAATTACTCAACTCCATTTGTTCTTCCTCAGTATCCAAAGTTTCAACACGAGCACGTGGAGCCCTGAGACATGCTGTGGTGTTGGCTCTGGTGCTGACTTCATTGGCCACTGCTGGCTCTGGATCACTCGGGTTATGGTTGGAAAACTCTAAACAGTTATGCCCAGGGGCCTGCCATGACTCCACACTCCTCAGACAAATTATTTTCCTTGTTGTACTTTGTTGCTTGCAGTTAAGTTGAAGGCTAACAGCTTTTCCTGTTTTATAATATCAACCCCTCCTCTCTGCACTCCACTTCTCTGAACTTTCCAAATGGCCACTGCTTTTAAACACAAAACCCAGTCTTTGTGATTCTTCTTCTGTCTCCAGGCTCCTTCTGATGTGATTTCCTCAAGGGCCTGTGAAGGACGTCTCCAAAGAGATGACGTGGCTCTTTGAATGCAACCATTGTTTTGTAGCACTTCCCTGGCACAAACAGCTCAGCTAACAAACAGATTAAATTTTTAAGTGGGGAAAGGTCTATTAATCTATTATTAATTAATATTCCATATGCCACCTTGGAGGCGAAGTGGGTCTTTTGAAGCCATCTGGTTTCTCATTGCACTGGAGGAAAGATATTGTCTGTTGTATGCTCTTGAATATGATGTGGAAAATGGAGATGTGTCCAGATGTCTGGTTATCTCTTGGTTCCCACAGATCAGGAAGCAGAGACAGCTGGATTGCAGCATCACGCTCACCGTGCAACATGGCAGTTGCATAAGATAGCATTTGCCCAAACTGTTTACAGATACTAAAATTCAAGCGCTGCCTTCTGTCCTGTTTCTTGGAAAGGTGTGATATTGTATGGGGTCTCCGCCGCTCTCTTCCTCACATGTGTCCTGTCTCCCCTTTTTGGGACAAGGATACTGCTAGTTAGGAAGCATGGGCCAACAGGAATCTCTCTGCGTGTAAACTGGGAGCATTACTTCACTACTGTATACAGGGTTTGTAAGAAAAAGGTGATTAATTAAGGTGGAACACTGGGATGTTATAGTAAGCACAGATATATTAGTCATGAAATAAATAGAATAAGAATTTACTGCTGCAACATGGGATAACTCGGGATGTAGGAGCCCATGACATTAGTACTCAACATCCCAAATCAAATCCCGCAAGCAGCCCTGGCAGGGATTCCTGCGTTAACCTCGGCCCCCCTCTGCTTTGTACTCTCCAGCTGTCACATTCTTCAAGAGCTCAGGTTTTCCTTTTAGTAAGAGGAAATCATTGTCTTTGATATGATGAATTATTAGGATTATGCTATGCACTGTACAGACAAATGGTAAAAACCAGCATGTGCTCCAGAGAGCTTTCTGTTCAAATAAACAGTAGTGACAGAGCTCAGGGGCAGAGAGAGGCGTGGGGGAACGGTATGCTTGAAGATATCCTGCATCTCAGTGAGTGAAGGTTTGTTGTTTCACAGTCCTGACCCCCAGACACATTATACTTCACATTGTTAAATCTCCATAAATAACTCAAACCTTCCCAGAAATAAAAACCCCAAAGGGTAAGCGCAGCATCTTTAAGGACGTTCTGATGGAAGACTGGTGTAGTTGGTAATGTGATACGGTCGTTACCTCTTTTTGACATTTCTCTGAACATGGAACTTAAAGAATGGTGTTACTCAATTAACTTGTGCTCACCTACTTCACTTAGCTTTGCTCTTCATCCAAGAAGCATTATCTAGTCCACAATTTGAGGGTCGGAGACTAGATGCAAATCTTTCACCATAATCATGCAAGGTAGTAACACCACAAACTGTCGATGGGGTGGAGAAGGCTCAAAGAAATGTTACCATATTGAAATGACTTTGGGAAACAGGTACCAGAAGTCTGGAACTTCTGCGGGGACCCGGTTCTTCTGTCTGTCCTGCCTTGTTTACGTCCTCCTTCCATAGCTCCACCTATGCACTTGCTGTTGAGTGGTTTTACCCGAGGCACTGTCTTCCCCTGAATCAACAGACCAGACTGCAACAGAATTACAAACTCAGCATCAGTGAAAGCCATATTGCTCAGAGTGGGATTTACATAAACTGTACACTAAAAACCCCCTAATATTTAAAGTGTTATAACAAAGCGGAAAAAACCCACTTTCAAGCTGTATGACAGCCTTATGAATATGCAAATTAGGATCCAAAGACAATCTTCTACTGGTTTACAGTAAATATTGAGGCAGAAGTGTGGAGCATTAAGTGGCAGATTTAGGTCCATATTCATTCTTTTTTATTTATTTATTTTTAATACAACACTTAGAGACCAATTTTATTGTAATGCACCAAATCTATCGAGTATTCCAGCCAGCTGATAGCGTTTTTAAATCATAGTTATTTTGGCATTTCTTATTGAAAGCAATAGAAGAGCAACTAGTGGTGATAAATTTGTTTGTGGAAAGCAGCCTTGCTTGTCATAGTTGTACACTGTTGTAACTAGGGCAAAATTGCACTATAAATTTACGGATTTATTGTCCTTTTTTTTTTTATTTGGTAGTGACCAGCTTTTCATATCCCATGTGCAGGCTGTCGTGTGTTCTGTCAAGAAAGAATTGCTGTAAAATCTGTGGTTACTGTACACCGGTAAAGGGACAGTGTGGGACCTCGTAGAGGGAAAGGTGCCTTTACTGACTTCACCTTGGCTTATGTTCCTTAGCCGCACAGCGGTCGGGGCTGGACTTTGAAGGCGCGCCGCCGTTATGTGCCATGCTGGGTGTACGTGTCGGTTCGCTGCAGAGCTCAGGTGGGTTCTCATACGCTGAGCTTCTGCCTCACAGACTCTCTACACCTGACAGATTTAATAGCATGCAGTTGGTTTTATTTTGCATCTTAATCGGATAATATAATTATATACTTTGTTCTGAGTCATCATCTACGTATTTTATCTGCTGATAGCTGTTTGATGTTTGGACTCCATCCAGTACTAATGGCACATCTATGACTGCAGGATTGGAGCAGTTCTTGCATAATGATGATTATTCTCACAAAATCCCTACAGGGGCTAAGGTAAGGAATTAGGCATCTTTTCAGCCTGCATGGCAGGACTCCTTATAAAGGAGGTCAGATTTTCAAAAATGCTTTATGTGCTTAACAGGCAGGTAGATAAATGGATTTCTCAAACTCATCGTGGTAATACAGACCCTAACCTTCTCAGGTAACTTTGAAAAAAAACCACAAAATCTCAAGCAACAGTTTTAAGTACATGAATGTTTTTAGATTGAGAGCCATGGCCAGGTGAGAAGTTGATGTTAAAGCCAGAATTAGAATCCCACTGCCTGTCCCTAAGGAAGGCGTCATTACCCTATTGTCAGCATCAGCCTATCCCATGTAGAATTATAATTTGGACTGAGTATGAGTGCTTTGTAATGATATATTTACCACTAGGACAAACGTCATGTATGGTTTGCTTTCATTCCCCGCCCATCTCTGTTATGCCGCGGTCATTGCCTGGGAGCGCAGTGACGTTGCCGTTACGCAAATGAAAAGCTGCACCCCAGTGTAGCACGTAGAGAGCACACGTTACCAGCAAATTTGATGTGGCCTGGCACTTTGAGATCAAAAGCATTATCTTCCTCTCTATAAATTTTAAGCATGTGTAACTCCACTGAATTAATTAGGTTACTCCTTTCACTGCACTGAAACCAGCATTTGTAAGGCATGTCCGGTGTGTGTAATTTATCTCCGTGAGTGTGGCGGGTTATGGATCAGTTGCTGCTGCACCTTTGTATTTTCCTTCTGAGTAAGAGTGTGAAAGCGAAAATTCGTATGTGCTTTAAGTTGTAATCTCTGAGGATTTGTTGCATATGGGGCAATAAACGACTGCTGCAATTGACTAAATGCCACAGCACAGCAGTTTATTTTAATTATGCTACAAAGGAATGAATATTATTGTTCTTATAGTACAACATAACAAGAAAAGAAAAGAAAATTCTATCCCTCTCTCTCCTTGAGAGAGTTTAGCAACAGTATATTGCTTATCATTGAGGTTTTCAGGGCAGCAGAATCCAGAAAGAAAACATGATGAGGAACCAGTTTAGAGAGGCTATGCAAAATAAAACAACCCACCCCCCCAAAAAATTATAAAAATCACATTACGTCTCTCATAGTGAGCTATGACCGGTTCTGGTTTCATTTACCAGTGTCTGCAAGAGAGAATACTGGAAAACCTGGTAGTTTTAGGTTAGTTGGTTTGGAGAATTTTAAGTAGATTTAGCCAGGAAGGGTTTGGATGAAAGACCTGGTTGATGATTTGCTGGTACGTTGTGAGGGCAGCCCCTCTCTTTTCCTTTGAGTCGGTGTGAAATCTGTGCTGCGGCATTCAGGGCTGACCATGGTTTCCTAACCACAAACAATGAAAAATCCCGAGTCAGGTTTCAAAAATGCCACGTGAATATAATAACAACTTTTTCATTTTGTGTGATCTTCCCCGTCTGAGCTTGGAGTGTTACACTTGGCCAGGTTTTCAGGATCCTTGCCACTGTGGGGACATGAGATGCGGTTTCCTTTCAGAATGAAAATAGAACATTTCACACAATTTCATGATAACAAGAACAATTTTTTTATGAAAAACATAGAGGCGGGGAATGCCTCTGCCAGAAACATTTGGGGATTCAAAATATAAACACTGGGATTAACAATCTTATATTAGGGTGCAGTTTTAGTTTAGGGTCGCTGCTCTGAAGACTTTGCCGTTTCTTCACTGAGAAACAGAACTGAGCCTTTGCGGCTGCTTATGGCAACTCAATATTCTGTGCGCTGTACCCAGCTCAGGCACGTTCCCCTTCGGACAAGGGCTGAGAGAAGAGCACGGCTTCTCTGTGCCTCAGGCAATGTACCATCTTTTAGGTGGCTTGGGTTGGGGGGTTCGGGGGGTTTGGGTTTTGTGCTTTGTTTTTAACTCAGTGCACAGATGTGAGGTAGGTGTCTGTCTTAATATCAGATTACCTATTGCCCATCACAATATAAAGGACCCAGGTACTTTCTGATCAAGGGCCAGTGAATGTCATTCTGAAGATTAAATGTGCCATTTTATAAAGATGATTAGGATAAAGTGAAGCATTTTTTAAAAAGCAAAATTACAGCATGTCTGAAAAGTCAAAAAGCATAATTCTCAATACAACAGCAGTGGGCTGGGATGCTAGCAAAACTCACTTAGAAGACTGTTAATGGAAATCATTGGCAGAAATAGGAAAAGCCTGAGGATAAAAAATGAAATGGTACCTTAGCCATTAAAACATCAGTTAAAGCTGATGGAAAGAAACTATTAAAACTATCCACAAGCTGGAGTAATGAAAGAAAGAAAGAAAGAAAGAACAGAGCCAGTTACATCAGCTCTGTATCTTCTGTTTAGGGTATAACAAAATAGTTCAGATGACGGCAGGGTGTAACTCTCACTGAGGCTCTGGGGATTTTAGGTTCCTATGTTATGTGGGTATTAAAAAAGTTTTATCCATCATCCACAAAATATACCAAGTTTCATTTAATGCTGGGAAAGAAAAGAATACAGGAAGCTGAGAGCGTGAAAATTTACCAGTTAAAATGGATTGCTTCTAATTGTATTTTTTTTTCAACAGCATAGTACTTAGTTTGTCTCTACATGTCCTTGATCTCATTTGATTTCCTTTGGCTTACCAGATGCACAGGTATTGCTCAGGTTACCTCAGCCTAGCACACCCTGAGCTGTTTACTGCGTCTTTCAGAATGTTTTTCTATATAAATGATCTTGCCAAGAAATAAAGTATGTTACAGCAAATCCCTCTGTGGGCTTATACAGAAATCCACTGGTCAAAAGGGAAATACATGTAGTACTCGGTTTCCTCCTCAGCTGTGTTCTTTCAGACTCTCCTGCCCGTGCCTGAAAAATGTGCAAGACATCACCAGTAAGTCAGTGAGATTTCCAGCGTGAGGAACAAAGAATCTTGTTAGAATCAAAGAGCAAGCTGTAGGATTCTGTGTGCCTTGCTTCAGCTGAGATATATTTCATTTGGAAATGACAGGGTGTGGTTGGACGAATATTGTCAAACATTGTGTCTCATTCGTGCCTTCAGTGTACACACGAATACAGGGATGGAAAAACAAATACAGTATCTCCCAGAAGAGAAAGACAGAGGTGATTTCCTCTGAATATTTTCATTAAGATTAATATAGCAACCTGCAGGTTCCACAGGAAAAACAATTCCAACCAACAGGCTTAAGTAACAAAACCCAATGCACACCTTTCTCCAAACAGCCAGACGAAATCTCACCTGATAATAACATCTCTCTTGTATTTCAGATTCAGTCTGTAAGAAGCGGGTGCGATAGAAATTAATGAGATTCTAAAGTTTTAGTAAATTTACGGATTAGCTGGTTCCAGTCCTGATGCCATGTGGGTGCAGAAGGGCAGCAAATGGACTTTGCATCAAATAAGCCTCTCTGTTCTGAGGCTGTCAGTGGATCCTGCGCTGACCCTCAGGTTGTACTAAGCAAACATTTTCAAAGGACCTGAATGAAAGGCTGCTTAGTTAACACGAGCCTCTCCTTGGTCTTCAGAGATTGAAAATCAGCATCCCCATGCAGATTTTAAACATCCCTGACATTATATATCATATACCTTTCATGTATCGCTCACATCTGTCCCATTTAATGCTGAGGAGTTTTGGCAACAGAGCACAGGCATTTCCTTATACCCATGGGGGGAAGAAGCCTTAAAATTAATTTTTGTCACATGGCCCGAAAGGCTTGGGCACTGACACATTTTGTAATAGTCATTTATAAATTATATACAAATTAAGATATTTCTTCCATAACTATGCTTACAAGTCCCAAGTATCACCTGCATAAATTCTTGTTAACTGTAGAGAAACTAAAATTTTGAGCTTTTGTACCCTAGCTTTGTCCTTTTACCTTTTATTTAAATAGCATATGGGCTTTTTTCCTATGTCTTTTAAATTTTTTTTTTATTTTATTTTCTAAATCAATCACATGGCTGACCTTTGCCTGATTTTGTCTTTCTTCCCAGCCATCTACTTGTTCTGTGTGTCTAAAGTACACACGCTTATTTGCAGTTAACACACAGGGATATATTTTTGTGCAAAAGCTGTACAGTATCTACCAATACTCCAGCATCGTGGATTCAATTTCAGATAAAGCATTGCCTCTTGAAGAGTGGAATAACAGTGGCGGCTTTGCTTTCTGTGCTTGGCGTGCGCTTTTCTGTGATCCCAAAGTGTAACAGGGTGGACGGGAAGTTTGCAGGGTGGCTGTCATTTTTTTGCCTCATCTGTGGATAAAGACAAGGCAGTTTCCATAACAGTAATAAATGGTAAATCCAAAGCGTTTGTCTGAAATCTAGGATACACTAAAGCAAGTGAGAGAAGACTCATGACTAGACCTTCAGGCTCCAAATCACTTAAGCGATTTTGGTTTTGTAGTGTAACAAAAACCAGGAATAGGTATCATTACTTAGCCCTGAAATTACCACCTTATATTCACATAGTCATGTTGCTCAGAGTCCTGTTCCAGTACAACTTTGAAATAGCATTCAGGGTATCATCTCTATAATAATGTTTATTTAATAATTAACATTTAGGAAGATAGATGGACCACAATTCAGTGACGGAAATCAGAAGTCACATGAATCTCATGCAGCATATTTAAACTAAATGTATTGTGCCAGAGCAGTGGCTCACTGACATTCTGTGTCATTCATATACCTGCGCATGGGTATTTTGGGGCTGGAAACAGCGGTAAGAAAGGTACACATTTATTTCAGAGAAAGGCTTTTTAAGTGGAAAATGGAGCAAAGGGAGTTCACAGGGGCAAATGATATGTGCTGGACTGGCGTTTTCTGTGTGAGAGTGAGTGACAAGTCAGGTCGGGAATGAACTGGGAAGAGCAGCGGGCTGGGAAAGAACCCACATTTGCCTTTACTGAGGTCATCACACATTCCCTGCTTGCCCTTGCCCTTTCCTTCTCAAAATCAAGGGTGTGGCCATTAGTAGACATTTCCATCTGTTCTAAAACCATTAGTGATATGGAATAGACCCATAGCTGGGGTAACAAATGGAAGATGAAGCTCGGCATAAAAGACCCCTGGGGAACGGCAGCCCAAAAATATCCATGTTGTGTAGCATTTATACGATAGCCTATAAATTAGAGATTCACAGGGCAGGCTATTGTAACAGAATCAAAGTCTTTACAAAGTATGTTAAAATGCTGCTTATAAAAAAATCTGAACTCGCATGTCCCAGGGAAGATAACTATTTAAGTAAATTATCTGAGCCTTTGAACTAAACCAGCTGAGTCCGTGGGTGATTTACAGTTCTCCAGCAACAGCTGGTGACTCCACTTTAATCTAAACCAAAGTTAAAGAAAAGTCTTCCTGCCTTATTCTGTTTAGTGCAGTCATCTCTTGCAAAAGAAAAAAGCTCTGTATTCAGGCTGGTTAAAAAGAAGGACAGCCTTTCAGTGCACCTTTAGCTTCTATTTTCTGGCAAATGTTAGTCCAAACAGACGCGTGCCATGTACATAATTCAGACTCAATTCTTTTGAGTTGATTTCTAAAGCATTTCTGGTACCTCTTAAATAAGTTTTAAATACATGGTAAAATTATGATCTGGAAAACAGATTGTCAGGACTTGTACTGTGTGTGTAAAAGCAAAAGCATACAATACTTAACGATATCCAGAAGTTCGTTTATTCTGGGGTGCAGATGTTGAAAAAGAATAGCCTGCTTAATAGCTGAGGGAATATAATAAGAACAATATTTTCTCGTTTCTATTATATTCATCACCATGGTCTCCAGGCACACTTTTATGATATTTGAGCAGTAAATAATCCTCCTTTAGTAGCTGAAGTAGGTTGTATTTACCTTGAACTGATCCACATTAGGAGTGAAGGAAAAGAAGTGGGATACCAGACAGAGATTTAAAGGACCATGGTTTCCTACCCCAAGTTCTTCATTAGCTTTTAGGAAGGGCTTTGTACCAGAATACTCCTGGGGGAAAGTAAAATCAATCCAGTCATGATTGAGATTAGCGGACTAGATGAATTATCAGAGATCACTTATAATCCTAGCAAATCTTAGATACCGCAAATTCATTAACAGAAAAAATCAAAGAAACCAAAAGATCTTCTCAAGTGAGGTGAAAAGAAAAAGAGGCTGTGGGAAGACCTAACAAAGCAAGAGTCACATCAATATTGTTATGAGTGAAAACTAGAAACGAGACTGGAATCAAATGAATGCGTATCATTTGTTGGGCCATTAGCAAATACGTATAATCCATAATATTTATTATCCTTTGTTTTCCAAATTCATGCCGTAACACGGCCACGTTTTCTTAGGAATACTTTCTCTTTTTTTTTCCTCCCATAACACTTCTGTACGAGGAGAGGTCTACAGAAGTCTGCAAAGACAGTATACTTTCATATCACATTCTCACCTTCACATCCCAGGTAAGAATTCCCTCTCTTGTAATACCTTCAAAATACTTTCATTGCAATTTGGATTACCTGGATGTTAAGACTATTGCTTATAAACACAGTTCTCTGATTCTGATCTTTGTTACCCTCAATTACGTGCTGCATCCAGCTAAGGTCTTTTATCCTATATTTAGGCTGCCAGCTCTTCAGCTCAAGGATAATTTTTTCACCTCAGGTTTATACAGTGCCTAACGCAGGATTCATGTCAGGCCACAGTTATGGGGTGAAAATCTGCATGGAGGGAAAATGTGGCAGCATACTATGGAAATCCGAGTGCGCACGGGAGAGATTCAGAGTAGTGGGTAGCATAAACAAACGGAAAGAAGAGTAGGTAATTTTTATTGTTTTTCATCATATTATCATCCTTTGTTTGCTATTTAGGAAGGGATGATGAGGAAAGTGATCCAAAAGCCGTGAAATGGACACATGCTTCCCTAAGCAAAGTGAAACAATTTACTCCTCAGCTGATTTCCCCACACTGCTACAGATAAAACACTCCCATAATCATGTTTTACTAAAGCCGTGGCTCAAGGTGCACTAAAACAGTCATTTTCTCTGCCTTGATCTGGAGCATTCAATTTAATCTCTATCTTGTTAAGAACAAAATAATAATTAAAAGAAGAAGGGGGGAGGGGGCCTTAGTTTACAAGGCCATAGCCGGCATACAGGTGAGTAATTAGAGTGCCCTAAATATAGTGGTTTGCCTTTATCGCTGCAAGATGACTAACTTTCATCAGAAATGTACAAACAGAGCACGACAGAGCTTTAACATTAAAACTGTCACTACCAACTCAAGGTGTTTCTAACAGTCACATCAAAGGAAAAGGCTCCCACAGTGAGATCAGGAGCTGCACAGTCCACAGCCCGGCTTTGTTATTACACTGGTGTGCAAAAAAAGCTCATTAAAGTTGCATTACAAGAAGGTAACAATAAAAGATTTCATTATTCCTCTTCCAGTCTGATACCACCTCCCACCCCCCGGAAAAAAGAATTAAGCTGAAAGAACAACAGATGCTCTTTGAAATGAGTATGTATTCAGAGATAATGTGTGAACAGTGGGGTACAGCAGAATTAAAGTCAAGGTGTGAAAAAGACAAATCATGGGATAGGAGGACTCGCGCTGGGGGGGGTGGGGTGTATGTGTGTGTGTGTGTGTACATATGTACTAGAACAGCCCCATTATTATTGCTTGTGATAAATAATTGACTTGAGGTGGAATAGAAATAAGATCATCCCTATTTTCTCACTAGAGAGTTGTGTCACAAGGAAGTAATGTGCTTGCCAAAGGTGTGAGGAGACAGATGTTTCTGAGTCTACGCTCATTCTGCTCTGCGCTCAGGAATGCGCCTTTCAGAGGCGTTTGGGTTGTCTTGACATGAGAATCTGGTACGTCACGGCAGAGCCTGCCGGCTCGCTGAACCACTGGAAACGAGGAGGAGGAAACAGCTGGCTCTGTGCTGGGTCATGGCTGAGTTAAAAGAGCAGATGAAACTCAGAGAAGAGTGAGGGGAAAAGGAACATGAGTAGAAATAAATGAACGGAGGGAAGAGAGAGGAAGGTAGCCACCAAAGTATGGTGATAAAAGACCTGAATAAGAAAAGCCCAAAAGCAAAGAGGAGCCTCATTCTAAAGGTTACAGCACTTGCACATATCTCACAAAATAATCCAAATAAATGGCAAGGAAGTACTTCTTCATAGAAGAGGTACCGAATTCTCTACAGGCTCGCAGCTGGCTTGCAGACTCTGGCCACACCATTCAATAGGAACCGATGGAGCTGACCTGCCTGGGGTGTGGTTTGGATGAGGGACACCAGAGAGCATCTGGGTACGCCGCCGGTATGAGCTGCGGGTTTGAATTCCTGCTGCTGACCTCGGGTGTCTCTCAGCTTTATCTCACCCAATCTGCTGTTTTATTACTCGCTGGAAATGCAGCCAAAGCCAAGGCAGTGTGCTGATAGCGTGCTTTACTTGTCTTCCTCAGAGTTAATGATGGACTTAGAGAAATGAGTGATTACGCTAATCATCAAAATTAAAAGGGGTGGCTATTGGAAGACTGCGGTTCTGTCTTCCTGGCCAAATGGCAGTCCTCTGAATTTCCTTCCCTTCTCTTCCCTTCCCAGCGCTTCAGCCCGCCCGCTCGCTGTGGTGGCTTCCCTGATTGACTTTCACCCTTTCCGTGAGCGGCTTGACGCAAGGAGCAGCCTGACAAAGAGCAGCGCTCATCAGACTGCAAAATGTTATGGCACTTCTAACTGTGCTGGACGTTGGAGGCTGGTTTTTAGTCGGAGGTAAGTAACAGTGGTTGGGACATCTGTATGACAACCTGACCGTGGCACGTTTTCCTTTTACCCCTTGCCTATTGAGAACTAAGTGAATATGTGACCTTTGTGAAATGACTTGGAGGATCTGGCCTCTCCAATTCTAGCCCCTGTTGGGGAGACATCCAGACCACAGAAGCTTTTACCCTCCTTTGTTGCTGAAAGCAAGGAAAAAAAACACAAATGTGTGTTTAGGTTCTTTGAAATTATTCTCCTAACAGTAAACCAAAGTCAATTATATTTTTGAACTTTAAACTGAGTCAACAGATTAAAAGATAAAACATTTCTATTTAAATCTTTACCTGAATTTACCACCCTGAAATTTTTGGAGATAGATATCTAGGTTTTGTGATCAAGTGCGTAATACTAGAATCAAAGGTAATAAATCCATTGATCTACAATAAAACAATATTACCATATAGCTTTTATAATTAATTTGCTGCCAGATGAAAGGAAAACACTAGGTCCTTTTGGTGCTGGTGATTAAAGCAAAAATTAAACCTTTGAAAGCCAGATTTGCATGTACAACATGTTGCAGTAATTCCAGCAGATCGCTTGGAAATTGTTAGTGTATTTGGAGTCACATTGCAAAGTTTTGGATGAAAGACTTACTGACTTGCAGGGGAAGAATCTGATCTGTGCTAGGATATTGAAAATTCTAGTAGTATAAGGCTTGCTAAACTCGTGTTCTAGCTTAATTTGCTTATATGTTTTATTGCAGGTCAGGTTTTTAGCAAAAGGTGGTATCCACGTTAATGGATGTGTCCATATAAAACCTAGGAAAGGAGAAGGGAGAGGTCAATTGATTCTGTAGAGATTTAATGTCTTTTTAGTAACCAATCCAACCTGGCTTGTTTTTACAGCTTGTCTGTATATTCACTCAAATAACTGAGTACGTATCCTGAGACAAGCTCAATAATTCAAATTAATGCAGTTTGTACCATCGCTTGCAGTTTGAGCGCTCTCACCGGTGCTTAAACTTAGCTCATGTTATATCAAGTTAGGTGCCTCTGTTTAACTATCACTTGCAAAGGCGATGAAGCCAAATGATTTGCTTTAGGTTTATACCATGTTAGAGTGATACTGTCACTCCTGTTTTCAAGTTACCCTTTTCTAGAAATAGCGTAAGAGCCTTGAAAAAAAATCAATTTCAGGTTTAAAATTTGGAGCAAGATGCATAACTCTGCTCTGTACTTTTCCTCTATGTAATCCATACATTATATGAGAAAAGAATAGGGATGTAAGCTCCTTCCTTATAACCTTTTCTTACAACAAGTTATGTCTGGGACCCATGTGTGAATCTAGGATGTCGGGGCACTGTGTCTTTTAAAATCGATGTTTCCATGGACTTTAGGGGCTGTGGATCCAGCAGAGTCATTACATTGCTGTTTTCTGACTCCTCACTTTATAAAGCTCAGCAGAGGGGAATGAAAGCAGACCCTTTACTTGCTGTGCATGCTGGCTATGAATGTTCTGCTACAGGGAGAAGGCACTTCCCTCTGTTCCCAAAATCCTTTGTGCTGGATCAAGTAGTCAGTCATCTTGCAAATGGCATAAAGCTGTCCCGAGAAGCATATAGCTGGCATAAACTCTGTGTGAGGTACTCTGGTGTTTTGAAGATCAGTCACAACTGATCCCAATAAAAGTAATACCTGTGGGCTCATCTGACAGAGCATACATTCGGTGTAATGACCGCAGAGCCATGGTTGGAGCGATTTTGTGTGACTTTGTACAAACCATTTAACTGCTCCATGAAATGATTGTAAAGGCTTTCCTGATTCCCAGGTGCAGTTTGAGGATTAATTAATTAATGCCTGCAAAGCACTTTAAGATCTTAGATGAAAGGTATCACAGAAGAGCAAATATCATTATAAGTGAAATATTTTGAAGGAAGAACTTTGAGGAGTGATTGAAGTTTGCCTGTAGCTGGAGTATTCAACTTATGCTAGGTGAGGACAGACTTAATCCCTGCAGATGTTCGTAGTTCTATGGATGTGATGGTGTGGTTTGCATGTTTACAAGCTATCTTGTCTCTCTGCCCTTCTAGGAATAATTGAAAACCCTAATATTGGACTCAAAACATAATTTGACATCATACTGAAACATACTCTCAAAGGAATTTTCCTTCCAGCACTGAATTTTCATAGTGATTATAAATTAGTCAAGTTATTTACATCTTTCACTCTCACTTCACTTAATGATAGTCAAATAAAAAAGAAACCCTGCAAACTACTTTTCCTAATGTTTGATTTTCTTTGTATAATTATGCCCTAAAGGCTAGTTCTTTGTACTCAGTCTGCAGCCCTTGATGAATGCAGAAAAGACAGAAGGGAAGAAAATATCCAATAGTTTATCCTGGACTTTGATTTCCAAAAAGGCGACTCACATATGGCATCTTCATGTAGCTGTATCCCTTACTCTGATGGTTCTTCTGTTTCTTCAGTAAGGTGACATCCTGAGGCTGTAGATAGGCAGGTAAACTTTTCAACTTTGAATGTCCTCTAGCCTATCAAGGTTAAAAATAAATATTGCGTAGCCATTTCCTTATCCTTCCATATTTCCCAGTTTCTTAGGAGCAAAAAAAATTCCTGCTGAATCACCACAATACTTTCATCCTTCCATAATTTTTCTAATGTATGTGTTTACAAGAAAACCAGAAGCACTTAGATGTGAGCATAGAAAACTGAGAAAAATAACAATACATTTTTAAATTAATCTGCAAGTGCTGAATATTAAGTTTTATTATTCTTTATACCAAGTGTGAATTTCTGAGCCATCATAAAAAAATGAGTCTCACTCAGACTGACTTATTTTTTCCTCATTGAAAGTTCCATCACAGTTTTCACGTGAGTGAATGGTACCAACAGTAACAGTTGCTGCTTGTCAGAGATCCTTTAATGTCCCCTATTTCCAAATCAGAATGTCATTCTACTCCCTTCCTCCAGAATAATTTTATAATATCATCAGCGAGGAAAGTGTACTGCTTTCCACCTGTATTACAGCTTGGAATGATGAGTCCATCGTTTGTGCCCAAACTGATGATTCACTCTATTTTCCCTGTGCGAAATAAGCACGCAGTGAAGACCAAAATAGAATTCTGCATTTTCCAGTCTAGGAAAGCAATAAAGGAAACAGGCTTTGCCCATTTTTTTAAGGGCTTATATTTATCTGAAACTGTCTTATTTGTCACTCACATGCTATTCATTCTGCAATAGTATAAAAAGTACATAAGGAGCAAAGAGACTGGTGAAGTCAAGCCATTATCTTCACAGTGCAGTAAGATCCACTTACTGATGAAAGACATTATAAAATATAATTGTATCATTAGTACATTCCATATAAATATACTTCTAAGCCTCCTTATAAATCCTCCATTCCTCCAGCTGCAGCAAACATCTAAGAGACATATTTGTAGTGTTTTCTGTTCAGGTTTTCATTAAAGCACCAAGGAGTTTCATAATATTAAGTGGAAAATAATAATAACATCACCAATATTTTAGAAATCTCCTTACACTATTTCTTTTCTTCAGAAAAGTGATTTACAGAACAATAATTAAATGTCAGGAAATGCATCACAGATGAGATACCGACATTTGATCGTGTTTTGTAAACAGACTAAATGAGTCCAGAGAGAGGTGGAAACTATTGATGTTTCTGTAAAAAAAAAAAAGAAAGTCTCCACAGAGCCTCTGGAAGGAGAATATGTCATTGAATGTAAATACAGGAGCCTGATCAAGGTGGACTGTAATCTGTCAGGGAAAGGAAGCGATTTGATTCTCGATAATTTAAATGTGAAGCTTGGGAGACTGATTCCCACCAGCTATCATCACTTGTAAAATAAAGGGGGGGATCCCTTTTTTCTCCCTGGTTTTGCTCCCCA
The DNA here is from genome assembly GCA_013398815.1 of Ibidorhyncha struthersii. Classification (NCBI taxonomy): domain Eukaryota; kingdom Metazoa; phylum Chordata; class Aves; order Charadriiformes; family Charadriidae; genus Ibidorhyncha; species Ibidorhyncha struthersii. The sequence goes on from VZSZ01003995.1 coordinate 455,333, forward strand.
CAAATTCAATGAAATGAGCAGTTATGAGGTTTGAAGATTTCCACTTACATGAAAAAGAGCAGGTCCCGATCCAATGTCAACAGAATGGCAGACGGGAGGGGAAGCTGGGAAGCCTTAAGAATTACTGATTCTTTTTAGAAGTTATTAGCCACATGTGCTTTGTAAGAATTAGAATGTATATACGATCTGAGCTTTCCTTATTTATGTTACGGGGTAGAACTAGGTGGCTTCTGACACTCTCTGGTTCTGCTGCTGTAGAACTGCCTGCCTCATGCCTGTAAAAGTTAAAATTGAACTGAAAAGAATGATAACAAAATAGATCTGCTGTCCTAATGTTATATTTATATGCCAGTTAAGTGTTCCTTAGAAAATTGAGAAGTGATTCAAGTAAGTCCCTCTTCCAGAACTTCGTGCATTATAGTTTTGAAGGAGAGTCCTGGAAAAACTTGAGGGCAGCTGTTCTGATTAGTACTTAGTTTGCCTGAAAAGGATTATTCAGTTCTTGACTGATAGTTATTTGTGTTGATTATTGTTATATTTTTATCTATTAAGGCACTGTGGGAGACACACAAAAGAGATACTGCCTGAACTGAACTTAGAATATCAATTAAATACACAGTGCATCAGTTGTTACTGTCTTGACATATGTCAGCACCTCCTGTATAACAATGCAATAGGATTATAAGGATTTGATTAATTATATGGAGTTAATCTCATTGCCTGAATTGTTGTTTTACAGTAAATTAATATAGCAAGTACGATTTGTAATGAAGATGGGTTTTTCCCATTCCTACATCTGTACTACGGATTCTGCAATGAAATGCGATGATTAATCAGTAAGCAAATAGGTACTATTAAAAACAGTCTCTGAGAAAAATAAAATAGAGGGCACATAAAACCATGAATTAAGTCACTGTTTTAACGAACAGCTTCATAGGGATTAAGGTAAAACTGTGAGGAGTGTTTATCGAGTGTATTGGCGCAATTCTAAAAAGATGAGACTTAATTAAAAGTGTAAAGAGTGAACTTCAATGCCTTTGCTGAATTAAGCTTTGGAAGGTAAGAGGGATCGTGTGTTCCCAGAAACCTCTGGCGTAGCCACAGAACTTGAGAGGACATGATGGCCATCTCTAGATACAGATCAACAGCCACACACACAGCTTTAGGCACACAATCAGGACAAAGTACATAATTTCATGCATGCTGAATTACATAATTTTTCCTATTTAATTTAGCTAACGTGAAAAAGAAAGAAGATGCTTTTCTTTCTGCTGCCTCTTTGGCTGTAAGCCTTCATTATGCGTCTGTACAGTATGCAGCAGAATAAAGCCCTCAACTAGGATGTTTAGATGGTGCTGTTAAATAAATTACTATTTCATGTTACTTTTGATCCAAGGAATGCTGTTTTTTAGTTTACAAAAGCTTAAATTAATGAGGCTTGTGTGCAGCTGTGAGGGGAGTGATGTGGCCATACATCTTAAGTGCATTGAAATGGGAAGCAACATTCTCTGCATCCTGAATGTTTCAAGCACACCGGTGAATTGTGACATCCTTACACTTCGTCAGTCACAAGGAAAGTTGAACATGGCATGAGGTCCCAACAGATGTATAAAATGAAGCATGTCACTGATAGGGATTTCTTTGGGTTTTTTACCATTATTTCCCCAGAATGAAATACGCAGTTGTGATAAAAAATTACACGGCAAAAGCTCCTTACGTGAGAGATTAAAAGTTAAATCTTTGTTCTAATTTCCTGCTCTTCTATTTCAATCCATCGAGCAAATGAAGCTGATTTTCATTCTGTCCAGTCACAGCAGCTTGACTTTTTTGCATTAAACAGTAGAAATGTGGGTTTACTTCACACAGTCCTTTAGTCAAGCAGAGAGTTTCCAAAGAGGAATTTTAGTCATGTGCAAGGTAAACATTCTTGCAGTTTCCTCTCTGCACCTTCCCAATTGACTCAGACTACAGAAAAGTTCATTTACTGTAATCAATATCACTTTACCTCATGCCTCAAAGAAAAAATACCTTCTGCAGTCAATAGCAATTAAAGAGACAGACAGGGACAGAAATATTGATGGAGATGAAACCAGAGATTTACACCTGCTTACTGTCTTTTCTGAATATGTAACAGGATAACTGCTAATTGTACAATATTGTGTTAGTAATTGTTCACCGAGAAACTGCCTGGAGAAGGTATCACACTTTCAGTGGTGCCCGAGACAAAATGAGGTTTGGGGCTGTAGTTTGCTCAGTTATACGGAGGGTAAATGTAATGAACTTCAGGGATATCAGTGGGAGCACGCTGGGTGTGTCCAGCTGGAAATGGCAACAAACTTTGCTTATAGGGCCAAGTACAGGGATAGTGGAACTGCCCTTACGCCCAATCTGCAGAATAATCTGTGGGATCAGTGTTTTTTTTTTTTTTTTTAACAGTGAGGATAATGAATGACTTGAATAATTTATGTAGAGATGATGTGGTTAATTGGTACCTGCATTCTTTAAATAGAAAGGATATGTCTCTCTCAGAGGCAGTTCATCAAAAAGTTATCTGGTTTACAGGGAAACTGTCTCATGACATTCACAGGCTGTCTGGATCATATTCGTCTACTCTAACCTTTCTGAATCTATAAACTGCATCTTATCTCCAGTCTTCCCAGATGGAAGAGGAAGGCTTTGTTAACCAATCTAGTTTAGACACGCTGAGACCACTCCACATGTCAACCTCAGCACAGGAAATAGGGATGATCAGGCAGTTTACTTCAAAAGCACACTCCTTATCTGAACTCAAAAACTAATCCAGAAACCAGTAGCATTCAATACCTGTGAAGGGGGAATGAAAAAAAAGACATCAAGAGCAGAGAGTGTATGGTGTGCTTTGGGTGATAAAGTACACACAGAGGGAAATTTACCTTCTGGCAAAGGTTTGTAAGCAGTCCCATGTCAGCTGTGTGTTGGAAGGCTCAGTGCTATGTACGCTGGCTGAAATCCTGACATTCCTAATCAGTTAAAAAAACTAACCATGAAGTTTTTAAAAGATTCTTTAGGAAATTATGCTACTGTAATGTATTACGATCCTTTTGTAAAGAAGCTCCTTGGGATTATTATAGTATTCATTTATATTACAATAGCATCTTGGATTTATCATAGCAAATCATCTCCTTGTGCTGCCATCACACAACTAGAAAAATATCATAATACTACATATTAACACTGCCTTTCATTCTGTTTATGTGTTGTGAGATGCTATGCAGTGTAACAATGGTTGGCAAGCGTAACTACAATAAAGAAAGTGGGGCAAAAAGTTTGCTTACAATTAGTTTGTGGAACTTCAGTTACTTCATATTACCATGGACCTGCTAGTTACTGTCTAGTTACATCAGTTCATTTATCAGAACTGGGAATCTGGCTACAGCCTACCAACTTCAAAAAATTGTCAGGATCTGCTTGTTTAATGGTGCATAAACCCTTCCCCCGACTTGATATTAAACAATAAAATCTACATGAAAAATGTATTTGAGTGCTTTAAAAAGCAGAACTGAGCGTTATATATTTATTATCCTCTGTCTCTAGCTGTTCTTTATTAGAATGACAAGTCATTAAGTTTGTGATCCAGTGACTCTAATGACAGGATCATCAGGACATTCTCCTCACCAGCCTTTTTGTATTCGAATTGAAGTACAAAAATAATAATGCAAGATTCAGTCAAGCGTTTTCTGAGTAACATTTCAAACTGCCATTTAAAATGTACAAACATCCCTGAGCAAGGGAGATTCTTTTCTTCTTCCATCCTTTTCTTCCTTTGTGGTAACGTTCCCTAACAGCACCTTTGACAGCTGAACGTGGTTTCTGACTTGTCATCAAAACTACATGAGAGCTCAGTCAGTTCCTCCCCTTTTCCCTCCCCACATCTCCCTTTCCTTTGCAAAGCCTGCCCTATAAAAATCAAATCTAATGCCCCCACTGGAAGACACTACTTATCAAATAAGCAATTATTTCTGCTGTCGCTCTGTTAAACCTTTGTTACCCCAGCAACCTATTTAACTGAGGTGGGGGGAGGACTGTAATTGAAATGTATAGGAAATCTATAACTTGCAAATGGAAATGCAAAAAGGAAGAAGTATAACTGGTGTGTAATGGAAGCACTACCTTGTGAGCTTCTGATGACCTTTTAGAGGAAACAGCAGTGATAACCATGTGCTGCAAGGCTGCAGAGATTCTCAGCAGAAATGTGTGTGTGTATCTCTCAATGCTTTTTTTCATACTCTGCGGCTACATCTAAATATCATTATTACATATTTTTAAAAAGTCAACCAAAAGATGTCTTCATATTTAGTAATGTAGCATCATAATTCCTGTGTGATGCATCTTCCCATTACAAAGCCACTGGTTTTCTGCCTTGAACATGCATTTCAACATCCACTGGTTCTCTGAACTCAGGATGGAGGAGTTTAGAAGTTGGATTTTTAAATGACTCCCATCCATTGCAACTAGCGTGGCTGATGTTATGCAGTAATTTCTTTTTAAAACTCCACATTTAATATTCTTCACTAAAATCCCTCTTATGTTTGTCTAGTATGAGCTGAGACAGGTAAACCAAATTAATTAAATCTTCTCATTGACAGTATGATGAAATCTTAATGCCATTGTTTGAAAGCTGATGCATCCTCTTATCTTTTTGCTCAGAATCTGATGCAGTGAAATGTCCCATTTTTTTTCTGGAAGGAATGAGGAAGGTCCTCTCTGAACCCAGGAGCAAGGTTGGTGTTTTGTAGGATAACACTTGAGTGAAGTACGGGTCATGTCAATTTCAGACCTTTTTATTAGTCATTACTCTCTATTTCCTGCAGGCATCATTTCCATGGTGTCTTTTACACTTACTGTGGCGTGGTGGGAAGAAGCAGATGTAGAGATTTGTGCCAGTATGGCAATGCAAAAGTATTATGGTGAATTAATGATATAGTACTAGCATCACAATATTACTTCAGTAAATTGTGAGTAGTAAATAACGTCAATAAAAGAGCCTTTGTATCAGTATAACATCAGTGCTAGGGAATGTATTAATCATGCAGTGACTATTAAGAAACAGAGCAGTGCTGAAACTTCATGCCAGGGGGCTGTCACTGATGGGACAAGATACCAGTATCAACTGTGCCGAAACCTGTGAAAGGATATTTGAGTGAGCAATTAACGAAGTCCCATTCCACGCAACATTTCCTATGCAACACATACAAACAATGCAGAGGTCCAGCACTTTCCCCAGCCTTCTTTTTCACATGGCACACGTGCTGCTTTAAAATAATACCTGTATATTTTATGTTCCGCTTCAGAATGCTGTTAGCTGTCAGATGGAGACTTTTTTTCAAATGTTTTATTCATGTGTCACTTGACTGTTCATTTGCTAAGGGTTTACAAATGCTTCATCAATTATTAACAGTCTTGATACCTACTTTGTTTTTTTTGTTGTTGTATGCTTTGTTTTTTTTTTAAGGAGGTGTTCAGGGGGAAGAGAATGCTACAAATTTAAGAAAACAGAGATTAAAATAGGAATTAAATAATTTACATCCACTTACAGAATGATTCCAGCCAACTTAATTTATAAAGGAAAACAGTTATACTAGAGACAATTGAATTAAGTGCTTCCAGTTGTTTCCAATGAATACAGAACACCTATGTTCTCTCCTGATGCATGCAGTATGCCAGAGATCAGCTTGTATGCTCTCAAGAAAGGGAATACACACTGTTTGAAAATAAAATAGAAGAATGTAATTAACCCTGTCTGGCAACCTGAAGTGAAATTCAATGCTTTGCAAAGGGGTTGGTCCAAAGAGTGAAGTTCACATAGTTTTGGTAATAACAATGCAATGGGAGGTGTGTTCTGGCCTCTAAATAGGTATGAATTTTAATGCCTAAAAAAGGCAGAAAGTAACTAATGCAATGTCTGTCTTTCACACTCATGTTTATTTGAGAAACTCCTGTTGCTTTTCTAATGGTACAGCTGTCTGCAGAGATACACTGGCAAAACTGAAGCTGAAGTAAATGCTGACATATTTACCAGAGTCTAGTCCTACATATTCCCCAGATAAACAGGCAAGATTAAGTAATCTTCTCTGGAAGGCAACAAAATAACAAACATTTGCCCTTTATATTTTCAGTAGTGGGTTATTAATACATTTTTAACCTATTTAATAACTGCTATTTCCAAACGGAGGGGAGGAGTGTTTCTTGCTTTTTCTAAGGAATAGACTGAACAGGAAATTTTGCAAAACTGACCGAAAGCTTGGGCTACTGGAATAGCAGCCTTTCCACAAACGCCTTCCAAGTGGGTCTGTTCTCCCGTCCCTTTGACAATTGTTCAGGAAATCTGCAGTGCTGGTGCTGAAAGCCCTGTTTTGCTGAACAAATCAATACATGGGATTTCTTTCTACAAAGCCCTTTGAAGCTGGAGCAATTGTCTTGATGGGCTCTGACTCACTCCCAGGAAGAGCCCAATCAATTATCTAATCTCATGAAAACAGAGTACCGGAGTGAGCGGGGCTGTACGCGGTGCCGTCTCTGGTGCTGGTGTTAACGCCTTGCATCAAAAATACAAGGATCGCTATAAAAACGCCAGCCGGTTTTTAAAAGTTGAGAGTGGGCTTTCAAAGGGAACAGCAGATTAAGCACGCGGCTGGTTAAACAGGCCGTACCATGCATTAGGTGTGAGGTTTCAGCTGTTAGAGGGTTGAGGGCTGGAAGTGGAAGGCAGAGGCCACCATCAGCCCTCTGCACTTTGGGAGATGAGCTACAGCTTGAGCCCGCCTCCCCAGCCTGCCCCAGCCAATGGGGCTGAAGCCCGCCTTCTCCCAGCCAATGGTGATGCAGCCCTTCCTGCCCTCAGGGACGGGTGGGGCTGGTCTCACGTGAGGCTGCCTTCACACCCTCGGTTCCAGAAGCTTCTGCCGTGGCTACCTCAGACTTTCAGCTGCCCAGGCAAGCCCGGGGTCCCTGTCCTGAGCTGTGTTCACCTCCCCCAAGCAAGGGGAGTCCCCAGGGAGCCCTCTAAGGCGGAAATCCCTCTTTTATTTTATTTTTCTCCTCAGAGTTAGTTGGGTGCTCCAGACTTTGGCGATCTTCAATGCCCCTCAGGCTCTGCTGACTGGGAAGAGGGGGCCTCAGACAGCAACAGCAGGTTCAGAGCTCACCAGGCAGACCCCAGGAGCACAATGTGGCAATGGTTTCGTGTTTGGGGGATAAAAGAGAGAGGAATGCAACTGATTTATTCTGAGTTTACATCATTCTTGCCAACACAATGTAGTAGTTTAAGGCTGGCTTAGAAGTGACTCTCCAGGCTGCGTTCATCCCTTGGGCTGCTCCCTCCCCACAGGGAACAGGAGAGGGCTCATCACGAGTCTACTCCATGTTATGTTTAGTAGTTTCCTTGGAGTTATTGATGGACTTAGAGAAATGAGTGATTACGCTAATCATCAAAATTAAAAGGGGTGGCTATTGGAAGACTGCGGTTCTGTCTTCCTGGCCAAATGGCAGTCCTCTGAATTTCCTTCCCTTCCCTTCTCTTCCCTTCCCAGCGCTTCAGCCCGCCCGCTCGCTGTGGTGGCTTCCCTGATTGACTTTCACCCTTTCCGTGAGCGGCTTGACGCAAGGAGCAGCCTGACAAAGAGCAGCGCTCATCAGACTGCAAAATGTTATGGCACTTCTAACTGTGCTGGACGTTGGAGGCTGGTTTTTAGTCGGAGGTAAGTAACAGTGGTTGGGACATCTGTATGACAACCTGACCGTGGCACGTTTTCCTTTTACCCCTTGCCTATTGAGAACTAAGTGAATATGTGACCTTTGTGAAATGACTTGGAGGATCTGGCCTCTCCAATTCTAGCCCCTGTTGGGGAGACATCCAGACCACAGAAGCTATCATATAAGCTAAGTTGACATTAATTAGTTTTCTTGTTAGCAATTTCTGAAATGATGCCCTCTCGAGGGTGAAATACAGCAGCTAATTAATAGAACTTAATTTACACAGTGTCATTGTGATACCTTCACTAATACATAATCACAACAACAATATTAACAATAATATTAATCTCCTCTGTCACCTAGAATGTTTCCCAAATCCTGCTATAGCTGATCACATTTGTCAGTCTTTCTGGCACAAAGGAAAGACGGCATTATTTTTGTTGTTCTTAGATGCGACTGAGCTTATTGCTTTTTTTTAGTATGCTTCCCTTCAACTTTTAAAATCTAAATTTTTCATTTTAACTTGAATTATATTTTATGATATATTTATGTACTTTTCAACTAAGTTTTATACTTACAGGCATCCAATTACTATACCAGATGATCCCAGAGTTAATACTTTTGGTTTTGAAGCTTCACTTTATTTGAGACTATATAAATAAAGTTCTCATGAAGTATTTATACACACTAACCCAGCTCAGGGAAAGAAACAGAAGCAATGGAGAACTAATGAAGAATCAGATACCATTTGTGCTTTTACATTTTAAAAACAAAGAACTTGTTTTAAAAACTATATGAATTCTTAAGTTCTTAAAGGAAAAGGAAAACTTAATTGTCACATAAAATCAAGACTCATTCAGTCTTGGTGAGATTCTGCATTTGCTAGCTTTTTTTCACAGTGATCTAGTTTTGTCAAAGCGAGTTATATTTGATTCATATCTGTAACTAGCTCTGTATACATAGACAAATCATCACCTACCTCTCTCCTATATGGGTGCCTATCTCATATACATGCACTTTTGTATGCGTATTCATAAACACCCCCACATGTCTGACTGGTTAGCTACTTGCTAATTTCTCTATGTCATGAAATACATAGTGTGCCTTACAAATTCATCTGATGTCACCTGTCCTCTATTCTTTCAGTAACGTGTATTCGGCTTCTGAAACCTTTGTGCAGATGGTTTGGGATAAATTTTATGTAGTCCCAATATCAATGAAAACTCTGTGATGTTTGAATTGTATCTAATCTATTATGTGTACAATTTGCTGGCATACATGTAGCATTTATCATGGTAGGAACAGATATGAAGTGTTTAAATAGCTTCATTATGCTCATTTGGGTTGAAATTTGTCTTCCTCATTATGTGGTGGCCTTCACTCCATAAGTTGCTATCCCAGTCTTACACTAGTACGTTCTTTGTATCAAGCATTACCATAAATTTTTCTCTTTTTCTTTGGCCTGAATTTGCAAATCGCTGAACACCTTCAGCTCTGTTTTTGCATCAATGAGAGCTGAGCTCACAACCCCTTTCTAGAATGGGGCTTAAAATAAACTGTATTCATCAATGTAAATAACTGCAACTCTAAAACAGGTAATTATGTCTTCTTGAGATAATATCATTCACATATACATTTATATCTCTGTGTGTTCTTAGAAACTTGAATTAAAAATTAGACTTTCATTTCCATGATTTTGACTGTCTTTCTGCTACTCCCGCTGGTTTTAGTTTTTATTTTAGGGCTCCTTTCTCCATAGAGGGTTTTTTGATGACCCTTCAATGTCTTCTAAAGACATTTATCCTACATGCATTGAATATGATTTGATTTAGCCCTCCCCCCACCTCTGTTTTATAAATGTTTCTGGAACACACGGGTGTAACAATAAGGTATGATTCAGCACATTTCCATCACATAAAAATCAAATTTCAGTGGCTCAGATTACTCCTTATTGTGCTGAGATCAATAGATGGGAGAACCCTTAACCTAGCAGCGTGCCAGAGTGACCGACATGTATTCATAAGAACAGTCTATAAATTCAATAGAAGTACTAGGTTGAGGGGGCATTCATGCCTTGAATAGCAAGGGTTTTTTTAAGCTTTTCTACCTTGCTTTTACACAAATTGGTTTTCTAAAAAGGCTTTGAGTCCTTCAGAGTTTGTACTTTGTAACTGGGTAATAGAGAGATGTAGATAGTTATACAGTATCTACCAAAATAATGATGCCCTAGTGACTGAATCACACTTCATTTATATTCCCCAATTATAACATTAATTCTAAATTTCACATCTTAAAACTGCTTTTCCATCCTGGTGTTCTGTGTTGTACAACACGTGACATTACAATGGATTTTATTTCATAGAAAATTAATTTCTAGATCACTGATGTATACTGAAGTGAGAAGAGGCCACCCTCCCTTTTAAACTCAGTGATGTGAATCTGGAATATTCTTTTGAAAACCATTGGAACTCACATAGATTTTAGTGGTACTAATAAGAGGAGGACTTGACCATCACCATAAAGATGGGCAGGAAAAATATTGTTTCACTATTTGCAGTACAAGACACCACTCCAATAAATAAACTCTTGTGCCTCACATTAGCTTCATTTCTGTATAAAAGTTGTCAGTCAATACTGAAATGAAGGATGCAATTTTGTCATGAAACTGAAAAAATATGTTCTTTTCCAAGTTGGCATTTCATTCAGGATAAACTATGGGCTTTTTATAGAAAAGTATGAGCCAAATCTTGGTGAAAGTCAATGTAGCTTCTTTAAAATTTTTCCTTTCCAAGCCATGCTAGGGCTATTTTCACCCTTTAGTTGATGATCATTAATATTTTTTACAGAAACTTGAAACTGGTAATATTGGTGTTTTATGCACAAATGTACATCCTATATCCTTGCTCTTAAGAACCTGCACTCCAATTGGATGAAATCTATCTTCATTAAAGAGAGCAAACACCATTTTTATGTGCCATTTTAAGGGACATAGCTTTACTTCCCCTCTGCAACAAAACTGAATGTCATCTATACTGCCTGAAAAATCAGTACTCCACCCTCTTTTTCAGAAGAAATTCAAGTCTACAAGAATACACACAGCGTAAAAAACATTTAAGATTTTCTTGCTGAAACCCTTAGACCCTTCTGCTTCTATGCAAAGAAAATTCAAATAAACCTATTTCTATTATTCAAACACAGCCTCTTTAGAGCTGATGAAATTGTTTTATTAAGATGTATCCTTTGATGAATTTGTGCATATATATGGAATTTGTGAGGAAGGAACAAAGATACTTTCTTTTGGCAGGTATTACATCTTTCTCTTCCATGGAGTATAATGCTCTTTCAAACACATGAAATCAAAAGCCTCCTGCCAAAGACAGCTTTGTATGGTAGTTGGTTTAATTTTTCTTGAAAATTTTGCCATGGGCTATTTTGAAAAGTACATTGATGTTGAGGTTGCAGAGCAACACATTTGTTTCACATGAATGGTGGCAAATTCCAAGACTGACTTACACCCTTCTCTACAGTTTTCTAGCACTGATTTCTGAGAGCGCCATAGTTATGTGCACATTGGGATGACATCTCTGACTCCAGCTATTAAAGATTTATTTGGCTTGAGAACATGTTTTGGTTTTGCAGATGATTACAAATGGCAAGGAGGCTGAATACCGGCACCCGAGACAGTACAGTGTGATCCTGATGAGCTACCTGATAAACGTGACCAAATGAAAACAACCTTAATTTCCATTTGCATGCTTTGCAGGCCTTCTGAGCATCTATCAACTGAAAGAAGACTGCATTTCACAGGTAATTCTTATCAGTTTATTTATGGTAACTTAAGACTTGTGATGTTCCCACTTTTTGAAATGAAAGTCAACATGAAGTTTGTCTGATCATGTTAAAGTCATGTTATAAACAGAGCTCTCTTCCATATTTGGCATTTCTCATTACACGTAATACATCTTTTTCACCAATGTTGCAAAATACTTCATGGAGAATATTTTCATCAGAACAAAATTCCTTTTCTGTATACATATTGTTCAGAGAAGTCATTAAGTACTTGAAACTATTAAACATATTTCTGTTTACAAATAACATTGTATATGAAAAGCCAAAGAAAAGTATCAGATATTTTATGAATTCTAATGCAAAGTACTCTTTTTTGGGACTGCTTACATGTGATGCTTGAATGCTTTTTGTTAATGTGTGGTCTAAAAAAAAATATCTAAGTTCTGACTGGACCTTATTTTGATAGCAGTTTGCAAAGTTTGGAATTTTATCTAAAGCAGAATAACACAGAAGTTTAATAAGACTTTCACAAGGTCACAAGAGAAATTAGCTCTTCTGCATCAAGACTTATAGGTCTTACAGGACTATACTTCTTCCTGAAGTTGTTTCTTGTCAAATGGAAGGACCTCAGGAACATTTTTAGGTACCCACCTTTAAATTAGAGAGTTGTTGAATACGGAAGAAACAAGGGATATTAAGAAAACACAGCTGCTTTCATCTACTATAAATGTGCCTATGGGTTGGTATAGCCACCAATGTATTTTTTTTATTGATATTATTCTTTCCTGCTTTCTTTTTCTCCATTGCTAGAGCCTGTCTTCATTGGCAGAATCAATCTTTCCTGTCCTTCTGTTTTTTATTAAAACCATTGTTGCCTTTTGTTGTATGTCCAGAATTGATCCCTTGTGATAAGGAAAGGTTGGGTGGAAGGAGGGCCATAAATAGAGTAAATCACAGCCAAAAGAGCGTGATATTTAACAGCTTGGGTTTGCAGCAGTAAAGGGCAAATTCGCAGGTGTCACATAGAGTGCTTTCATCGCCCAGAGGGGCAATTCCAACAAGGACTGCCTGCTGCAAAGTACAATGGTGTGAGGTGATTCGTGGGTCACCTGCACACAGTTCTCTTGATGGATTGCAGAAACTTTCTCTTGTACTGATCTTAGCTACATCCTTGCTGCCTGGGGTTTTCTGACAGGCCTTTTCTTCTGTCAGTAATGGACTCTGCCTCCTGTTCAGTATCTTTTTTCAAGCTAGTTACAGAAAATCCCCTGTGATCTATTGCATAGAGCTGGCAATCCAAAGAATTGTGCCCATGGTGTACTACTTTATTCTTTGCTCTCTCCGAAGCAGTTGACCCTTTTGCAACATTGGCAGTTGGATTAATGTACACAATATGCACTTTGCAGATAATGCTATTGACTGTGTCTTCACCTACTGAGGAAAAGGAATCCAGAAGGGTAAATGGGATTTCTGGTGACTGGGAGGAATGTGATTAACTGCCTGATGTAATGTCCACTAAAGTAAGCAGAATGGTTCCAGCTAATTCCATTGGACACTGGAGCAAGCCTTTTTGGACTAGAGCTCAAAAATTCAGACAGCAAATTTTAGTAACAGCAGAACTTAAGGGATGAAAGGGGTAAATGTCACATGTTGGTTATATCAGAGTAAAGCTGAACTATTATACAAGGTTTTTCTAGCAGTGGTCATTAATAGAGTTTGACCACTGAGTCCATATCAAGGCGTCATAAACAACAAAAAAATTAAACAGTTTTAACATTAGAAAGCTGTTGTCCTTCTGTGACTATACACAAATATTTGCCCACACCTGCACAATTTAGTAACTTTAGAGTTAGAGTGTTGGAACTGGCATTGTTTCAAATTTAGATAATGTAAATCAGAATTTAATCCCTTGTCTTAAATGCATCGATAAGAAATGAAATTGTTTAGACAAAACCAAATGCCAAGGCGTTCCACATCCACTGATCTGTGGCAGTAAGCACTATTTTTTTTTTCTGAAGTGATAGAGGCGTAAAGAGACAGAGTTCAACTGCTCTTCAGATATTTCATTTCTACAAAACTGGTGCAGCTCAGAACTCCACACCAATTAAAAATAAGTGAATTACAAAGAAAAATCAGCTGTGAGAACATGGATTAATTGGACTGGAAGGGGAAAAATAATAAAGTGGATACATATTTTGAGAAGTGCCCACAATAAATAAAAAGGAGAGACACTTTGCAGCCTCTCCATTTTTGCTTTATATAGAGTGACGCTCAAGGCAGGGTGATTCATGTGATGAAACAGAGGATCTGAGCAGATAATAGTTTGCCAATTCCCTGAGCTACTTGCAGGACACAGAAGGTTGTCCAATTAATCCCTCTTGTTTGGATTAATCATGCCAGTCTGTTCTATAGAAGAAGCAGCGACCAGAAGAAATGCCTCTAAGGAGGGATTTCACTCAGAAAAGAACTTTGGACTAAATCAGTATCCTGAATTCATGCAATAATACTCACAATTAAATGAAAATCCCTCTCCTATTCATGTTCAATCTCTATCATATAGTGATTAAAATAAACCTTATACAATAATCTTTTAAACTCTGAAATATATTAGGTATCATGCTCTCAAATTATCACCCCTAATTTCAGCAAGGCTTTGTGCAGCACCCCTGCTTACTGCTTGAGTCCTGCAGACCTTCCATGTTTACTACTTCCTTTGTACCTTTCCCGTAACTTTTTTTTCAACTTCTTTCATGCTGGTCTCTTTTCCTAGACGTAACAGAGAATGAACAAAGATTGACCCTTCCATGATAGATCCTAATAGCTCTGGTACCTCATTTATTAATGCATCTTCTGAATTCATGAAACATATTTAGATACCACAAAAACAAGGACAGAATAAGACAACACAAAATACCACTAGGTGAGCTTTTTTTTCCTGTGTTCTGGTTCTTCTATAAAAAGGTAAGATTTCTGCCATTTGTATCACTCTGTACATATTTTGTAGGAATTGACCACTCTTCATTGGTGTAAAGTTGCTAGGACATACTTGAAGAGGGTATCCTCCACATGGAGATTATCGTGTTCTTTACAGGCTTTCTCAGACCCAGTCTTGCTTTACCTGCATTAATTGCAAAACACATCTAGGCTTTAGCAACCTGTGAGACTAAAAATGTCCATGGAAGTCTACATCCTACATCATGCTCTCCTCAAACACATTTTGAATTTTGGAAAGAAGTAGTTGCATAATTTGTTAAAAATATGCTTTCCGCTTAGTTCCTTTCCACCTCATTCCTATTTGTGTACTTGTATGTGCATGCACACATACACAAACAGATGCACACTTAGATTAATATGACTACCTGAAGCAAGACTGAGTTGCTGAATATTTTATGAGCCTTTGGAAGGTTAGTCATTATGCATGTTCCTCAGTGTGTCTCATTCACAGCCATTTGCAGCTAATTGTAGCAGGACCTTAGAAGGTCTGCAGCCCTTAGCTGGAATAGTCAGAAAAGACCTCCCTTGTAAACACAGAGGGGTGAGAGGAAGATTGCCTTGGGTGTTACACTATCACAGAAACCATAATTCCATCTCATTACAAAGGAGGGTAATTCCTAATTGCATTTAATTACAAAGGAGGGTAAATGATCAACAACTACTTAAAATGCGCCTTAAATTTATTAAAATAAAAGAAGAGAAATAAGAATGGAAGGTAAATCCCCAGAGGTAAAGTTTCATATAGGGCCAAGGTCAATTCTCTGTAATTTTTAGTTTTTATATTAAGACTTTGTATCTTTCTAAGAAAAAGTTTAGCTCATACTGCAGTTTTGAGCTAGAAACAAAAATTAATGAATGAAGCTTTTATGACCTTTGTTAATTCCACACATCTGTCCAGATGATTATGCGGCTACCTTTCAACTTTAGAGTTTAAGAATCTATGAATCCTAATGTCGTGAAAAGTGTATTTTCAGCAGTATAGGGAAATTTGATTCCCACTTGTTCAAAGGATGAACAATTTCATTCAAAGTTTTATTTCCACTTCATCTAAATGTTTAAAATTCTGAAAATTTATTTTTTTTCACAAAATGTTGCTTGGTTAAAAAAGCTGCCTTTACATCAAAAATATCCTGATGAAATATGCTAAGCAGCTAAATGATTGTCTGCTAAAAAATGTTTTTATGTTTACCCTATGTCAATGGAAACATTTGTACAGAAGATCAGTTCTGAAACGTTTTTCTTGCTTTCCGACTATTGACATAGGAGTTGAAAGAGGCAGTTACTCCTTTTGAATTGCCTGGGTCATCTTATTTTTCACTTTAGTATTAGCAGAGTTTCAAAATATCTGGTACCCTTCAGCTCCCTTTCTTCTGGCTTTTCAGTACTCATACCCCTATGTTTTTTCTGTCAGTGCTGAGCACAGCCCATTCACACTGCATGTCAGCATACAGAAGTGTAAAGCTGACACAAGGTCAGAATCAGGCATGTGGTTTATAAATCAGTAAAGAAGGGGGTTACTGAGCCCTGTGTGAAAATGCAGGTGCTACAGAAACTTTAGCTCAAGGGCATTGCCTTGTGAAATATGAAAGAAAAGTTTCTAGGGAGTGCTCTAATTTATTTTAAGTGCCTTTGCCCACATCCTTATCCCTCATTTCCGCCCTTGCTTCCTTATGGATGCTCAGAGATTTGTATCACTTTCTTTGTATCATTCTTGCAGGATTTGGTCTGAAGGCTTGAGGGGAGAGTCAAGAATAAAGTCCTGGCCAAGCAGGGGCTGAATTTTCCCTTAGGAAGACTTGTCTTTTTATTGGCAGAGCTCATATTGATAAGAGAGAGGTGTGATTCTCACGTTTAATGAAATTCCTGTAACCTGAGGCATTCATTTAACATCTGCTATGTAGCGAAGATGCGTTGAAGGTTATTCTGTGCACTGGATTTGGTTAAGAGGACCCGTTAGCATCCTCCCCTGTGTAGCAGAAAATCAGAATCTGAAAATGGTCCCAGTGCCTGTTCAGAAAGCCAAACCTGACTGAAACATTTCCTAGCACATGGAGCACCTATTGTCCAATGTTGTAAGCAGTCGCACTTCCAGCTGTCAAGGGGCTGGTGTCCTATAGAAATAAATCAAGGCTGACAAACTGTAGTTTAGCAATAACAAGCACCCTGGGTTGGAACTGCATGATTGGCAACCATGATGAATTTCTGTAATTACTATTGACTCTGGGCAGACTTTAAATGCTTTAACGTATTGCTAGAGCAGTGAAGCTTGATTAGTTTAAAAAGATGTATTGCACATAACTTTCAAATGCTGGTAGACTCTTTTGGTGCCTTAAGACAGGTAACAGTATCCTGCTGAAGATAACAGTGACAGAGCTGGTAACTCCTGTTATCCTTTTGCCTGAAAAAATTCTCTCTGTTGGTGACAGAAATGATTGCTCTTGCTGTGATCTTGCTAATCTGTCTGTAATTTTCCATCCACCACAATTACTCATCCCTTTTTTTTCTCCTGTACGTACATTGTTATTGCTACTTATGTACTGTAGCAGATGAGACAGTACTGGGAAGAGATGCCTAACTGGGTTTTGCTTCTGGGGAGTAAGGCTTTTTATGACAATGGGAGTTCAGTTCAGTAAATACGTGCACTGACATGCTGAGATTAAGGCTGTGAAGGACTGATTTGTAATTTTGCATATTGTAATTTCCATTTTTCACACTGTTCTCTTTAGAAGTACTGGGTTTATTTTTCTATCTGTCCATGTTGTCTCTTTCTCTATTCATGATGCCTATTCAAATCTCTCTGTCTGCAGCACTTCTCTGTCTCTCCATCTCTTTTCCTTCATAAATGATCACAAAGATCACGGTCTCTCATATAACCTGTCCCTCATACTCTTCCCTGGTCTATTAAACTAAGGTTAAATCTGGTAAAAGGTTTTCAGTCCATCTGTTACAGACATATGTGACACATTTTCAGTTTAATATGCAAAGTGTGTTATATATGTTCACTACTGCTCTCCTGATAATGGAATTTGAGGTGTTTACTATAGTCATGTTATACCTCTTAAGATACATCTTGACTGCAGAGTTGTCTTTAGGGTAATCCTCACCTTTAGCTACCTTTGCCTTATATCCTTTTCCTTTCTCTTCCTCATCTTCCTTAGTTTTCATCCATCATTCCACAGATACCTTTCATCAGTACATCTAGAACTGCATAGAGTTTCATCAAAACTGTCAGGGAAAGGATTGTAACACTGCCATCCAAAAAAAAACCCCCGACAAATCAGTATTAGGAAGCAGCTGACTGCATGAAAACTGGTAGAAATTGAAGTTTGTGAAATTTAATGCTGTGAACTATTAACATTCTACTCAACAGCTGTCTAGAGGATGTCAAGTGCTGCTTAGGTTTTATACAGTTCTCAAGGATGAGGGGAGATTTCACAAAATGTCAATGGAAAAGAAGGGTGTTCTATACGTATCTATGTAGAGAAAAATAAAAACAAGCTTATGTAACCATTAACATTTTCTGCAGGAACAAAATGAGAGGCAAAAAAGTGGGTACATTAGAAGCAAATTTAGATTATGAAAAATGCTACTGAAATATAGATATTCCTAGCCACCCTTCTGAAATTTTACTGAGCCTTTAGAATAATCTTAAGTCATACTCCTTTTATGTTCCAGTCACTATGCTGTGTGGCAGTAAATTGAGTCCTTTTTCTACAAGTTCTGATTGAAAGGGACATGCATTCTTTTAACTGCCTACCTCTGAACACCCGCAGCAGGAATAATATTAAATTAAACTTACAATCTTGGCATAATTAAGGTATAGCTCCTGCATAAATATTGCATTAGGCTTATTGATCTGGAAATTATTATTTGACCAGAGCTAAGCCTTTAGAGTATGTCTACAACCAGTTTTTTGCTGTCATAAGAGAAGTATCTGAATTGTCATGTCACTGTTTTATCTAGTCTCTAAGAATGATTCAGACCAGGAAGTCTCTAATTTTTGTACCATGATTTTATTATTTGTATTCCTGCGAGCCTTGTAGCTCCATTCTTTTAATACATTCAAGTATATATTAAGAAAAAGTTCTCATGCTAAAGAGTTTGCAAGAGCAATGAATTCTCTAGTGGGAGGTTAGAGAAGGAATTAGAGGAAGAGAAGAAAGAGTAGAAAGAAGAAACGCATTTTAATTCCCATTTTACAGATGGGCATAACTGAGATGCAAAGATTTCACATCAGGAAGATTTATTTACAGAATTGTTGTGATTTGTCTTGAGTACATGAATGCTTGCTTAGTCTTGAATATATACGTAACTTCCATGTAAAGCTATAGTGGCAGAATCTATTCCTGTTGTCCTCCCCATGAGTTGTGTACTATTGTAACTGTGGGATTCCCCCACAGTTGGTCATTTGCTTGCAAAGCTTGATATCTGGTTATGGCTGCCTGTGGTATTAATTTATCTCACACATTTATAAAAGCAATTAATGGTCATTAAGTTATGGAGTACACTAATTATATCTATTGCTCTTCTTTCATATATATATCTCTGCGTGTACAAGTGTATATATGTTTTTGAATCATGCGTTGTGGTGTAGTTATGTAATAACTGTTGCTGTATAGTGATTGAATTATGTAACTCCAAATTCATTCTGACAGTTTATTATGGAAGAAATGTATGTTGTGTGTCCTTGTGGTGGTACAGTTGTAGATGTATGTGAGATATTTTCTGAATTTCTGTGTACACTACAGATGGTTTAAGCAGCACTGGGACAGAGGCTTGGCTGGCAGCTGCCTTTGTAGGAGATATAAATGATCACAGTACCAAGGATTTGTTGTTAACAATGTATCTAGAACATGCTTTGACTGCAAAAGAAATATATGTCCATATTAGAATATAGCCATGAGAAAATGAGGGCGTCTCTTTAAATAAGAATTAGTCGCTTTGCAGTATAGCACCAACTTACTTTTAAAGCACCAACTTACTTTAAATAAAACACACTTCAGCTGGTGTTTTCCACAAAAGTTTGGTCTTGTTGATTGTGATCATCTGTCTATGCCCTGAGATTCCTGAAGGTGGCTGAAAACTGACTAAAACTGCATTATGCATATTCCCAAAGGCTAAAGAATTTTTCTTTTCTCAGTCTTGGCAATAGTCCTTACTGGAACCAGCTAGACAGACAGGCAGAGCTAATTGGCAAGAAAGCAAGTGAATGACATAATTGGCTGCAGCATATCATTATCTTGGTGTACCAGCTATAATGAATGCCATTCACACAGGCCAGATGCAGCATCCCAACAATATGCCAGGGCAGAAAGAGTATTTTATCTGTGGTGCTCATTCCTGATGCTCAGTGTTGTCATCACTGGGAGAAATGAGCACTGCCAAAATGCATTAAAGCCATAAAATGCACTTCCATGCAAAATGTAGCAGAAGAAGGATTATAAAATTAAAGTGAGAAGTCAGTGTAGCCTTGCTCAATAGATCAAATTTGCGAAGGGCACTGTGCCTTCTTGGTGGAATTGCCATACTGAGAGTCACAAGTTCTGCTTTTGTCCCAAAGTCGTGTGCAATCTCAGGTAATATCTCTGTGTAAACTTGCTTTCTCCGTAAATGGGAAAAATTATAGTCACCTTTCATTTTTTCAGTGATCAAGAAGAGCTGGGCTACAGAAATGCTGTTGGGTTTTGAAACTTTCATAGCAGAGAGGGTGCAAACTTACCTGGAGGTTGTTTTAGAATATTTGTTTTCTGTGGTTTGTTGTTTGACAAGGTACGGTTTTCAAAATGCAGAGTTGTTTTAGATAGAATCCAACTATACTTTCTTGTCTTTGAGTACATCCTAGATGAAATCTTCTCCTCTGAATCCAAAATAAAGATCCAATAAATTCAGGAGACAAGAATATTTCACACAGCTCCAATTATAATCAGCTCTGGAGAGAGACTTGTAGGTAACAAATTACCTGCACAATCTTTAACCCCAATTACCAACTACTTGTGCTCATCCATAATTGTCTGTCTTGAAAAGTCTTTCTTCCTGAGAAACTAAATGATGAATTAAAGTTGTGGCTGTCTGTGGACAGTTCCAAATTGATGTATTGTTTGAAGGTTCCAGTTTCCTAAAATACAGGTATTAACAATCTCTTCAGGCACCACATTATCCTTCTGAGCTCCTCCCCACTTGTGAGTATACCCCAGGAAGAATGAAAAAAAAAAAAAACCCAAACCTGGTATGGAACTTTCCAATGCAAATTCAGCTTAAAAGACACAGGAGAGAGAGTGATTGTGGCAATTATCAGTTGCTATTTATTAAATTGTCTGATCTGCACTAAATTGCATAGGAGTAGTAGCCCTAAATTTGAATTAATAAGGGCTGCAGTATTAACCAAGCTCTGATATCTTAAAGTCACAGGTTATGAACTTTATATATGTTTGTTTCAAGTGCTAAGTTCTTACTTGCTTTCTTAGACTGTAGACTGTTTGGTTGTGCTCAGCCAGGGTTTTCAATACTTCTGTGAAGTAATAAGGATTAGAAATACATTCCTCATTGAAGATAGCCTGGGATGCATATTCTGTCCAGGAACCGAGGACTCCAAATACCTGCATCAGATATTGCCAGACACAACCAAACAGCAGCAGTTGGTTGTGAATGGCTACATCTCAGGTTTAAACTGGGAAGGGATAATGTGATAATGCATGCTGCCACCGTTGGACCACATGGTGTGATAGCAAGCATAGAGTGCCAGCTGGTGCTAGTGAGGACCAACAGGAGACAGAGAAAGGGGGAAGAGTTTCAGCCTGGTAGGACTCCGTAGTTCTGTCCTACCAGGTAAATCTGTGTGTAAGATAACCACAGTAGATGTGCAGTCTGAGTAGAGATTTTATATATGTAATTTCATCTCATGAAATGATGATGACTGCACTAAAGACATCCAGATGATCTATGGAACTATGGCTTCAAATATAATAAACCAGAAAATAGAGTGGAAGTATATGGATTTTATCACAGATACAAAAGCAAGTGTTTTTGTGATTGATAGCTCTCTTGCAGGCATTGAACTGAATTGCTAGTAGCTTGGCAATGAATGAGCTCAGCCTACTTAAGAGGTAGCATTTAATACTGCTAATTTTCCTCTTCTGATCTGTTTGCAGAAATCCTGCAGTGTGAAAAACAATTCATATCTGTTTTCTGATCTCTGAATTGATTATATAAGTAGGGAATCAAAAGAGACTGTCCATTCTTTCAGGTATGTTTGATATTCTTCTTATGTCCTGCTTTATGTGCAGGGCAGCGTGGCTGGCAGTTTACAGGAGTGAGAATCTCTATCTCCACCACCTCCATAACTCTCCCCCTCTCTTCCTGGAAGCTGTTTTTCTTGTTGTTATAGCATTCTTTATGATCCATTGAAAAGCCTCGTGGTGCTAGGATTGGCAGTGCTGCTCTTCAGATCCATTGCTGCTGTGAATGTAGCATGTAAAGTAACTGTGGGAGGTGATGGGTGGGAAGAAGAGGAAAGGAGGGGTACATCTTAACCCTGTATTAAATACTTTTATCTGTGCATTTGCATAAAAATTCAAACCAAGGAAAGACTTTGTGGATGATAAGTATTTCTTATGCTGGTACATTGAGGCTGGAATACTCAGTGTGGTGCAGGAACATGAAACACACAGGATGATGGTGTAAGTGCAGGCAAGTAGGAGAAACAAAGCCTCTGGTTCATTTAATCCAAATGACATTAGTCTGCTTTGGAGAGCAGTGAAATCAGCAAAAACCCTTCCTTTATTCCTCACAACAATTTCATGCTCAGCCACATAGTAGCTGAGAGCTTTTGTTTTAAATTTAGGAGAGAAAAATAACACAATATTGTGCCAAATTCATTATGACTTCAATAAATTTCACAAATGATAATCAGGAGAAACTATGCCATAACTGGGCAAATGCAAATATTGTTAGCTCAATGCCTGTGAGAGATAGCCTCAGGTTTTCTCCAAGAGTAAGCAGATGAAATTGTGTTGAGTTTAGCTCAGTTATGGTGACTTATCAGCAGGAGATCTGGTCCAAAATACATATCCAACTACCTCATGGAAAAATCTCAAAGTAATTCATTCTCAGTCTTTAATACCAAATTTTACTGCACTTTGTACTGAACTCAGTGTCACAACAGGGCATTAGGCTTGTTTGGAGTAGGCTTTTTACACTGGGCCTTTCAGGGGAGTTATGCATTTGAGTGCTTAGTGTAAAAACATTAAATAATCCTAGATGTTACAGAAATGGCAGCATGCTCAGCCCAGGCAAGTCACTCTTTCATTCTCCTGTGTAATTAAATCTTTCTTTTTTTTCTGGAAGAGGAAAGAGCCATTTCATAAGAAACAGAACCTGTCATGGTTCTGGTCTGAAACAAGAAAACCTGCAGGAAGTTTTTCACTCTTCTTATAATTTCTTACAATTCACTTGTTTTCTTCTGGCTGGAGGACCAGGAGGCGTCCTGTGCTTGACAGATACAGCCTTTGCAGCTATGCCTTCCAGTGCTGGTACTTTCCAAGAGCTTATTGAAGGTTTTGTAGCTGGGTTACTCAAAGTTTGCGGAGGAGTTCGGGAAATCTCCTTAAAACTCAAAGCATCTGTTGCAACATTAGTGGTGTTTTATCAGTTAATATAAAAGGTGTTCGCAGCTCAGTGAAACCCAAACATTAAGATTATTGCACATTTTATTGGACTTTCCTGAGCTCTGAAACTGGAAATTCATCTGCCTCTAACCTTTTTCACCCAAGTCAGTTTCATACATAAGTAAAGAGTGAGCTGAAATTACAGGGAGCTGTTAAGGAATGAATTGACTTGCTTTCTTCTTTCAAAACTGATATTAAAATATATGAGGCACAATTGTCAAACTAAGAAATTGTAGGATGATTCATAGGGAATGAACGGGCAGCCTGCTAGTCTTTCTGCTCCTTTACATTACTGATTTTTAATACTCTTTGAAAGGGAAGACATTTGCTTGCCATCTACAAGAAAATAGAAATGAGGAGGGGGTGAAGGGAAGGCACCATCTCTGCCCAGCTGCTCTGTGCATATTGCAGATAATGCCAATCACCAGAGCATGCTGGAGATGTTAGATGTTTTAGTAAACAGCTTGTAAATGAAAACACAGAGGAATTGCCTCTCCCCCCTCCACTGTATTTTATCCTTCCCCTTTTCTAAAAGATACTTGTCAGGCAACTCTGTGTTTGTAAGTGTCATAGCCCAGCATCCAGAAGCAAAATATAAACCAAAATTGATTTGTACATTCAAGGGTGAATTTTCACTGCAGTTTGCTGAGCTACAGCAGTGAAGCATGTCTATTTAATTTGCAACATAAAAAAGGATGAGTGCCATGCCAGCTTTGTGAATGCTGTTGGTTCTACATGGGTAGCAAGGACTAGAGGTATCATATAAACTGGGGCCTTGATCCTGGGATTCTGCACAGATGAGTACACTGCTACCTTCTAATGCAATTGAGTGAAGATATTAAGCACAAATTCAATGCCTTTAATGTTAAAAACACCTTTCAAATTGCATTAAAATAAATTAGGGCTGGGGATATGCAGGCTGGAAAACAGTTCAGTTGGTACCAGTGCACTTCAGATAAGGTCTCCAAACTGGAGTCAGTAATCCCAGCTGTGCAGCCCCTTCACCTGCACATGCAGACATGATACCAGGTAGGCAGAAAGCAAGTGTTTTTTCAAAATGCATGTCAGAAGATAGAGCATTCAATGAAAGGATTATATGAACAATCTGTCTTTCTATGATGATGTTCCTTCCAAGGCTGAGGTACTAGGTATGTTTTTGAGATTGTTTACAGCTTTTTTAGATAATGTGGTAAAGATTTAATCAAACTTTTCTTTCTCAAACTTTTTACTCATGATAAATGCATTCCATTTATTACTTAGCATTATTTGAACTTATTTTTAAAAAACAGTTGTCTGCTCATATTTTTTCGTTTCCCAGCTTCTGCATAACCCAGTGCTAAGCCACAAGCAGTATTTGAAGTGATACTATAATCTGTAGATTTTTGATGGTTAAGTCTTATGCTGTTATTTACTTCTCATGCATTCTTGTTGTCTTAAAACTATGTAGAACTAAGTATGTCCATTTTGCTGCTTCTTGTCTCCTAAAACTATGCTTGAGTTGAAGTAAACTTGCTTTAGTAGCATAGCTCTGCAACTCAGACATTCCTAGTGAGGTCTGGGTGTTTTTTTCCCCTGCTTCTTTGACACCAATGCTTACTCTAAGATCTGAATTTAGTGAATTAAGTATATATTCTGTGCTGTAGCAGTGATTGCACTTTCCCACTTTTCTGTAGACATTTTCTGCTCTTGCACCTTGAAAATTTTCAAAATATCAACAGTCCTTTTATTGCATTGTTTAGCATTTCACAACCACTTTCTTTGCCAATAGCTTTCTCACCTTTTGACCCTCTAATTACGTCTCCAGTTTCTTTGTTTGCAACATGAGGTAGTGCCGTGCCTAAAGGTGTTATAACACAGGTAACCAAATGGTGTCTATTTAACAAGCCTTAAAGTTTTTCTGCCCAGTTATGTACTCTTTCTATTGAAGTCTTTCCCTATATTTTCCAGCACCTTTTGTTCATTTCAGCTTACCAGTTAAAGTGCCATTGAGTTCAGAGTGTTTATTCTTATCTCTTATAGCACCTCATCGGCTTCTTCTGATGAAGTACTTTCTCTTCCATTTCCTCATGCTACTTTCTTTGTTTTGAAGAGTTCCTTGTTTTGACCTATTTTGTTTGTTTGATATGATTCCACGTATTCTCAGTTATCTTGAACTTTGATTTCCTTACCTTGTACATCTGTTATTGTGACATCTATTACAGTGTCAAACAAGAAAGACCGTGTCATATTAATGTTGACTGCTGTGGTGTAACTTGTAGTTGAAGTCTTAAAGTCCCTGATACCTGTTCTTCAAATTCAGTTTGAAATGGTGATTGTAGGTCTTATAATGTCACTTTTTGTAATGCTCTCAGTAGTTCTGTTTTCTGGAATTTGACACTTAGTGTCACCACACAGATGATCGCTTCCAATGTAAGTTATCTTCTGTGTTCTGACATTTGGAAGGGTTGGTCTAAACGCTCTGAAATAAGTATGGTCACTCTGGCTTCTGGTGACTCCATCCGGGGAATCCCAGATTCTTTTGTGTGTGGCTTCTCCTGGAATGCTGCACCATCATTTATAAGCTGTGATTCCAGAAGCAGTTCTAATATTATTTTCATCCTTTGGATTTTGAGATGCATTCCTTTCTCTTCTGAGTGTTATAAGCACTAATATTGGAAACAGCAACCACCATTGTATAACATACGGCATGTTTGAGCGTGCTATCAATCAGTGGTTTTAGGCTTTTATAGAACTGATCTTTGATCTCAGATCAATGTAGTTGTCTGCTAGTGAAAAGCGTCATCATACCATGTCTAAAACCTTGCTTGGAGAAAATGGCTGTGAATAGACTTCTAGACTGAGTGATACTTTTTTCCTGTTTTGAACTCCTTAATTAATGATCTTCCCTTTCAGTAGTAAAGACCTTGCATCTCTGAAAATGTTATTGCTCCCCTCCCAATACTGTTTCATCCGTTCCTGGCTACCTACAATTGCACATTCAGAGTATTTCATAATATCTACCCAAAACTTTGCATCATTTGTGTAGCTTTCTCTCACAGTTCAACAACAAACTTTCATAATTTCTTCGTGTTTAATCAGAAACTTTAGTCTTTGCTTTCTGATTACTTTTGTCAAGACATGCCACATCTATCTAGATAGATTCCATTACTTTGGCACAATGTCTGTCAGACTGGCAAAACACCTCACTGTGTCCCTAAAACTTGAAGGGCTCTTGAGGTAGATTATTCTCCCGTCAGCCCCTAACCTGCAGAACTTCTGCACTACTTTTTCCCTGGTTCCTGTTTTTTGTTTCACATCACTTGGGCTGTCCTACCAAACTCCTGCCTGCAGGACTCTCATAATCAATGTAGTACCTTCCCATAGCAAGGAAAGTTGCTAGTAGGAAAAATAAGAAAAGCACAATTGGCCATGATTCATCCCTCTTCTGACATCTGATGAAGTGTTTTAGTTAGTGGTGTAGTTTAAAACTGTAGTCAACAGAGGGAATAACTTGGACCGTTTAACATCAGGATCATCCTCTAAAGTTCCTGTTTTACTCTGTTGGCTAAGAGCTGAAGACTGCTCTCACTCTTCATTGACTATATGGATCATCCAGGTCATTGTCGTGTCAGCTTGGGCACTTCTGGGTGTCTAATACCACGCAGAATGAATCAAGTACACGTCACCAGAATGTCTATTTGAGGGTGGGTAAAAAAGAGTTGCTGAACCAGAAGATCTGCTATCCCTAGTCTACTAGATCTTTTCTCAAACAAGGAGCAGGCAAGCAGAATTAAATCTGTTTTATGCAGATTAGTCAATCTCTTCTGTGTTACTATGGCTGTAACCATCAATGCAAACTAATCTCAACTCCCAATGTTCTTCTGAAGCTTAAGTCTGTTTATTAAAACACTTTATATTTCTTTGTGTGACTGCATTCCAGTCGTAAGTATGTAAATCCTTTCCCAGGGTTTTGCTTGCAGTATGTGTCCTTATAGAACCGGAGCTAGTGATGTTTCTTCATGTCATTGTTCTTTATCCTGTCAGGTTTTGAAAAGATAAACAATTTATTTGATGCTTTTAAAAACAGAGGAGGGAGGTGGTCAAGTATATTTTTTTTAAATTGTTTGTCACCTTTCAATTTGGGGCTTAAGATGTTCTGTGATTGGACTTTGTAACCAAACCAAGGGGAAAAAAAACCTAGTAATTCAGAATAACCTGAAGATACTAAAAAAAATAAAATAATAAATCTACATAATGTGTTTTGCCTTGAAATATTTAGCATAACTCAACTCTTCAATCAATACATTTAATTTCTGATTTCCCTACAAATAAAATGGCAGAGGTAAGTGAGGTTGAAACTTCTCAATTCCACAAGTAGTTTGTGGTAAGTGGAAGTCTTGTAAAAGCCTTAAAAGCCTGAAATTAGGTAAGTTTTTCAAGGTGCAGAAAACTTCACACAGTGAATCAAGTAATTTGATTATTAGGGAATTATGTGTACAGTAGGTATCTATGTTCTTATCTATGGACAGCAGGCAATTAGATCTTTTGGAAATGCATTTGAATAATTGTACAGTGCTGTGCCTTCCTCTCCAGAAAACTTCTTCCTGATGTGGGATTCCCTATGAATGGTTACAGTTTATCATTTTCATTGATTTTTTTTTTTTGTTGAAAAACATTGATGTTGAAACATGTTCAACATTTTGTTGAAAAACACTTTGCAAATGTTAAAAATACACAAACCAGGGCAATATCATTGTTCTAGTTGTAATTTAATAATCTGCCCAAAAGCTTCTGTGAGTCCATTACAAATAACTCTTTAGCTGGAAACACTGAATATTCATGCTGAAAAGGATTTTTTTTTCCCCCCTGAAGTACTGGGACAGCTCTGAAATACAGTACCAAACTGTAATTCTCTTTGCTTCAGAAATTGTCTTCTAGAACTACAATAATTTAGTTTAGATACTACTTTTTAGATATTGCAATGATTTCCAAACATCCTATAGAGACAATATGTTCTTTTTTTCTGATAAACCCATCATGAAATTTCTTTGAAGGTTACTTTTTATTTTAAAAGAGAAACAAAATCATCCTGTGGCTTCTTGCAGTACACAAGCTTCAGTCATTAAGGTGAGATAGTTCAAAAAGCCTTGCTACACTCCCACTTGTCCTCGACTGGGAAGGCTCACTGTTTAGAAAAAAAGTTAGAATTCAACTGCTGTGGGATTTTTCATGGTTTGTTTTGGTTAGTTCTGATGATGAATGTGAAGGGGAGGAGAACCCTGCATCAGGTTGACCGCTTACTGTAAGAGCAAGACATTCCTATAAAAACTAGTTCTCTGTTTAGACTGAACTTTCTACCCTAAGCATTGCCTGCAGCATCAACTCTGTTCTGAGTTATTCTGACATTCAACCCCAAAGAAGCCCAAGCATGGTTCTCATGTTGGCTGCAGCCCTGCTTCATAGTAGTTCGAATCAGGAGGACTGGAACACTGGAAGCATGGATTTCAGCATGCAATTAAATTATTGCTGTTCATGAGCATCACTCACAACTAAACTGTTTGCCTGGTGACAGAGAGGCTGATTGTCTGACTCTCTGAATTATATTCAAATAACATCGTCCCGTTTCTCGAGGGACTCATTGGTGCGCTTACAAGCTCTTTAGGGCTTTGGCTAGGCTTAATAAAAGATGATAGATTTGAACTGGCATCTTACACAGTGAGGCTGGTGTTATAGATGCCAAATTAAAACTAAACACTTCTCCTGTGCAAGAGTCAAAACCTAACTGAGAACAAATATTCTATAAGGAAATAGGAAGGACTAGAGTGTTACTTACTAGGAATAAAATCTTCTACCTGCATTTATAATACCTTTTACAAGATTCTTCAAAAGGATGAAATCTACAAAAGTCCCAGGTTTCTTCAAGTTGAAAACCTCTTTATGAACTTCTATGAAAACATGATTGCAATAGGAAGTGAGGCAGGAGAAATGAAGGAAAAGAAGAACTGTAATGACTGGAAAAAGCATGAAAAGATGGCAGAAATGCTATTGAATTTCCTCCTTTCTCTAAACAAAATCAGTTTGTTCAGACAAAAAAAATTGCTTAGTTCAGGCTGGGGAAATTGAAGGCTGAAACAGTACAGTGAAATGGAAGAGTTGTTTCATGGAGAAATACTGGTTTCCTTGTCATAATATAGTTTTTTAGTCTTAGAAGAAAGCAATTTTTTCTGTGACTAGTTTCCATTGTCACATGTCAGCTTCAATCCTACCAAATTATGTAGGACTTTTACCATGAGATTTGTTTCGGTTTTCTCATTTGCCCCTCTCTGCAAGTTACAGCAGCAACGTGATACTAAAAGTAAGAATCTGACTGTTCATTGCCTTATACCTTCTGCTTTTATCTTCACCAGTGCAAAGTACGTGTAAATATCTCTTGCCCTCAAATCATTGCCTGAAGACCCTTATCAGGTTAGAATGGTGGTATTTTGTACCTGATGTTCATATTTTCTATCCAGTAGGTTGGCAACTGGAAAATGCAAGCTAAATGTCCAGCCTGACTTCCTAGGTCATTGTGATGCTGGGTGAGTCAGTTTATGTTCTTTAAGGATTTCTTCTTCATATGTATATGAACATACAAATTTTTTCTCTCATCGGTTGTCTGTCACGTCTGCTTAGATTGCAAACTCCTTGAAACCAGATATTGTACCATATTAAGTGTTTGTACCATATTCGGTGTGCAGCATCATGGGATTCAGCCCACTTTGGGGCTTCAAAATAAATTTCATTATATCCAAGTAAGGGATTTTGTAGCAGTTTTTTTTCTGAGTTGAGTGGACATGTTCTTTTCTAGAGCTAAGGTATTAAAGTGCCCAGCAGCTTATTGCTGGCTCTCAGCTGGGGGTTTTGGACTCCTTTCCATAGACAGCCAGCAGAACAGTACCCGCTAAACTGCTAGAGCACAAAATCATCCAAATGAGATAAAACCACTTTCAGCAGCATTTGATGTTAATTTGTATGACCCTGAAGTAGATGAAGAGGGCTTATGCATTTTGTTCTGTCAGTTCAGGTATGAAGATAGGAACAAGCAGTGCCTTAAACCATCCTAAGTGTTTGCAAAATAAACATCTCTGTGACCTGGGAACCAGAAAAATGCCACAGAATTTTGAAGAGGTGCCAGGCATTAAAATCTGCTGGTGGCTTTGTAACCAAGGTTCAAACAGGAATAAGGCTGCCTTTCTTGCATTCAGAATATAGTCTTTCACAGCTTACTTTCCTGAAATAATATCCCAATTAGGAAAGTGTTCGCGCAGCAGGGAAATATTCCCATCATGGAGCACCCTACAGAGTTTCTCTATGTCTGCTCAGAGTAATGAAGAAAATACAGGGAAAGGGCAATAGAAAATGTATAATTTCTAATAACTTTGTGAAGCTGTTCTTAAAGCTGGAATAGGGCAAGCTAGAGGGCAGTTGCTCAGTGAGTCAGTAAATAAGATTAATTAATAAAATATCTTATGGAAAAATCTGCATTGCAATTGCAGCTGCAAAAGCTCTTAAATGTCTACACTCTGTTATTAAATATTGGAGGAAATAACTGGGGAATAGATCTTATTTTGTCCTCTAGACTATCATTTTGCGTAAGTGCAAGTCAGATCCCATTGGATTCCTAAGTAAATCTGGGCTCTTGACAAAATGATACGAGAAGCCTTGCTGAATGCTTGGATGCAATGTCCATGGCAAAATTTATTTGATGCAGCCCTAGGTTTCTTCAAGGATTTCTTCACTTAATCATAACTATTTTCTGCAAGCATTTTAATCAGCTGCTAATGCTCATCTCTTCATTCACATTAGATAATTAAATCAAGATTATTATTTTTAAGTGTTCCGTCAAAACCAGCGATCCTTATGAAAATGGGTAAGAATGTCTGTGAAATGTCATAAATGGGATCTTCTTCTTTCGGGAACTGTTCTGTCTTTTTTTTAACGTTACTATGACAGGCTATTTGTGCAGTTTTGAAACTGCATTGCTAGGGAATCTCCTTTTGGATGAACTGTGTAACATGGGGTTGTTGTGAACCTTTTAAGGAGGAGATGGAGGAGTAGGTGAAAAGAAGGAAACAGGCCATTTCTAAAAGCATTAGATCTACATGACAGCCTGTTACCAAGGCAAAACAGTGAATGGAAATGCCCCAATTGTCTTATTAAGTATAGCACAATTAAAAATCATCAAAAGCGAAGTAAATGTATTAGTCTTACCCTTCTGAAAGGCACTGCTGAAAAATGGCAAAGCTCCAGGATGAAAACGACTTACTAAAAAGATGAATAGTCTCTTGAAATTGTTCTGTCAGTACTTTTCCAGGCAACTTGGAACAGGAGGATTGTTGCAGCCATCTAAAGATCCAGAATATGTTGGCACCTTGAATTAAAATTAGTTTTCATGAGCAAAAAATGTGTTGGATAGCTGGAACTGCTCTATAAAAGGAAAAAGCCAAAAAACCTTCATATCCATAGACTGCTAAAAACACATGGAGGTTCTAATAGGGATAGCCTAGAAAAGCTGTAGGGATGTTTGCTGAATGAAGCCATTCAGCAAAAAACAGAGGAAGACAGGAAGAATTGAGGAATATTAGTCTATGAAAACAAAAGCACAGAAAGCTGCTTTAGAGACAGCAGCAGAGTAACACATCTGAAACAATGAGTCATCGGTGTTGCAGAGAACTGTAGGATACAGTAGGGAAATTTGTGTTTTAAGTTTGTTTATATGGTTGAGTGTGTGGTGGTGTACAGATCCTGACTGAAATGCATTGTTAGCTATGTTCTGAAGGAATGGAAAATGCGAGGTTTCTGGTAGGCTATTTTCACCTTTTATCGTTTTAGCTCTGTGTTCTTATTTTTATTCATAAAGACAGATAAAAAAAATTAATGGCTTTGGTAGATCACCCCTAATAGCTTTTAAGTAGATTTTTGATAAATGAAGATACTTGACAAAAATAGCAATAAACAAATTATGCAACAAGAATTAAATATGCATTGAATCCCCATAGACATATCTGAAAGACCTTGTTAGATATAATTGTGTTTACGTTCCACTTTTTCTTCCCCCAGGTTTTCTTACTGTAGATAATATCAATAAAATCATCTTTGCTTGTATGATTAATCTGCCGTATGGCTTCTGCAGTCACCAAAACCTGTTTGTGGTCTTTGCCCTGATCACAGTTGAGATATATTAGAAAACCTTGGACCTGTAGGCATATATGCACTGCACAGTGCCGATAAAAACAAATTATCTTTTCATTTTTGCACATCCTTAACCTTCAGGTGACATTGGCATGCAACCCAAGTTGTCCTTTGCTGTAACGTCACAAGGTATTAAAGGCTACTGAACCCTGATACCTCGTTCTGCATTTGGTGGACTAAGTCAGTAAATAGCAAAAAAGGCATAGTCTCTGAAATGTCTGAGCCACTGTTAGCATTGGAATAAGGCTCTTACATCATTTAGGTACTTTTAAATTTCTTCTCTTTTAGCTGTGCAGTTCTGGGCTATTTACTCTGTAGCAAGACCAAGACTAGAATCAAAGTCTGAATCCCTCTTCAGTGATGTATATACAGTATCGTCCTACTATTTCTCAATTATTTGTCCATGGTTTCTTAAGAGAACTTTGTGATATCAGCAGGAATTAAGTTTTAATTAAATATGCCAATATTTCTGTACAGTAAGTCACTCTCCTGCTAGTATTAATGCCCGCTTACTGACTGTAGCAGCCACCAATATCCAGGGTTTAAATCTGTAAATGAAACATTTCTGTACTACTAGAGAGTAGGAGGTGCATAAGTAAAACAAAGTAATGAATTAAGCAATACAAAAACAACAACTGTTTCCGGCATTAATGTGCAATGTAGGAGACTCCCAAAGCATATCAAGTGAAGCTCATCAGGGAAATTCTACCAAGCCTCGACTCCTTGAATATCAGAGAGATTATTTTGTGTAAGCCATCTGAAAGGTATTGTAACATAATTAGTTGTTCAGAGTTGTAGGAAGCTGCTTGCCAATTCTTCATGGATTTCATTTGTAGTTTGCCTCAGGAGTGTGGAAGCTGCTTCAAAACCTGTTTAGAGAGAATTCTACAGAGGTAAGACTATAAATATCCATGTAAGGTTAAGCAGCATTAGCATGGTTGAGCTGTTGGAGCCACTGCTGTTTGGCTAAAATGCAAACAAAATGGAATTCACTTCTATTGAGATCATTGAAGACCACTGACTTTCTAGTCTTTAACTATCGTGGTCTGAATGAACATTTAGTTTGTCACTGCTTTGTAGTTCAGCTATTAATAGGTTTATCTAATTACATTCTTCATAAGGTGCACTGAGAAAAGTTTCTTATTAAAATTCTATGTCCTTCCTTTTTAAATGCATGACTTATTAAAAGTGTAATCATTCAAGGGGAAATGAAGCATTGGGAATTATATTTATTTATACAGAGATAACTGAAGCCTTCTGAAGTCAGTGGAAATTTTTCTGTTCATCTCAATGATTTTTGCATCAGACCTGTAAGATACAAGTAGAGGCAACTTCAAATCCTCTTAATTTTTTTATGTGCAAGACAATGTTTACTGGTTAGGACTACTTGCCTCCTTCTTTATTCAGCATGAAATATGCTACACAACAGCTTTGGCAAAATAATATGATACAAACCCGCAGTTATTAAAAAAAGGCTAGAGTCAGTATTTTTAAAGATGGAAAAGGAATTTTGGAATATAGATAATTCTATAAGGTAATGTATTTGCATTCATAACACTTCCAGGTTTTAATATCTTTTGTTAAACACTGTCCCAAAGGGAAACCGTGAAATAGGTAAGTTATTGGAGGTGGTTTTGACTTTGATACTGTTTCTGACTTAAACTCTAGTTTTGCAAAAGTTCATTCTTATTATTTTCTGGTGAAGTTTAAGTTATTGTCTTGTCCCCATATCCTCCATTCATTTTCTTTCCACCACTGTTCTGTTTAGACTGTCGGGCAAAGAAACACTTTGTATGCTAGAACTGTGTCATGATCTTACCTGGTAATGACAAATAATTAACCTACTTGCTTGGATGATAAACTGAGACATTATTGCAGAGGCTTTTGATATGTGAAATCCTGGTTCTGCTGGAGACAGCTGGACGGACCTCTGCCTCAGAAACATATAAGTTTGTGAGGAAGCAGTGAAAGCAGTGAAATTCCCATTTCTCTTCGGATATGATTAGATGCTCAGTTCCTTTTCTTCCTCTCACCCATGGACAATTTTGAAAATCTTGGCCATTGTGTTTATTTCTGAAGCATAAGATTTTATCCTGATTCTGTCACATTTATATCTTGCTATTTTTTATCCATTTGTCATTTGGAGTGATATTTTAACTGACATGCTGAGTTATGCAATAATATATGTAAAATCTCCTTGGTGATATTTTGCAAAGGGGAAAAAATAAAGCTATAGGGGAAGTGATCTTCAGAAATACAAGCTTTATCCTGGCCTACTTACTTTACGTTATGTCCCAGTGAAAATCTTTTGTTCCTTGAGACTAAGAAGACTTATCTCTATTTTATTCACAAATCCAAAATTGAATCTGTTGGTTTTCTCCTCTGATGTAGAGCAACATAAGTATTACTATTAGTGGGGTTGCCTTGCATTAGCCAGAAGGACTGTCAGATCTGGTAGTGTATAAGGATTCTTAGATAAATTTTACCTCTGGGAAATCTCCAGGTTTTCATTACATTTCTGGAATAATTGCCCTCCCCTTTTGCTCATTTCTAGCGGGAAAGATAACACCTCTCTCTCATTAATGAGCCTTCTTTTATCTGAATTATTTAAATACAACGCAAGGTCCCTGCTCATTCTCCTGCAATATAGGCAGTCCTATACCGAGATACTAAGGACACTTCTAAATGAGATTTAATAATATAGTAGGACATTTAGCATATATTAATTAAATATCAGCAGATGGTAAGGAGAGCCCTCGCTGAGAGTGAATAAGTAGAGAGAAATATAACTGCCATGTAATTAAGCCAAACCTGCTGAAACAATGAAGCTGCAATTACTTTTTTATTAACACATTACACTTGCATGCAATGCTGAGGAATTTAATTACTACCTAACTTCAATTATGTTCAGCTCTGGAGATGGTTCAAGTAACAAGGTTCTGAATCTGAAGAGCTGCAAAGTGTAAAGGTGTTTGGATCCATAGTTGCTTGCCATCTAAATGGCATGAACGGCTGTACTCTTAACAGTCCAACAGTGACAACATAGAAAAGAGGATTTGTAAAGCCCTGCTTTTCCATCCTTCGTTTTTTCTTTCTCCTAAACCATGCCCACTGAAAGCCTCTTAGTGTAACACTGCCTGGTCGCAATTCCATCTGAGTTTAGATGTGCTGTGCTATATTGGGCTCTGAGGTTCCTGACTTCCTGTCTCAGTAGCCTGTTCCACATTATAATTAAAACATAAACAGTTATGTATATAACATCATATTAAGGTTAAAATTAAACTTTTACAACGAATGCCATAAAATCCTTGGAGATCTGTAAAGACTTTGGGTTTTCACCCATTTAAAGACAGCATTGTGTGAGTATATGTGTGTGTGCCAGTAATATGGGTGAGAGTTTGCACACCAGAAAGGTAGTTGTCAAGCATGTATGCGTGTTGGAATAGATGTTTGTATGTCTAGTTCTCACTGGGTCATTACGTGGGAAAACTAATAATTACACTTCCTGAGACATGAGTGGTTATACAAAAATAATGTAAAACCTTAATCCTGAGGCTTTTTCAGGAAAAATGGCTGCATTTGCACGTTATTCCAGGGAAAAACAGTATTTAGTTCCAGAAGCAGCTCCATTAACGTACATTGGAAGGGTCCCTGTTATATTCAGTCTGACATAAAATGCCAAGAAATGGACAAGAACAACATTTAAATGCATGGAATTGACAAACCTATCTCTAGGTGTGGGGTTGTTGGATTGTTTTTTTTTTCTAAATAATAATGTAAAGATACATTTGCCATCCAATTCTACTACCTTAAAGTGCCTTGTTTGACATATCACTGTGATGAGTGAACCTTTAACAAGGTCATTAGCTTTGAGGGATTTTCTCCTGGGATTGTGGAAGGCAGTTTATTCTAAATAAGGAAAAGGAAGAAAGAGAAGAAAATGTAAATAAATAAAAATAACACTGTGGTAACTGTGAAAGACTTAATTTGTAAAAAACATAAAGTCGAAGTCTCCCAAAAAAATACAGCCCTTCAAGAATACAACAGTCATTCAATTAAATAAATAAACTTTAAAAAAGTAATAATGAAGCCCTTTCAGTTGTTTATAATACAGGAGTCACTGCATTCATGAAGCCAAAGTACTACATTCAGTTCTGAACATCTTTGTGATAAAACAACTAAAAAACATTTACAAAAGAATTGCTGCTGAACTGAAGGAGGTAACAAGGGAGTAAATTACAGGTTAGGCATTAATAAGAATATAAATGGTCAGATTTGTACTTAAAAAGCAAATGTGCATGTGAGGAGATAAAAGCTGGAAGCGATCCTGATACCAGAACTTGCTATACGTGATCTGGGCACTATGCAAATAACCGGTGCAAAAAGCTATGCAGGGTTTTTTGTGCAGGGTAAGTACACGGCATCATTTGCAGCTTGGTTTGAACATCCATGCTGTCCCAGCCCAGAAGATTTTTTGATCTTCAACTCAATTTGGGACAGCATTCATTTATTCTGTGAACTCATTGTCCCTGCCACCAATATTGGAGACACGTTGAACAACTTGATAGCAATAATACTTCCAAGCATGTTGAGCCATTTCACCAATGGTGCATGGGTGTTGCTGTGGGGCTTCTTTGTTTCTTTTTTCCCTTTTGTGAAGTGAAAAAAGGTTCAGGCCAGAGGCAGCATCTGCCTGTTCCCATTCGCTGGATCAGCATTTACCAGGAAACTGATGGATGATGTGTCATTCACTGGCATGGATTATCAGACTGTTAAAGGTCACAATGGATATCTGCAGGAGACTTAATGCAATAAGATAATATGGATAAATCAGTTCCATTTCACTAGAAATTAAGGTTATACCTGCTGAAATTCCTGTATTTGGAAGCCAGCGGGGTAATGAAATAATTGCCTCTATTATTTCTCTTTTCAGAATTCCCTCCACTACTACTTACTTCTCTTTATTGTGTCATAATTATGTTTAGAGAAACAACCCTAAAGTTTCCTCCTTGAGCTCTCAGTGACAGGATGAACTCTGAGTATCAGATCACTCCTGTTAGTGTTTTTGTGCCTTGTTCAGATGCACCTGTACATCAAAATACGGCTTCACTTTGAAAAAAAGCAGCAGCATGGAATGATAATAAAGCCTTACGCTACTGCATTTCACAAGATACTGTTATTGTTGTGGCTAAACAGGACTAGAATTCAGAGAAAATCTGGTATGATTTCCTCATACTGGAGATGCTACGCTTTTCTCAAAAACTCCTTTAAATACTTTTTTCTAAGTTATCTATATTAATATAAAGTTCAAAAATTCCAGCTATTGTATATCTTGTTCTCCATCATAAGAGTGTAGTGGGCCAGCCAATTAACTTCCTCAAGGCCTTCACATATGGATGCAGACAAACCAGTGTAGTTTAGTATGACCTCACCTGATAAGTGCTTAAAACCAGTCACAGACATGGTCCTGGCGTCCTGAGTGCCACCCTCATACTTTACACTTTTGTAGGGTGGTTTGTCTGCTGGTGTTTGGGGGACTTGCTGGAAACTACAGATTAAGCTTAGGTTTTCCATACAAGGCATACAACAGGCCAATACACATTTTCTGGCTGTATTCTGGAGACTGAAAAGGGTGTTAAGTGGAGTTTGTCTTATGCTAGTCCTTGGCACACAGCTACATTTTACTCTTATTTAACAGGTGTTAACAGCTAGTCTTCTGTAAGTATCCAGTGAACACTTTGCCCCTCTTGCCTAAGGTTTGTTCAGCAGCTTTACAAACTCATCAACTGAAGCATTAATATCATTGCAACTCCTTTTCTTTGGCTCTTCCTTCCTCTAAAAAGCCCTGGTGGAAACACTTAATCACATTTTCCAAAAGAAGATAGCACTTTGGCTGTTGCTGCTCTTCTGTATTTGTATCACAAGTGTGAAATTGAATGCCTGTGAGTTCTACTCCGTAAGGATCAAAGTCCTTTTATCCAGATGAGTGCACAAGGTTATGTGACAAACCTCTGAGCTGAGGACCAGCCAGCTTATAACTACAGAGTGACAGGGTCTGAAATGTCACAACTCCAGCTTACTATTTAAGAGTATTTAGAATAACTGTAAAATGAAAACTGCTGGTAGTCTTAAAAATTGTCACTGCATTACCTGTTTCACCCGGGGAGATTGTTATATGACAGAGAACAATGCTTAACTCTTCTTTTTCTCTTAACCCTTCTTTCTCTTAAAACACTAAATTATAAAAAGGTAAATCCTGGAACTAGCCTTCTACCCTATGAACTCAGTGGTCCAAAGCCATCAATAGCTGGCTTTGATTATTGATTTAGGGAGAGACCAGAGGTACATTTTATGGATTTTCATTCAGCATGTGTACACTGCAGACTACTAGTTGCAGTGCTCTAATCTTTTGCTCTCCTCAACATCACATAAAACTCTAACCATTAATGTGTGCACGGACCCTTTCATCAGTGGATTAAAATAAAATTGTCCACGTAGCATTCAAAAGGAACGATACCTGCATTTGCACATCTTCTTGCCCTGTCTGTCTGTCCATCCCCTTCAACAATTTCCTGACATACTTCACTGCTTTGAAGGCTCTCATTTCAGACTCAGATGGAAGAGCCAGACTATTACTGAGAAACCAAGTGCTGCAAAGGGAAATAGAATGAAACAGAACAGTGATTTGTGTGCCCGTGTGCCTGGTCTCTGACAGCAGACAATGCTGGATGCTTCACAAAGAAGCTGTAATAATTTCCCTGTCCCCAGCCAATACAAAGCGTGCAGGTAAGCCACTTGATGTCATATCATACAGTTGACTTCTCTTCCTGACTGCTGATGACAGTGAAGAAACAGGAGTATTCTAGTAGCATGTGGTAGTGACACAAAATCATCTGTTAACATAGTGCTGTCTAAACTTTATTCCCTTTAAGTCTAATGTAATTTTTATTTTCTTTTTTTAAAAAAATGGTAATTGTAACATTCCACTGTAATACATGAAATAAGAAGTTGAGTTGGGAACAGAACCCTGGAATCCTGTTGTCAACAGTAGGGTAAACACCTTGTTTACCTTGGTAAGGGAAAACAGATTCTGTCTGAATCTTTTTGGCAAACAGTAACACCAAATTCTTCAGCTATGCTGAGTTAGGAGTAATTTGTCCTTTTTAAAACTAATTTGCAGCAGGCTAGACAAACTCATACAAAGATATAATACACTGGTATAAAAATAGATTTAAGACAGGTATAATCCAGTAAATGGACAGCAGTGTGAATTCCATTTTAAAACCGTGTGGATGCTGTGACTACTACACTATATCGTGGTTCTGTGTATCTCTGTTAATGTAGGCAGGACTCAAACCTGGCAGATACTGACAGCAATGCATTACGGTGTGGAGATCAAGTAATTGCTCTAGAGATAGTGCTTGAGACATCTTTGTCAACTTATCGTCGATGTTAAGTGCAGACCAAAGCAAATAGTTGTTTCAGCTTAATTGGCTGGATATCACAATAATTGCGCTACTTAGTAACTTATCAATGAACACTGGGAGAAATTTTAATATATTTATTTGCTGCATATAGCACAGGAAACATGTCTTCTATTTAATACGCAAATATGTTGCACCTTATCTCTTGTTTCACAGGGGATTTGTTTAACTAAGACTCTGGCTGATATGAGCAGTCTCTTAAATTGAAAAATTGCAATTCATTCCCCCACAACTTTGATACAAGTCTTATCAGCATAAGGAAGTGACAAAAACATATCTCTTCTCCAAGACAGTGCAAGGATTAGCTGAACAGCAAAAGAGACTTCATTTTGTATCTCAGAAATGAAAATAATAGGTAGAAAGCTTTGTCCTTTATTGAAAGCATGGGTGTAGACATAGGGGTTGATGTTACGTTCAGGTTTACCCCCACTTATCAGCAAGGCTACATCACCTTTTCATTGCTCCTCTGACTTAAACTAGTGCAGTGGTTCTCAAGGTGTGAAAGAAAAGGGAATGTAGAGGAATAGCTAACTAGAAGATAAGAATATTTGTTGTGTCGAGCCATGCCACTGTATATTATTTATAATTAATTACTTTAGCTCTGGTCTGGAGCCAAGACTTGTTGTCTTCAGATGCTCATTAAGTCTTGGTGGTGGTGATACTGCCGAAGAGTTTCTTTACTCAGCAAACTGACTGCAAACTCGGAACCAAAACGTGGTTTTAACCTCAAAGGAGTTTACAGTAAGTATAAGCCAGCTGACAACAGTTGGATACAGACGTGAGATAAGAGGAAAACTGGGGGGTGATGCTCTAAAAATTCAATTAATTAACTGTTTTCAAGAGTCCTGGAGAAAAAGGATTCTTTGGAAATGAAATAGGAAGTTCCTGAATGAGGAATGGAGATTAGGTAAAATGCCCAAGTTCACACCATGAGTCTGTGACACATTCAGGACATGAAGCCAGCTCTTAATTTCCCAGTTCCATCAACAATAGCAGGTGATGCTTCTGCTGAGGAGTGCACCCAAACGTAAAGAACTGGAAGAAGCCCTTTGCTGTTGATACCACACCAAGGAATTAACGTGTAACAGTCCTTGTAGAGATTACAGCACTGTGGCCTTTCTTATATTTTGCTTCCAATTAAAGGAGTTATCTAAAGCTCAGGGCTTCGTGCAAGGCTGTCTGTGACTACGTGCTTTCCTTGTTTGTGTTTATATGCCTCATGCTGATGGCACCAAATCTATTAATATAAAGTGGATAAGGGTACCTTGAATGTAAAAGGAGCTGTATAAATCCAACTTACATTCTCTCTAGCAGTAAACACTCTCAAATGGATGAGAATTTTATAAATATATAAACGAAATCTACTAAATGTATCTAGGGATGAGAGACTATAGAGACTAACCTTTAAGTGAGATGGAAAAAAAATAACTCTGTGAAATCTCTCCCCTTGATCATTCATTTCTAAGCTAGTCAGCCAGCCAGAGATTCATTTTTAAGCCTTCTAAATTTCTCAAATTATTTCTTGTAAAGGAAAAAAGGGATAAGGCTGGAAAATCTTAACTATAGAGACCAGGAAAAAATATTTTCCACTCAAAATTTGCTTTCTGAACCGGGAGGCTGCAGAGTTGGTATGTGCTGACTGGATTAAATCATACTGTATGTGAGGCAGTGCAGTCCAGTGGTCAGACAGCAAGCAAAGTCAAATAATCCAAGTCTTTTTTTTCCAGCATTATGACCAATGTCAAGTGTTGGTGAACACACTGAGAACACTTCAGCTTGACCTCTGCCTCTCTCATTTCTCCTTTCCAGCCTCACAAAGGGATTGGAACCTGGCACTTTGAACGTGTGGTTTCAACATCCTACTGTGCTGTAGTTTCACTCTTTTTATCTGAAAGAATTCAATCACTGGGTGAGGAGTGTGAGTGATACTAGCACTTCTTTCTTTCAGTAAGAGAAGATAAATACATTAAAGACTCTAGGTATGCAGATTACTCTGGTAGTGAGACCATGTAAATACCTTGGATAGAAAGTGGTACAGTCTTAAACAGGTCAAAAGCTTTTACAGATTAAAAAGCGATAGAGGAGTTAAGCATAGTTGTTTCACTAAGCACAAGTCAATCGTTTATTCTGTCAGTCCTTTTGAACTCCATCTCTTATATTTTCCTTTGAAATTCAAAGTTGTAACTGCCCACCCACGTGAACTTCTTTAGGAACAACCCAGTTCCCTATAATCAGGTACAGGAGTCCTCTAAATAAATGTAACTTGTTACTTCAACCATTTACTCTAATAAGCCCACACAGGGCCTAGGTTACCAGTATTTTTTTACAGAAAGGAAATTGTGAAAAGCCTGTAACGATATTTGCTCCTTGCTTGTGCATTTTTATTGAGCTACAGGAACAATCATGCCTAATTAAGCCCCTTTGTTGTTTTTCGTCATTTTTGCTCTAGACCTGTAGGTGGTACACATACTAGTGTTTTAATCATTAAACAGGATCAATGGATGGGATTTATGATTTAACTGGATGGAAACTTTGTTGAATGATAATATATAATACTGTTTAATAGTCAATATGCGATGGGAAACTGCTTGAAAGTGCAAGGCTCTCCAGGTCAGCTACACACAGTTGAATTTACCAGCTTTTAAAATGTATGGTACCCAATCTTCAAAAAAAGGGGCGCAGAATATGTGAGCCCACATCTGAGATCTGTCATTCTGAAACATTCTTATATTACATTTAGGTTTCAACTTAATTCCAGCTAAAATGTATAACACTGTCTTCTATATCTTTTAGAAGAAAATAGTAAGGCCCATGTCTTAATTATCTAAGATGGGCTCTGGGTGTATTGAGGGAAATTTATGTGAGATCTCTATTTCCCACTTAAAATTCCACAACTGCACTTACACTTGAGTGGAGTTATCCTCACAGAATGGGATTGCTTCAATTCATCCAAATCTGGGTCACTTTTCCTCTCCTTCAAAGGAAGAGGAAATCACTCAATTAAAGTGACATTGTATTAATGGTGGATCATGCCAGCTAATAAATAGTCAATGCTTTACATGCCACATTTAGGTTTCTTCCTTCTATTTAAATAGCAGCACAATTTGACATTTGTGTGTATTGAATCTTCTCTGGTAGACACCTTGAGCAATGAATTAAGTGTGAAAATCAGAATAGCATTCTGGAAAGAAAAGGAACTTGTCAAACTCATTTCTGACAAGTGCCTGGATGGGGATTGTGGCAGTTTGCATGTAGAAGTTGTGCTGGATGACAAACCGTATGGCCCATCAAATTCAAGGACCAAAATTGAAATGAACTTGTAATTTTTTGGAAAACACTCTTACTTCCAGTACAATAAATATTATTTTTATCTTACCATCTTTGTTACTTAATAGCCTGCATGAAGAACGTTTCCTTTTAGCTCTATTGCTCTAAAAGGTATTTAGTGTTTCATTCTATCATGCAAAATTCAGGCTTTTCAACTATAAAATTCCAAAATGTTTTACAAGTGGCCCTGATCCGGCAAAGACCTACCCATCTGTTTACTTGAATAATAATAAGCATTTATATTCCAATAGTGCCCTTTATCTCACTTGGTCTTTACACAGAACCATCTGCTTCAAGTTGACTGTCTTTTAGACTGAGCTCGCCAAGAGCCTTGACCTTGTAATCTCATCTATGCCTTTGACCTTGCAGAGCTTCTCTGAATGAAGGATTAGGGTCTGCCACATGCAAGGCAGCTTGTGAAAGCAGGGTTTAACATTGCAGATTTGTAATTGCAGGCAATGAAGTTTGTCCTCAATATGATTTGCATTTCTGATTTATTTTGCAGTAAGACAAAACGAGAAATGGAATGCAAGTTCACCTGTTCATGTGTCGTCTTGTCTGAAAGTCATTTCTTGGTTAACTAAAGCAGTAAGGTAAATCTCTGGCTGTTAGACTGGACTGTTCATTCTACCCACTGATTTTTATCTCTTTTCCAAAAGAGGAAATGCATTATTTAAGGCTTAGCAAAGCAAGTGAAGGTATTGCTACACAAGGCAGTACTTCCAACAACCTGGATTCTAAGCAAGCAAGAACATTGCCCACTGAGGCATGTGTTCGATGGTAAATTAATTGTATTTGTGAATTGCCTTCTATTTACTGTAAGGTTTTCAATAGAGATCTTTCTTGAGCTAAATTGCATTATCACAATAAAATTAAAAGGAACATGATTTCCTCAGCCAAATCTACTTAGTCATCAAGCACCCCAGTTGCTTTGAAGAGTTCCTGCAGCCCTAACTAATAGAAGATACTCTCAGACTTACCACCATGTGGCCTTGCCTTTCATAG
Organism: Ibidorhyncha struthersii; assembly: GCA_013398815.1. Classification (NCBI taxonomy): domain Eukaryota; kingdom Metazoa; phylum Chordata; class Aves; order Charadriiformes; family Charadriidae; genus Ibidorhyncha; species Ibidorhyncha struthersii. The sequence continues at coordinate 499,536 of VZSZ01003995.1, forward strand.
CAGTGTTACTGATGAAGTGAGATGCATGCAGAGAGCACATGTGGAATATGAATGCATTAAGTCTGCTTGATCTTTCCAATTTGAGACTGACTCTTCTGTGTCTTGATGCCTCTTTGCTCTAACAGCAAGAACTAGCTTGCTTTGGAGGATTTAGAGTTACATCCTTCTCCCCTGTATCCCTGTCTTCCATTCCTTTTCTTAATCCAAGTCTCGTCCATTTGCTGGAGAGAGAAACAGAATTTTTGCTGTTTCTTACATACATTTCAGTGACTGCAGTTCTCAGAAGAGTCATTCAAGCATTTTAACAAGAAACTCTAATTTCTTCTTTGATATTGGAAGCTACAAGAATAAGAGACATAGAGTTGCTCCAAACTATTGTATCTTGGGGCAATCAGACTAATTTTCATATGATCACCACTTAGGACCATAAGCCTCATGTTTTGGTCCTGCTCTGGACAGGGGATTGGACAAGGTGACCTCCAGAAGTCCCTCCCAAAATAAATTATTGGAAGGGTCTATGATTCTGGTCTATCAGATGATGCTTTTAAAAACTGTAGGAGGCCCTTTGACTCTGCAGCTGTGAGATGCGGAAACTAGGGACGAATATTTAACTGCAGTCTCTTGTATTGACCTGGTTGCAGTCATGCTTTAAATTAACAACAAATTCTCTTAATTGTGTTTTTGGCATATTTTCTGTGATAAATTATTCTCGTACTTTATAGCTCCTTAAATTATTTTTTGTAGCACTGTTTGCAAACCCATAGAATGTGATGCCTGAAAAAATAGACAATGCAAGAGATATTATAACTGCAATTGCATGTAATTGCTGCTTTGTAAGTATTCATGGGGGAAATAAAAAGCTTCCTTATTCTTTCAAATTTGACATTCAACGTGTAAATGTTTGTAAATCTGTCTTTTTCTTTTCTAATTTCTTTTTTGTTTGTTTGCCCTAATCATGCACTGAGAATGTTTGCAGGCTGTTATGCACGTGATAACCAGGGTATGCAACAGTCAGAAACTGCTCAGAATCACTCCCGTGGTAACACTATGTCTTTCTGACCTCTGGTGAAGCTTGGGGAAAACTTAGAATATTTCATCCTGTTGGGCAGTTGATTGCTCTCATGCTTTTTAAAACTCAGTCTTTGTATCTGCAGTTATCTGTTCTTCAGAACTTCACAGACAGAAGTTGCCTACGGCTCGATTCTACCCTTAGAAATCCTGAGGAACACAGCATGGCTAGTTGTTCCTATCCAAAATTTGACAAGAGTTCTAAATTAAGAAATCATAATTGCCTTGCTTTGATATCAGGGTTTTCAGGGTAGAAACCATAATCAATTAGACTCTCAGTCCTTCCCCACAGGTAAAAGAATTCCTGAAAGTGAATGGAGTATATCTGAGGGGCTTTGCATTTTATGTTGTGACATGCTGCGTCATCCCTTACAACAATGAATGTGTTAAATGTTACCCTTTGAGGACAGCGACACAATTATTTTTCAGTGGTGCAGAAGCCATGAAGAATGTTCAATCTAGTCTAAATATTTCAGGCTGCTATTTCAAGTGGTCTGTTGTGGGAGAGGCCTGCCTAGCTATGATCTAATATAGGTAAAGAAAGAATAGCTGGCAAACGGTAGCAAATAATCTCCCTTTCTGATAATCTGAAGATGTTAGAAAGCTTTCTAATGCCTTTGCCCTCTGTGTGTTCCTAGCATGTTTCTCAGACTTCCTCTGGAATGTATTATGTTCCTCATAATTAGAGCCTGTCTTCTGCTGGGAAAATAGAAAGCTAAGGAAGGAGGGGGGGAGCCCTTGAGATGATGTCTAAGCAATAAGTTCCCAGTGTTTTATTGAGAATCCAGCATTTCTGTTAAGTAATTTCCCCAAGCAAGTGGGATTTACTCAGTGTTCCTAGTTATAATTAAATGATAAATCTCGGCATGGACAGCATCCAATATAGAGTAAGTCAGTTCTGCTGAAGTGGAGTAGGACCCAAGATACATTTGACTAGGAAAACAATCCAGCTTGTGAAGGCTGTGTTCTCCTGTCAGAAGCCAAACAAAAGGCAGACATCACTGCTTAGTAACCCAAGAGCTCTTTGGCAAGTAGAGTATCAGCCGTATTCTGCAATACACAATTTTCTATGAAACATATTTATAGAAGGGCTTAATATTTCATCGTCAACATGAGTTGTTCTTACAGGGCTCTTTATTGTTGTTCTACTTTCAAAAAGAATCCATGTTAAAAGAGAGTATGTTGATTAGGGAAGATATATTGCAATGTAGTTATTTATTGCTTTACACATTTTCCTAAACCGTTAAAAAACCCACTTCATATGTCAGTCAGTTGGCCTTTTTAAAATATTTTTATTAAATGGTTTACAAGACTGGGCCCAAACAGGCACTGCAGTTCGGTAGCAGGTGGTGTCTACTTCTCTGTACATCAACAGGTTTGGCTGAAAGCAAGTGTCATGTCAGTGCTCTGGCTGTTTTAGCCTTTGCATCTACGTTAGTCTAGACTAAACCTGACCTCAGGAAGTATGATCCCTTACTGACTCTACAGTGGAGGCCCCTGACTAGAATGTCCTTATTATGGCCAGTGTCTCTCTAATCATTAGTGAAAGCACCCTAGTTCATTAAGCATTCAAAGCAATCAGGAGGTTAAATCATACAGAACAAACACCAGTAGCTAATGTGTATGCAATATAATACAGCAGAGGAAGTATCTCTTGTGGGCAGAGAGTGGCAGGACTAGTAATTTTGTGAATTGTATCATTAATAAAATATATTTTATTCTATTTGATGCTGACTTTGGAAGGTTCCTGTATGACTATTACATTTTTAAGCATCAGAATTTTCTTTTCTAAAGGCTTTACCGGAGGCTAAATTGAGATCTAATACAAAATTCAAAGAGGTTCTGCTGAAATGCCATTAAAATTTTAACTTTATGTTCTTTCAGGGTTTTAAAAGTTATAGAGGCAAAGCTGTACAAGCCAAAAAGAATTTAACTATAAGATTCCTGTGTTCTGTAATAGGTAGAATGTCCAACCTGATGTAGATTCTTTGTTGGGTTATGTATTCTGAATATTTGGTTTTTTTCTTTGTAAATGGTTGTGTTCACTAAAGGGTTTTCAGCACTTGATCTTTTCAATTGTTTTTCACTATGAAATTTCAAGCCTTTTTGTCCTGTTAAATTAAAATTAGACAGAGATTTCTAAATCAATGATACCATGATATGGCTCTTCAGAGCTTGCCTGTGCAGTTATGGCTGTGAGATGCTCCCATCTGCAAGGAGCCAGGACGGTGATTAGCCTTGATTGCTTTTATCCAGGATCCATTGCTTTGTTGTTCACTGTCAACTTCCAGCAGTTGCTTATTGTTTTCTGACCATAGTCCGTGTCTAGATTGCGTGACCCGGGAGTGCTGCTCAGTGTCTTGGCCTGACCCCTACCCAGCTGGAACCTGGATATACACCAGCCCACCTCTGCACCTTGTTTCAGTGGGAAGGGATTCTTTGTGGTGGGACTGTAATGGAGCTGGAGCATCCCCTGACCATGTCCCCATCACAGCAGCCTCTTTGTTAGTAAATGTTTCGTTTGACAGAGCTAATACCTGAAACATTCAGAACATCCCCCAAAAAGACAAAATTTTCCTGCATTCTGTGAGGAATTTACCTTTCAGTGAATGTAACTGTTCACGATATATGAGAAACAAGTCCTTGGCCATCACTGACTCCGTATGATACATGAATGTCTTCATGGGTTTATTGCACGTTGCCACCTATGATGGTTTTAATTTACAATCCAGATTTATAAAAGCCTGGGAAAAATGTCTTTTGCAGGCTCTTAAGCATTAGCATTCCCATATAATATTTTTAATATGCCACAGACACTCATGGCAATTAAAATGACTGCTGATGTCAGAAGCATCTCCTGTGGCACTTTTGCTTTATACTATCCAAGAAAAAAAACACAAGTTCTCATGCCTCTCTGAAATCATTCCGCACTGTTTTTAATTTTGATGATAGCTACTGAAAAATTTATGAATAAGCTTGTCTGCTATCAAAAGCTGCCTCATGGAACTTTACAATATTGACACTCCATCATGATAGGGAAATATGTATCATCTCAGTTTTGGAGAACGTGTCTGCAGGAAGTCAGGCATAGTTAATGACTCCAAAAAGGCAGCTCTAAAAAGCATAGACTGTATTTATCTCTGCTGTGGACCTCGAGCAAGTAGCAGTACTACAAATCCCCTGTCTTCCCTCTCCATCCAAAATTCCTTATTAACCCTGCCAACATATCTCAGGTTCGAGCGGGGGGGGGGATGTTACTAGCGTTGTTATTGATACGAACGCAGAGTCCTCAGGAGACCAGATCTTTCCAGCCACTGGAAATGAGGCTATCCCTTCTGTGCTGAGTATTGTGTTGCTCCCTGGCAGCAACTCTGAACCTGGAAGCCCCCCGTAGTTCATATGGAAAGAGTGCTCTTAATGCTTGAGCTCTCTAGGAACAACCCCATATGCTGGTCTCTGCCACAGATGTGCCTCAAATTGGATGGGGATGTCTCTAGTGTGAACTTTTTAACATAGACACCTCAAATAGCAGCCTGGCTATGAAAGTGTGTTTTACTGTGGTTCAAGAGCTTTGGTGTTCTTAGAGTAACTGGGCAAAAGGTTTGTTTTCACTATATTATTTATAAACAGGAAGCAAATGTACCAAAATAAAAGGCAGTGGAAAGTAACACAGTACTTTTGTAGTCAACTGACTCTGACAAACAAATTGGCCAGCAGCACTTCATTAAGCAGATCACCTTGTGTAGCGCACACTGCTGTAAGTTTTGCCAGAAGTCAGTTGCACTTTACTAATGAATGATGTTTGGATAGTTTGTGAAGTCTCTCTGGTTTTATTTTACTGTATTCGAGTTGAAGATGTCAAAGAAAAGCACTTTATAACTCTCTTGATTATGCTGTGTTGTTTTACATAGAGGTATTTCTTCATGCCTGTTTTATTGACTGGGGTGGGAGTCAGCACATACAAGAAATCACAGATAAAATAAGTGGAGTGGAAAGTGCAGACGTCAGTTGAAGGGTCAGCAAGGCTGGATGTGGAGGACAGTGCTTGGACTTTATTTCTAGTTTTTTTATTTTCTTCAGTGTACTTACACCCTTAGGGAGTTTTTTCATCAGAGGACTGGAATAGGAAAATGATTTGTTCCTTTGAGAACAGTAGTTAGGGAAAAAACTCTTTCTCTTTTAATGCTTCTTGTTGATATTACCTTTAGTAATTGTCAATGTGCTGGCTCTACGATTCATTCCTGTGTAACTATCAACTTAGTGACCTAAGATTGGACTTGGAAAAATTATGTAGCTAAATTTCAAAGTGAAATTCTGATTTCTTTTCCTTAGCCGTTGCCCAAGCCTAGAGGTGAATAAACCCTGAAGTATTCCATGTCAAGCCTTCCCAGGTATCAACCCTGGGATCCTGTGTTGGATTTATGATGCCATCTGTGAGCATTTTCCCATGTCTGCAGCATCTTTCCTGCACTGGAAGGATTCTGTCCAGGGGACCTGAGCGACATTTTAGGTTATTCTAAAGTAGCACTGTGGAAGGGTTAAAATACCGTGAATAGGGAGGCTGCCTGGATAAATCTCCTGTTGTGTCACATCCATGCTGCAAAAGTAGAGGGCAGCAGGAATAGAAGCAGGGCAAGTAGCAGGGTGAAAAAAACCTTCGTGCTCTTACTTTCTTCCTAACCCCAAACTTTGCAGCTTGCAGGTCCCTTTCACTGTCCGTGCATTCAAGAATAAAATTGGGCCTTAGGCTGGATGCTCTAGTCTGCTACCTGAGCAATAGCACTGGGTTATTAACAGGAGTTTCTTGGCACCCAGCTTGGTGCTTGTTTCCCAAGATCAGGGTGCCTTAGATATGCACCTAAAAAGTCAGTAATGCATATTGCTAAGCTGGGCTGGCCCTCTGAAAAAGATTTTTGATCAGAGGCACAACAGAAATTCTTTAAAAAGCAGGAAGCCTATCTTTTTAAAGCCTTGAAAAGCTTGCTCACTCATAAACACAGATTAAAGAGGTGGAAAGAGGCCAAAGGAAACAGATAAAACAGTAAATATTGTAAGAAGAGGAAGGAAGAAATGAACATGTAACTGGGGTATGATCCAGTTCTAAGGAGATCTGGGTCCAAGGAATTTGAATGGTGTACTAGGGATATCTTTTACTGCTGACTTCTGCAACAGCATTACAGTAATCAGCATTACAGGAGAGAATTATGACTTCAGTTCCTATGAGTGCACCCATACGTATGCTATCATGAATAGGTAGCAAGTAAATATGCATGTGTATGTATATACATACATACTAAAAATATTGCAAAAATCCATGACTTCTTTCTGACTCCATTTTATAATGCAAACTGAATTTTCTTATCTCATGCTTACTCTTTATAAATTTTGTCCTACTTGCTCACACAACTGTTTCTTAGAAATCTACATGCCTTTGTTTTGACAGGGTTTAACATTCCCCAAAGGGTTATATGCATTCATGTGTAACAGGGAAAAAATAGTTCCTTGCTGTAGCAAGAATGACCCAAAATGCACATCTTTACTCCAAAACATAGTTTTTGATCCTCTGAGCAGCTAACCATGCCAACAAGCTGTTATTATCAAAATTTAATTGAATTATTTCTACAAGGTAACGTGCGAGTGCATAGGCTTAGCTATTTCTAATTCTTTTGGTTTCATTTCAATGGAATGGAACAGATAGAAATCAAATCTTTTTGGGAGAAAAGGAATGAAAGGGGAGAGCACTGGGACATGTATAGAGTGAACCAGTCTTGCTCCTTTGGCTTTATGCCTCTTTTCATTATCACTTCATGTAGCATCACATCTATGTTCAATGGAAAATTAAAATCTTCCTTGGACAAAGTGCTTTGGTGTAAAAGGCAGTATTAGATAGGCAAAGTACTTAGTGCTGATGCATCAAGATTTAAGATTTTGCTATATATACACATTACATTATACATATATATGTAGATACTAAAAACTGAAATTCCTGATAGCTGAATCTCTAGGGTAATTTCCTGTCCCTCTCCTTAAGGACATTCAGCTGCTTCACTTTGTCTTATCCTTCAACTCCAGCTAAATGGATTCTTGAATTCTGAAGTTTTAGTTTATTAGGGAATCCTGATTTTCAGACCTTATCAATACTTCTTTTTTGCCAATTCATCTCTTTCTTATACAACAAAATACATAATTTGGTAGTTGAAGAATTAGCATCCATTCTCACTCTCATGATTATAATCTCATGATTGTGCTTTATTAAAGTGAGATGCTGAGCAATTAAAGACAGCCTACTCACTATGTTACTGAATAAAGGGAAATCTCAAAATTCATTTTGTATTTCCAGAGACTCACAGTTAGAAATGGCTACCTGCTACCTTTTTTCCTTTGGGAGTCAGTAGAAAAGTCTGGCTTAAGAGAAGAGTAAAAAAATAATTCACATGCCTTCTGTGTACGATACTAGTAATGGATGAATTTGCAGATGACTCATACCACTGATGCTGGAATGATGACTGGGGTTCAGGTATTTGCATTTGTGCCTAAAAAGATGAACTGTCTGTATTGGTTCTTAGAGCAAATACAGTGATATTTATCCAGGAAAAAATGTGAACTGTAATGATGTTATCTGATTTAATCTCAAATTTTATGCTGAATAACTGAGATCCTGTTCACTTGGTCCCTTGCATCTATGACTGTCAATTGGAAAGAAAATTGCTGCTAATTCTGCCTGAAATGCAAAGCTTTGGGAAGTTGAATTGATGATTATCACAGGAGTTACTCCTGACTTGCACTGACCTGACTGTGATGACAGTTTTCTATTGTCTGAATTTGTTGGGTTTTTTGTTTGTTAGTTTTGCACTGAAATAAGAAATGAGTGTTTAGTTCCATAGAAATCAGTGGAGCCTCCTCTGATTTACGCTGACATCAGTACTGTGCTCACCACATGGCTGTGTTTAACCCTGCTTAATATTTGTGCTCTCTTAACTTACCAGAATAACTATGTTTAGTGAAGGCCTTACTGTTTCATTTAAGAGTCTTAAATGAAACACATGGTGCTTGCTGGGAGTGTGAATGAGCAGGGCACACTTTATCTCCTGTGTTGTGAGAGTGCCAGAACGCTGGGCTATTTTGGGATGAGGTAACAGACAGAATTAATGTGGTCTCTGACAGAAATCAGTCCAGGGTTTTCATATTATTTATTTTATGGACACGTGTAAGGGTCTCTGGTTTGTCTTTAAAACTGTCACACCCTTTTCAGCTATTAATATTAAGAGATACCTTAGCAGTCACAAGATGGATTTCATGAAAATTGCATGTCATCTCCTTCACTAAGTAGCCAACTGGTGCAGAGAGCCTAAGTGAGCTGGTGAATTTCCCTCCAGAGAGGGTTTCATATAAATTAGTAGGTAGAATTGATTATTTTTCAGAACATCTGTTCCTGCTTCTAGACTCTTGATCATGGTGGTAATAATATCAAGTGCAACTATCCATTTTTTCTCACCCATGTTTTCTAAATCTTGGCTGTTGATCTTGTTTAGCATTGTTAATCGGTGTCTCTGCTTTTCTTCTCCCTTTTATGGGCTTGTCTTTTTAGACATAATTAGACTTTGTTTATGCAGATATTTCATAAGCAGCTGTGTCGTTCATTTTGGTAAGTTCGAGACTTCATGTTGTGGTGGACTTCTAATGTTCATTAAAAACTTAAATCAGACAGACCAAAGGAAAAAAGCATAAAAGTCAATTAAAAGCCAGCCCACATCCATGTCTAGGTAAACTAAAAGTCTGATAAGACCCAGATTAGAAGTCTCCAATGAACGATACGCAGCATTTCTTCTGTGTCACTGCCAAAAAGTTCATTTATAAATATATTAAACAAAATGTGCACTTGATGGCATCTGACTTCTAATCTTTGGTCATGATGAAAATTGACCTTTTATTTCTACTCCTTGTCTTCTGTACCATAGCCATCTTTTAATCATGACAATGCTCGGCCTCTCACACATTAAGTTCGTAGCTTCCTGAATAGACTCCTCAGAGATAGTTTAATGAATTTTATATTTAAAAGAATTCAAAAGTTACATTTAAGTGTTATTTTTTGACATTAAATTGCATCTGAGCTTTATAAAAAATGGTGGGAGATTTTCCCTCTCATTCTGCAATGTTTAAGTTGACACCTAATGCTGTCTAATACTAGGTAAGTGGATGACAGGTAATACTGAAATTTGATAGTACTATCCATCTTGCTGCATCCCATACCAGTGCCAGCTGAATTCACATGTGGACATTGGCTCTTCATCTTGGCATCCTTCAGCGTAGAATCTGTAAAGACCACAAAAGGTGATTAAAAGATAAAGTGGAAAAGGGTTTTCTGAAGTATACAGCTAGGTGAAAGCTAGACTTTAAGTGCCAAAATTGATACGAATTTGTTGTTCACAGGGAGGGTGCACAGAGTTGTAATATTGATGCCACTTTAAAAAAAATTGGTTTCAACTTTTGTGTGTGTGCGCATGCGCAAATGAAAATAACTTGTTAGTACTACAATCCCATTTTATTTTCAAAAAACACTAATTCATTTTCCTTGGGTTTTTGATAGCTGGCTTTTCAGCCAGCCAAGACATGAAAATGGCTAAAAATGCACTACTGTCATATCCCCACATTCAACAATGTCAGCGCTAGCAGCTCTGACAGCCCTGCTGAAGGAGGCCTCTAGCGTTTCTAATACTGTTGATTTGGCTCTGAACGAACTGATGGAGTGATAGGGGCAGAGATAAAGGAGTCAGCAGGTTGTCTGGATTAGCGTTTCCAATGCTGGAGCAGCTGCGGTCTGAGTTTGTGTTTTCAGTAGAGAAATTAGGGTGCTTGTAAATAAGTCTGCTGTAGGATTCTCGTGCATAAACACAGTAGATAACACTGCTGCCAGCAAGCATGTTCCGTCCCTTGAACTCACAGGAAGTTAGAATCAGCAGCGAAGGGTATTCGTTAGTTTTTCCATTTCAAGAACAAGACTTGCTGCAGTCAGGTGGAACATAAACATTCCTTGATGCAGTAACTGTGGCCATGTGTTCCTCTCAGGATATGATGGGGGGTTATTCATTAACTTTTTGAAATGTTATGACTTGCAATTTAATTTGGGACTCTCTTGTTTCATTTTGGTTTTGGAATATGTTTCTCCCCCTCACATTACTGTCCTCAAAAGGTGAAACCAAAAGGAAAGCAAGTCCTTTTTTTAAAAAACATTGTCTGTTACAGACCCCTTGGTTTGTGGGATGTTTATTGTGCTTTCTCTTGGTAGACAGTCTTTAAAAATCTGAAGAAAAAGCTCAGTCTTTGCTTTCTCATGACCTCTTTTCTTTCTTCAAGCATGTTTATCAGAGGGATTTTTTTCACAGGATGTAGAATAAAATCATATTCACGGATATGCCTTTCTTACGAACTTTTTCTGTAGTCCAACTTTGCCAATAATCTTAGTTTTTCATCAGCTTTTTGTATTAAAATCATGCCAGAAAGCTTCAGTAGGGTCCCTCAATGCTATGCATTATGTGCACTTACTGTTAAAATATTTACCAAATAATTAAAATAGATAAGACAAAGGATGATAGGTGTAGCCCATGATCCTTCATTTTATAGGTAAAGACACAGGGACAGAGACATCAAGGGGCTTACCTGAGTTCATGCCTTCAGTATGATTGAGACAGGACCAGAGGAGCATCTTTTACCCCTTTCTGGCCCTCACCATCAAAACTATTAATAAAAGTGATGGTAATACTGTGTATCAGAATACCTGTCTGTAACTGTGCACTGCACAAACAGCAAAAAACTTTGTACCTACTCCAAAATGCAGTTTGTCCTTTGACTTTTCTCTCTACTGCTCTGTAGCAGTTGAGATGAAATTGTATGCTTTAAGAAAGCTGTGCTGTATGAGGATCTCCATTCCTGGTTTCAGAAATGAGAAATCAAAGGGACTTCTCAAGTTTAGCCACACTCTTGTTTATAGTAAACACCTAACCTCAGCTGATGATGCAATGAGGGTGGTTAATTGCCTCTTATCCTTAAGACAGATTCTGTTTAGGTTCTTATTGTTGCTTTGTGTACGCCTGAAAGACCTGCTGACAGTTCTGAAATGTCTTCATGAGAGAAAGCAAACATGTCCTTAAAATTGCATTCAAGTATGCTTTCTGTCAATAACCAGTCTCGCAATGACATGTTGGATATGCTTATTAAGATATCCCAATATGTAATATTAAAGGTATTATATTTAAACAAGAGCACTTACAGTCACATAAGACCATGTTAAAAGGCCTGTGGGCCTTCACATTTCTTGGCATAAACAACTGTCAAGCCAATAGTAAGTTTTCCTTGTTTTCTAGTTACTCCGTAGTTAGCTTCCCAGGATGCTTTAAAATGTCTGGTACACACCTTTCCTGGAAAAAGGAAATGGGATGAATTGTATGATGAGCTCAGTCCAAAGCAGCGGTTCCTCTGTGCAAAAGCAGCTTGACATTAGGTGTTGCCAGAGAAGTTGCCAAGGCAGTCCTTCTGAATTTGAGGACTGCTCGCTGCAATGGGAAGAATTTATTGGCCGTTTAACAGCTGTGTGTAGTGCACTCAAAGGATGAATAAACAGTAATGAATTGGAGCAGCTTATGCTTTATTTATTTATTTTTGATAGTGGAATTGGGAAGTAGTTTTGAATTAACTGGGCTGCTTCTGGTCCATGCAGTGGGTAATTATCTCCTAGGCTTGCTATGGTTTGTAGGGTACTCTGTCCGTCTTCATTTCACCTGGGGAAATCCATGCTACGAGCTAGGAAGAGCTTTGCTAGCTTTGGTTGGGGGGGAAGGGATAAAGTCTTGATATTTTCGGAGCAGAGCTGGCAGATTGTCGTTGTTGCTGAGCTTCTTGTTTTACTGCTGTCTTGTGGTAGTGACACAATGTTCCACAGTTAGGAAATGTCAGCTTCATGCATGAGCCATCCAATGAGAATATCAGTTCTCTCGACAGGATGAGATCCTGGCTGAAATGAGTAACTGCCTGCATGCAAATCCATCCTAGAGACAACTAGTTTAAGAGTTAGAGGGAGGGAATATCATTCTGCCTTTTTCTCTGTATTAACTCTTCATTTCCATCTTTTAAAATACAATTCTCTATAGGTGTTATTACTGATATACATGTAAATCCTTATCTTACTTAGCTTACTAAACCAGGTGCCCACATGCCAACTGCAACAGCAAAAGCAGATGGTGTAAGTTGCTGAGGTCCCCTGGTACTCTTTGGAAGAGGAGATATTATTCTGAATATCCTGGCTAATTATGCTGTATGCAATTGCATTTTATCTCTCTGTGTTTTCCCTTTCTTTTGTTTGAGGAAGTTGTGTATTTTTTTAAACTTCTAAATTAAAGGTGACTTGTGTTTTTACAGTGGAGCACAAGCAGAATTCTCACCTTTCCATAACAGTTGAAGTTTAATATGTAGAAATGCTTGCGTGTGCTTAAAGCTGGTTGAAATGTAGAAGTGTTTCTCTATTGAAAATTCAGTTTCAATATTTGTATTAAATAAAATTAGGTATTTAGGGGCAGCCAAAGAGAAAATTAGAAAATATACTTTCTTTGTCTTGTTTATGTTTTCTCTACAATATACATTTAGGGATGAGGGCAAAAGAAACAAAGTATTACTGTAAGAAATCCCTGGAACCAACAATTGATGTGTAAAGTTGAAATGGAATCTGAAGCGTTTATATCTTTCCCTGATGCAGCTGGTAACTGGCCACAGTCAACCAGGATGCTACCACAGAGGTTCTGTCCAGGCACTTACTGGGTTTCTGACTGTGAACTCAGCTGCCCTGTCTGGCAAATTGTATTACACATATTTTGAGACGATTTGAAAATGAAGAGTGTCTGCAAAATACAAGTGTTGCATGTTAATTGTAAGACTTTTTTTTTTTCTGTCTTCCCTACCTGATCATTAAGAACAAAATGCTGATACACTAGTGACAGGAACTAGGATGCCAAAATGAATTAACCAGAGTTGTGCATATGGGACTTGAAGCCAAATATTGTAGGAGAAATACACATGTGGAATGATAACATTCATGACTGGAAGACAGATACTGGAAAGCATGCACTGTTTAGGTCACAGAGAAGTAAAGGTTAAATCGGTCAAATAGGATCGTATGTCAGTGAATGGAAAGATACCAGAGCCAATACTCTGTGAACAAAAAATCTATTTAGATCAAAATCAATTTTAGGAAGAATGGCAAACTATTTAAGTAAAATAGAACTGCAAGGCTTGTACAGCCCCTCACAAGCTTATTTTACTAATGACCACATCTCTGCAAGCTGAATTGGGTCATTGTAACAGAACTTCGCTTCTCAGATGTGGTATAGGGAACAAATGCTACCAACAACTACTGTGTACAAATATTCCTGGATTAAATTCAAAAGCAGCCTTTCCCAATTCATCCTTGAACCACCAGGAGGCAAACACTAATGTCTTTGCATCGGGCACTCATGATAACTTTGGAATACTTCTCACAATCCAAATTATATGGGTTCAAAAAAGACCTCTTGCTGCCTCAGCTATAAGGATCGGCAAGGCCAGCTGCAAGGCAGCAGCAATACTTTTAGGGTTTGTTAGTTTGAAGCCGTTTCCTATTGCCACAAACGTAAAAAAAAAAAAAAAAAAAATCAAGACAACATCAGGGTCTTAGCAGGAGGTCCAGCACAGATCCGGTAGGCAAAGAAGCAAGGATCCCCCTTTTTCTCACTCACGCACAAGTGATGTCAAAGCCGGGCTCTAGTGTTACAGTACGATCCACTTTAAACAAAACCACAGGACCTCAGTTCTGGGAGACGCTCACCATGTTGCGCAAAGTGCGCTCGTCCCGTCGCTGAAGGCGCGATCGGGGCATCGCCCTCCTCTCCATCGACAGGTGGAGCTGCTACAGCGCGAATCCACAGGAATCACCCACGGAGGGCATCACGCGGCTTAAGGCTTTTCCTACAGTCGGAATGAAATACGGCAACACATCAGATAGAACTGGCACCCCTTTTAATTTGTGTCTCTATTTGTTATCCTATCAAAATACACATGGATGAGGAAGATAAGACTATTTTTTAAAGACCAGTTCATTAAGTTCTGATAAATTGATATAATATACCTGCTACTGTTCTTTAGTTTATTGTGAATATCCTTTCTATCAGCTGCCAACTCCCTTTAATGACTTTTCTTTCATTATTTTTTTTGAGATAAAACAATGCATTTTAGAGAAGCTGCTGATGCCTTGGATCTAACATTTGACCAGGAAATTGTGTTCTCTCTTTCAACTTCAGTGTAAAACTTATTTAGGGTCTGACTTCATCCCTCGTAGTAGCCTTTTATTACTAATGGAACTGCTGTTACTTGTCCATATACTTCCCATAAGTTTAGCAGGAGGGGCTGCATTCCCAGGAAAAAAAGAGAGTTTTATTTCTTTATCTTAGAATATGCAGTACCTCCACAAACATAGGGAACTGCTGTTCTCCAGCTGAGCTGCATTAAGGGTCCACAAGTGCCTTCCACCCACTGCAGTAGTGAAGTAGAGGCAGCTGTGTGCATTAAGCCACCTGATGATGTTAAAATAAGGCATTCTCCTAGTGGGGGAGAATGGGATTTAATGCCTGGAGATGGGAATTAATGCAGCTCAGCTGATGAATGGTAACTAATGAAGCCAGAGTGCTTCAGCTGTTTGTGATCATCTGTACAGACCCTAGATAACACCACTCCCAAAGTGGTTTAAGCTCTTTGTTTAGGTTCTGTGGCAGAGGAGGATAGTTAATTAGCCAAATAGTGTGGTAGAGCTGTTCTTGCCATTCATGTAGCAACAGAGTAATTAAAAATCAGAAAGATACTCAGGCTGTACTTGGATTTTTTTCTGATTCAGAACTTGTCTATTACTAGCTGTGAAGTCAGGGAAGCTAAATGTGGCTTTTTGGGGAAGGGCACACCAGCTCCCTCTGTTGCATTAGCTCTGTGCTTGCTTGGAAGAACAGAAATATGGCCCATGAGCATGTGGAGTTAGTTATCTGAAAAATAAAAGATTGGTTTTGGTGCCTGTAATGCCAAGAAACCTGAGGGAATCCAGGGCTGTGACACCCTCATCTGGAATTGCTGGATGTTTGTTCCGGCTGCACGAAGAGCAGGATCCACCTCAAGGGGGCTGACGTTATTTGGCTGAGTCAGAGAAGGGAAAGAATGAAGTCAAGGTAAAGAAACGTCGGTGTGGCAGTTCACTCGCACTGCTTTTGACCCACAGGAGATCATTAAACCTTAAAGGTAAGAGAGACGTCGTAATCCGTTCCTCCTTGTGTCCTAAAGAGTAATGGCTGTATTTGGAAAAGCAAATATAGTCACTTTGGTTTTTAATGAGACTTTTGAAAATGTATTTAAGAACCTAGCATCTCCAGGAGTTAATTGATATTGAAGTTAGTATTTTTCCTACTAATAAATTGCAGGAAAGGAACAAAACTTTCCACAGTAAAACAGGAGCCAGGAACTCCTCCTCTTTCTCTCTGCTCTAGCTTTCAGCACAGAGCAGTGACTGCATGCTGCAGGTGTGACCCTACGGAGATAAGGGGTTTCGCTGGAGTGTGGTTTTCATTCTATCCTCCCACAGTGATCTAACAGAATTTGTTTAATAACATTCCTTTTGTTCTGGCAGGTAATCATGGGCTGGTCCAGATAGCATCACAAATTTGCTCCTTTCTGATAATAGGATCTTATCAGGCCTTCAGCAGCATATAGCGTCTTACAGGATATGGCTTTAATTAAAATGACAATATGGGACAGCTGAGGTTAGATTCCCTAGGCTGGCATCTCTGTAACATCAGACTGGAAAGGGACAGGGTAATAAATGTCTTTCATCTGGTATGAGAGAGAAGGTAGAGAACTATTTTGCTGACATATTAATCATCTGTTGGCTGGAGTTACTGCACTTGAAAGTTGTAAGGTAAGCTGTCTCTGAAGGCATACTGTAACTATAGACTTTGCTGATGGATCCCCAAATGGGCTAAAACTGAAATGGCAGGGTTTACACCTTTCTTCTCAGTCTTTGGAGATGGGAACATTAGGTCTTGTGATGTGGAATGCAAGATTATTGGAGTTCCCTGCAAGTCTATGGCCGTTTCTTAGTAGGAGTACAATATCTTCTGTGTTTGGGCTACGTAACAGGTGATTAGGTTCAAGCCTGTGCATGCTATCACAAAAGAAGTAAGTGTTGTAAGCAGCAGTTCTAAGGCAGTGGGCTGATTTGGAAAACATGAGGAGCATCCTCTACTCATAGTTCATCAACTTTGAAATTCAGAAATTATGAAAGAATAAAGTTGCTTGGCTTTGAAAAAACAACTGGAGAGGAGGGGGTGGGAGATGCATTCTGTGCTCTGTACAGTGCATGCTGCACAGAGACATGTGTAACTTGAAGCTAGTTCTTCAATGTCTTACATGAGATTTGTGTGGTACTGAGTGCGTAGGTAGATGAGAAGCTTTTGGCAGCTCTCTGAACACACTCTTCTATGCCCCATGCAGAGCAAAAGCTCCAACTTCTTTAAAGTTCACATATCAGAATTCACAAATCAATAGTAACCCCCAGCCAGGCAAAGGTTCCTTATCTTCGTGCTGCTTAATGCTTGCTGCTAGAGAAATTGGGCAAGGGATAGTGAGTCCTGCCTTATCTGTAGCAAAAGGCTGGCTATCAAAAAATCTGCAATATGTGGAGCCGCAGAGCCTCACCTCCTCTTCCCATCTGCCACCTAAAGAACTCTGCAGTCCTTGTTCCTGCTCCCCAGTACAGTTTCATATTGACAACAGCATGTTCTCCCTCACCCTCTCTGTCAAAGATCAATAGGAGACTGTGTTGTACTGGTGGTTACAGAACTTACTGAGATAGTGATAATGTTGATAGCTGGTGAAAGAAGGGGAAATTTTTCAGTAACAATTCCCCTCTAGAAAAGTTTGGTTCGTTGTGACCCCAGCTTTCTAATGAGCAAGGGGCCCCAGAAGTTCTAGAAGACAGTGTGCTTATGCAGGACTTCATGTTAAACCTAGTTTTCAAAGTTGCTAACTAGGTGCAGTCATCTCTAACTTCTGCAAGTTTTCAGTCTTTGAAGGTGCAGCTGTGACACAGCAACACATCAAAGCAGGCATCTACCTTTGAGCAAGTTGACATACTGAAGGTTTTTGAGTACTAAGCATCTTCTAAATTGGAATTTCGTTCTCTTAACACGATAACATAATCAAGGCTAGTTGTATGATGTCCTAAATAACAAGAGATGACAATGGATGAAAAGGCAACAGAAATCAGCTGACTGAAGGGAAAATAATTACTTTTACTCAGCAAGGCTGAAGTTAGTTTTTTCGAATCATTGAATTGCCTGATAGAAACCACCTAAGGAAAGCAATTTTTCTTATTAATCTCAGTGCTTTTCTTGCTTTGTTTTATTCCTTTGTATGTGTTTTGTAGCTTTTAAAAGCTAAATGAAAGTGCTTTATATCCTGTCATTATTGGCTTTACAATCAGAGGTTAAAGAAAATCACTCAATATGGTTCTTTTCCTGAATTTATAGAGTTTACTCGCTTGCTGGGTATCACGTTCTAAAAGCCTGATGTGATGTTCTGCTTTGGGGATATAATGTAATACACAATAATTTGATTGGCTTTAAAATTTTTTTGTATCGAGGTAATTTCACTTGCAGTGCAGATTTCACTTACACAACACTGCAAGAATTGGTTTTATGTCTTAATCTGCAAAACTCCTGGATTTATTAAAATATATATGTGTGTGTATTTAACAGCATGTGGAATACAAACTTTCTATTAAAAAACATCTGTGTTCTGATCTGGAGAGCACAAATAGTGCTATGAACTGTAGCTGAGCACTGTAGACTTTGTTACTGTAAAAACTTTATTGCAAGTCACAGCTTTGCTTCTAATTGAAGCAGAGTCTCCTGGTAATACTTGGCTAGAGTCACGTTCCCAGGTAAAAATATAGTATCTGGCTTAGAAATGTGACATGTGTTTTTATTGTAGTTCATTACCACTACCCTTTAAATAATCAGTAATTACTGTCCTTTAACCTTTAGTTCTAACTTGAGGCAGCCATTATTTAATATTATTTAATCTTAAGTGTTGAGGGAAGTAAAAATCTGTATTTCAAAGCAATTTACTTTTACGTTTTTATCATACGATGTGTGCTTCTAATAACTTCATAATTATTGTTACCTGGTCTGTCATTGTCTGCCTCACTTCCTCACAAATCTTCTTTACAGCATGATCAAGGAATTGTCTACTTCAGCTACTTGTGCATGGAGGCATAAAGAAGACTCAAAGCATGAGGTGCCCTGGCTGGAGGCTGAAATAAAAACTCCATGGTAAGCGTTATACTTTTCAAAATGATGTACGTGTTCTAGTTTTTATGGTTTTTTGCAATGAAAAATCATATATGAATTGATATGATCCAATTATCCCATTCTCTGGATTTAGATTAGAGTCACCCTTAGATTCTCCAATCAAAAGTTGGAGCCTCACTTTGCAGAAATTATGCGAAGTGAGAGATGATGCCAGACCCGAATACACCGTGCTTTAAATGCATAACAGAGCCTCAAAAATGACAGACAAGATGTAACTTGGAAGAGTGAATTGACCTGTCCTGAAGTCTTCATCCAGGTTAGTGATTTCCTGCAGCCCAGACTACTGTCCTAGTGTTCTCTCTTCCTTTAATTTATTGTAACAGAGAATAGAAAAATATATCAATGATGACCTTGGATAATATATCTGTGAATTTTGAGGGAATGTTTGAACTTGAAGCGTTCTTCAAGAAGTGGGGTGGGAGCACGAGAGTTAAATTTTCTTTTGTCTAGGTTGAAATACAGTTTTCAGTGTCATATTGTCTGTTACCTGTTTGTGAGTGGTAATCCGCTTGTAAGAAACACTTCTCTAGGCTCTGTGCCTGCTAAAAAAGGGAAAGAAGAATTGTGTGTGGTTAAATGCGTTCAATTCTTATAATTTTTTTCAATGACAAATACCTGAACTATGGGAGAAGAGGGTCAAAATCATACCAAAGGTGTGTTTTATGCAATGCTTAGTTCCTGTGCAGAGGTAAATTGTACCCAAATAAAACATAAAATGTGCATGCTTTAAATACTACAAATATATTGTAAGCAAAATATTTCCTCATTTGTTTATCTGCCAACTCTTGGCTATGGGGATGTATTTTCATTTACTAAAGCAGATGTAATTGTAAATCCTTAAGATACTTTCAAGATTAGAGGACATTTTTCTATTTTCTTAGTAAGTTTTCCCTGTAAAACACCTACACATGGACTGAGGTCTTGATAAGTAAAGCAACAAAACCCTGCATTGCACTTTACTTCTTTCTTTTCAGAGCTCAGTAAGTTTTCCCTAAAGCCAGAGAAAATTCTACTTCATCTTTCATAGAAGGCCACTTCTGCTAAGCTACTGACTTCATGGTCTCTTGTGTGATTACTTATGACAGAGTTCATTGTATTTTGTTTGAGAACATAATTAAGTCTTTAGTGCATGACAGTCGAGTGGCTGGTCAATGTTACAGTGCTTGCTGCTTCCCTCTGCTGCATAGCACTAGAATTGCCTGGCTGCCTTCCACAAACGCTGTCTTGCAGAGAGACCCTGCCATGCAGTGGCAGGTAATTTGGCTGGATTTGAGGGTGTACCTGTATAGCACAGTGATGTAGTCCGATCCAAGCTGGGTGCTGCACCAGGTTTGAAACTATCTTGGCTGTCTCTTAACAGTGCTTCGTTATTTTTTGATTCCACCACAACTGGAAACTTCTCAGGGAAGATCCTGTTGATCCAGGTCTGACTTGGGTGATGCAGTGTTTTATGTCATTTAGTGTTCTTGTTGATGGCGTAGTGATATAGGCTACCCTCTGAATTGTGAACCATTAGATCTGCACACCATGGAAGCAAATTCTGCTGGCCTTTGCTGTCACTTGGGAGGGCTTGTACGTACAGTGCCTATAAGGACTGCCTCTATCACACCCGGGGCCCCATTTGTGTTTCAGTCTGCTATATGTCACTGTGATATTACTAACTTGAGATATCTGGAGGTGGTGAAAAAACATCTAGAGCTTGGTACCACTTGCAGGAGGGATTGCTAAATTCTGTGCAGCCAACTCCTTTTATCCATTTTCACTGTAATGTATGTGTCAAACCTCAGAGAGGCATTTATATGGCCTGTTCTTGACAGGTGGAATAGGTTAATTCATCTGAAAAAGAAGCGATGTTTTTCTTGATAGTAAAGGAATTATTGAAATGCTGAACAGACAGGCTCTTTTCTCCATCCCTACCTATAGGTAGGTGTTCTGATACTGCAAAACATACACTAAACATTGCGCTAGTTATTATTCAGTGCAAGTATAGAAGAGTGGTTCTCACTTATCCACACCTGCTGAAAACAATAGAAAGAGTTCATTCCGGTAAGCAGCCTCCAAACATAGCAGGCTGACAGGGGGGTGTACAGTGGGATTCATCTTCACTTTAGCTAAATTGCACAAATCTAGTAAAGTGGACCCAAGACAAATTAGATGCTGAAGTCATGTGACAGGTTTGCTAGCTTTAGTGTCAGAGTGCTGTTATTCTTAACAGTATTGATAGCATTGTACACAGGAGGCGAGGAACACTGGGTTAAGTTCAGAATGTGAACACTATCACCACAGCCTATTAAACCAGTTGATGTCGTTTTCTTTTTTCTGTGTATATGCGGGATTTTTTTGTAAACAGCTTGAGTATGTTAGCTTAATTTCTGAGAGATTTCCTGATCAAATGGTATGCTGAAGATATTCCAGGGTGGGGAGAAAAAAGTGTTTATGTCCAGCTTAGGAGGGTCTAGTATCATAAATGGTTTTCTTTTTTGAGGCAGAGGGAGTCTTCCCATGACATGAACAATATTAACCATGCATTTTTTTTTCACTTGGATTGGTTTTTGTTTTGTTTTGTTTTTTTTCTACCTTGCAACAGTTCTGTCTCTGAGCAAGAAAACAAGGTGTGAGTCTGGACAGACTCATTAGCCCAGAGTTACAAAGCTTAGAAAAATGCTGCAGAATTTACTATGACTGCTACCAGTGCATTAATGTTATGTGCCTGATAAGGCAGTGTACTCTTATTATTGGATGTTAGTAATAGGAATAAAATCCTTTAAAACTTAATAGGAAAAAAAAAACCTGTGGGGCTATCTGAACCTATTATTTGGGGAATTATGCCAGAAAACTTAGGTGTTTAACAAAATATAGCAAACCCTCTATGCTGGTTATAAAACTCTCTTATCAAAACATCAGAACATTTGGCAGTAGCAACCAGTGAACTCTCATTTATATTCTATGGGAACTTATATAAAAAGGAAGCTGAACTACAGTTTATGTCACAAAATCTGCTTTGTTGAAGGACTTTTCAGTGACACCATCATGTGCTGTGCTTCTGATCTAGGAATATCTTGTCATTGCGGTGCTGAAAGACCACACTAACTTACTGATGAGTTTAAATTTGCTATTTAGGGGTTCACAGCCTCAAGGAAATGCTTTGGGCTTCATATACTGAAAAAGTTCTAAAACGATAATTATATAAATTTTGCTTTTTAACTGCACATTCCCTTATAGTAAATCAACTTAGTCTTCATGACAATAGGTGGCCTTAGCGCATTACTTGTCTGCAAGGCACTGCAGTAAGGTTTTTTCCCATATCTTTTCTATGCTATTGATGTGGAGATAACAATTCCTCTTTGTGGAAGAGGTAGGGAGCTCAATCAGCCAGCAAGACGAGCGCAGTGACTTGTATAGGTGGGTTTGAAGAGGGCTGTGGGTGACGGGCTCTAAGGCTGCAGTTATATTCAGAGGCAACATCACTAAGCAGGACTTCATGGCCTCCTAGACCTGTCATTCCCACCCACGTGCCACTGCTGGCGCTGTGCATTTTGTGTGATGTGGTGAACCACATCAAGATATTCATCCAACTTGAAGAAAACCCCTTGTAAGTGGCATATTTAATCTAGATCTGTTTTTCCATCTACTGCCTAACATGGCTTTTCCAGTACTTGTACCGGCATGGCCATGGTCTGTAGTGAGAGTGGGAATGAGAAGCTGGGGCAGAAGGGCCAAAAAGTGCTTGCATTCACAGCTTGCTGTCAAACTTTACCTTTAGTCTAAAGGATTGAAAGTAAGTTTTATTTTATTACAGAGTTTCTTGTTCTGCTGTGCACTTAAAAACTGGATAAAAATATCAATATATGAGAATGCACTGAAGCTGAAACATAGAAATAAGTGATTGATGAGTACGTGTCTATTATCAAAGAGTATGCTTTCTCACAAAATGTGAAAAGCTAATATCTGAACAGCTTTTCTCACAGGCATTTCCTCTTAATTCAGGAACTGGTTGCAGTGGTTGTATAGCTGCCACCTCTGCACAATTACATCAGTTGCTCAGCTGTAGTAAGTTCCTTAAAGTCTCTTGTTAGTGTTGCAAAGTACCTCATCCCTGCCACGCAACACTTGTTCATCTTGTGGTGGAGTCGCACAGATCCTTTGATGTCCTCTTTAAATTACAGTAACCCAAGAGATACTTAGTTCTGTTTTTAATTAACACCTTTGAGATTCTTGAGTCTCTTTTTTTTTTTTTTTTT
Organism: Ibidorhyncha struthersii; assembly: GCA_013398815.1. NCBI lineage: Eukaryota > Metazoa > Chordata > Aves > Charadriiformes > Charadriidae > Ibidorhyncha > Ibidorhyncha struthersii. The sequence continues at coordinate 522,277 of VZSZ01003995.1, forward strand.
TCTTCAAAATTCTCAAGCAATTGTAGAAGCAAGTGGATGGCCAGTGGGTCTGCCACCCTTCCAGACGTGTGCTATGTTGCATTCATACAACTTGCTTCTCCATCTCTGTGCTTGTGACTGTTGAATTGGAAAAGGGCAAAATCTTCCTGGCAAGACCTATGTGTCATAGTTGGTCCTGGTTGGCTCTGTGGCAGGACATGCTACGGGGTGATCATTTCTCTGTTACAGTGACCTCCATCTGGGAATGATTTACTGGGTGGTGTGCATTCCCGGTGCAGTGCCTAGAGGGGTGTGCAGGCAGGCTCCTGCCCTTCTGCCACCTGGGAAACAGCCTCAGGGACCTGTATGAAGTAGCAGAAACAGGCGCAGTCATCTCGCAGTGCAGCGTTCAGGGAGTGGCAAGAGGTTAGCAAGCACACTTCATGAGAATGGTGGGAGCTGTCAATAATTGGGTTCTTTGCCTTCTAATCACGTTAAAAGGGGAGAACAGCTTAGCTAGCTGTTTGGTACTTGATTGATACATGTTAACTGACATTTTTCAGAAAATGTTATCACTTGCACCGAAGTGTGTTTCTATTGTTTCTCTGCCTTGTAGCTGAAATAATGTTTTAATAGTTAAGGAACTACTCAACGACTTGTTGTCTTTCACACCCGAGATCATCAAACAGTTGCATTTCATGATGTGTGATTAATTATGAATAATTCAGAATTGTAGTTACTAGGTGGATGCCCTCTGCTTTTGTGCTGGAGTTTAAGATGAAAATAACAAAGCAAAGAGTTCACTTCCCCCTTTTCCTCTTGTTACTGAAAAGTCATTATTATGTGGCCATTTCAAAGGCACAATTAGGTAACTTATTAATATGACACCTGCATATTTCCAGTCCTGACAAAATTGTACCTAATTATTGTAAAAATAATCTCCCATTTCTCACAACTTGCTGTGAGGCTTCACTGCACTGGTTAGCAAAAAGGAGAGACAAGAACTGTGTGCGATTAATCCAATATATTCAGCAAATCAAAGCAGGGTGAATTGTCCCTAATCAAGCCAAACATGTTTGCAATTTAAATGACTGGTGCCTGCTTCAGCATCTTTCCCCAAGCACCTCGAGCTTCACAGAAAGCACGCTGCAACATCCAGGTTAAAACTTGGATTATCTCATTAACCCTCGTCTGGAGCATTAACCTCTTATCTCGCTAGTTAGCTGATGGTCTTTCTTTGCCAGGTTCCATACAAGGATTTTCTGAGCTCTTCAGGTTGGGTTTGGGTTTTGTTTTTTGGGATTTTTTTTCTCTTTTGGGAAAAAAGGAGCGAGGGGGAGGTTCAGCTCTCCAATTATAAAGTTCCTTTATCTGTTTCTATTGTCTTATGACCTGTGATTCTCTCCATCTGCATTTCATGACTGCGCTGTAATCATGCATAATCATATCTTTCAGCCTTCTCTGGTTAATTGCCAAGGAAGGTCTTAGTGAATTCTGCTTTTCAGTGCTGTTTAAGTTTGGATGAAAGAAGGTGGCAGTAACTTCCCACTTGATGAGAAGGTTCTGAACTTATTCAGTAATAGCCTTTTGAGAACAACACTACCTCTGACTGAGACCGAAATAGCTAGACATGTCACTAACTTTTTTTCTGTGCTGGCAGAACAGAAACAGACTTGCCCGGTGTTTCTTGTCCCTTGCCCTCTAACTATACTCTTGCTCACAGCCAGCAGCATCCCTGCCAGCTCCGACCTGTACAGCAATGTCTGCGATGTTTTGAAGAATCTCTCAGATAGTCGCTTACTGCTTAAATGTGTAACCTTTTTTCTTTTTTTCTTAACCACAAATTACAAATAGCTAAGCTACTGAATTGCTTGCCTAATGTCCTGCTGCTTTTGATTTTCTTTGTTTGCTCTCAAAGCATGCATTCTAATCCATGCACATCTCACTCTTGCATCATCTATTTCTTGTCGTACACCTTCCATTCCAAGTGAAAGTTCAAACAGGAAGATCTGAGCCAGGATGCTAAATCTGGAAGAGCTACTTGGTGAGTGACTTTAAAGGATGGTGAGTACCAGTGATGTGTGCTATTTGCAGTCTGAGCTCTTTACACAGAGGTTAGAGCATACTGAATAGCCGCCCTTTGCCTGTAATCCAGCTGCAGCCACAACAAAAATGCCTGGATGTGCGGCAAGTGAATGTAGGTGGGATCAGAGTATTAATTCATGTGGAAAAATCTCAAAGGAAATGGAAATAAAATAATAGTTGATACTGAAGTAGGAATTCTTCTTTGTCCAATTGAAGGAAATGCTGCAGCTAAAACTTCAAGTGCAGCTGATTTCTCCAAATTACAAATCAAGCAGTGAATTAGGTATTAAGATTATGACATTTTCTAAATGTCTAGGTCTTTCCGATTCTTAAAATCGATTAGTGAAGTTCAGATGTTCGTGGCCCCCTTGGCATGTTAATCCACACTTTCCTATTCTGATGCACAGCCAACCACTTCAGCATTTCTCTTTTTATCAGATTAACTTTGCTCTGTGGTGTCTGTCAATTTTTGGAGTGAGTAAACACAGGAAAATGCAGATAGTTGTATTGTATTTCATCTTAAATTAATCAATTTAAAAATAATACAGATTTTAACTCATCAGAAATTATGATTTATGACAGCTCAAATGGTGACTTCACTTTAAAACAAGTGGGATGGAATAGTTTAAAGAAACATCATGGGCTTTTTTAAGGTGCATTTTCTTTTCCATCTCTGAGGAGGCTGAAGTTCATCCTTTGGAATAAAAGGGTTTATATAATTTTTTATTCATATGGAAAGAAAATAACAACTTGAGAGCAATGCTAATTTCAAGTTACTAAAATGTAGAATAAGGAAAAATCTTTCCAAACTAAAGCTAAGAAGTTATGTACATTGCAAAGAGTAAGACTACATTATGGATCAGAGGTGAACATGTTACTGTGATATCCTGATAAAAGATGAAGTAGAAATTGGGACATATACCTGTCACTGTCATTGTGCTCACACTTCAGAGTACTCTGTCCAGCAATGAGCTGGGGTTATACTGCAGAGGAGAATAATGCAGAAATCCTGACGTGCTCTCAAATAAGTCTTACCAAGCTTTAGAAAAGTAGATATGAGCTTTTTGACAGGAAATCTAAATAATATATTCAGATATGTGTATATATACAGTAAATTATTCAGCCACTAGATGTCCTAATGCAGAGCTGCAAATCCAGCATGTGCACAAAAATTACAAGGCTGGGGCTCAAAATAGGTAGATGATCAGGTTTTAGCCTATGTATTCTCAATTCCCAGAATACTGCTGAAGAGCCTGTAAAACACAACTGAGAATGAAACTATTCACAGAAGGCTTATATGCGGGCTGCGGCTGACTGATTAATTGCCATCATACATGCATGTTATGTTTTAATACTGGTATAGCAGATGCTATGGCAACTTAGTCTGTTAGGGATTATTCCTAAGTACCATGTGGCTGCATCCAGTATTGTATCTTGCTGCTAAGTATTTTTGTTGTACTTGAGGTAGGCAGTCATATTACTTTGTAAGATTTTATGAAGTCTTATAAAGATACAGACCCAGTTCTAAAGGAAATGCACCCTTGAAGTCCCGATCTTATGGAGAGGATTGAGGGATGTTGCACAAGAGCAGAAGAAAGTGATAAAACTTTTCCCTGATAGATTTTTTTTTTTTTTTTTTTTGTTTTAAACTTCTGTGTTATAAGTTGTGGAAATGCAAGACCCTCATCTTGAAGTTACTCTCTCTGCCTGCAGAGTATCCCAGCCATCACAAGGCTGTCAGTGCACAGAACTGCCCACATGGTATGCGCGATGAAAACGGGTACTGCAAAACAAGCATTTCATGCTTGGGAAGAACTTTTGAGGCAGACCTTGTTGCAGAGATGGAGAAATGGTTGGACAGAACTAACTGGCGATAGACTATCATAAATTTGAGGGCAAAGGAGAAAGAACAGGCTGAATTTCAGCTGTGTTTCTGCATATTCATGATGTCTTGTGGAATGCTACACTCATCTGTTATCATTGTATATTTGGTGCACAAGAATGGCTTTGCTGGTCAGACTGGTTGTGGTTCATCCACCCTGTAACCTGTCTCTGAGAGGAGCACTAGGTGCTTAGACAAACCCAGTATAGCGTACTTTTCATGCCATTGATGTGTAGGCTCTTCCTGAAGTGGAGGTTGCTTAAACAGTATATTGGTTTTAATATTCACTGATGTGTTAATTGTCCATGAATTTGGCTAATTCCTTTTGAGTCCTGCTCTTGTGACCTCTGGGACTGCTTTATTAAATATGAATATATATTAAATATGAATATATTTATATAATATATATTATATATATATTAAATATTAATATATAGGACTGTGATAAAGATCTCCACAACTAAAAATATGTCAGGCTGGAGTAATGGTCTAGAGCACATCTGTATGGTACAGCAAATGCTCCTTTTACGTTTGGGCAAACCAAATATAGGCCCTGGTGTCAAATTGTGCTGGAAACTCAAAATCAGGCCATAACTGCTGTGAGCAAGTAGTATCTTGGATCACATTGTGGAAGATAGGGACCCTTAAAGACACCAATACCATCTCATACTTCCTGCGCAGCCTTGGACCGGGAACGTGTAGTAAGGCAGTTCTGTCCTTCAGGTGCTTCAGCAATTGCTTTATACCAGCATTTCTAGAACGAATGCATTGCTTGGGTTCTGCGTTAGGTGTGCAGTGGGGAGAAAAACAGTGATTTTCTTTCTCCTGACACATGCACACACACCTGGGTCTTCAGACCCAAAGAATACTATCTCAGTACATGGGAAGCATTGAGAGCTACCACAGGGTGAGTTTAATCCACTTCTACTTTTGCTATATGGAGAGGAGCAATAATTAATCATTTGAGTCCAGAATTCCTCATTTTCTTGCATTATGACAGCAGGGACCATTTCTTTAGTTTGATGCCATAAAATGAAACGCTCAATTCAGTGGAATGCACTTCGAGGTCAAAGGCTTGTCCCTACACTATTTCTGTATATAATCAGATTGTGGGCTTGTAGGCACTGCTGAATCAAGCGAGGTAGTGTCACAACTTTCTCACAACTACAGCTCTTCCAGGTGGGTTGGGTCGTTTTTCACATCCCATTTTGTTTAGGGTACTCTTGTGAGAGAAGGAGAGAGAAGGGGAAGGATAAATGCTGGAAACATGCTAAAAGCAAGTAGGATTTTTTTTTTTTATTGGTGTCTGTGTCACTACAACTACAAAGTGCTTCACATAATTTTATTACTTATTTGTTGTTACAGTTGGATATTCTTGCTTCCTACTGAATTATTTATCTATTGTACAGATGTGAATACTTGCATTAGAGCCAACTGGTACGTGTCTAATGCTCTCTGTGATATACACCAGTGGTTTAGATGCATTTATTCTCCTTTTATGATTACATATGTTAAGCATAGCAATGGTACATTCTGTCAGATTCCGGTGCCATCTCAGGTGTGTGTTTATATGCAAGAGCTGCAAAATGAAGCAGCTGCCTCTTCACCTGCTCCTGAGAGCATGTCAGCAGTGACCCTCCCTCAGCCTATTGGCTGACATACAGGTGATGTGAATTCTGATTTATTGCAAAGCACAGGTGGGTTACTCCAAGGTCATACATCAAAGAAGAAACAAAATGTAATCACCTGGCTGCAAATTTTTATGTTGCACTTGAGAAGAGATAGAGACTGAAAGCACCTTTGCATACTCAGCTGGAACATTCTGCTGAAAAGGTTGAAAGAGGTGATTTATTTTTTATTTTTTCTCCTCTTTGGGCTGTAGCTGTATGGCTTATTGAAAATTATTAGGATATTGACATATTCTAGCTAGAAAAATTTACTTCATAGTTGTAAAGTGCTGCGTGTTTAATAAGTACATGTGGTTGAAGACTGTAGAAATCTCTTTAGCGACCAGCTCAATGGCACGGTACGAGGTGGAAACTCAGACGCAGAGATGGGAAAAACACATGCTCAGAAGTATCTGTCGGGTGAGGTGGCAAAGCTGAAGCAGCAGTCTCTAGTCAAGACTTTTGGTTCTTCTGTCCCTCCCAGAGGCACTTTCCGGCTCTCTGGACATGTGGCTGCTGCGATCAAGGTATTCAAGAAAGTTGCTTTGGTTTTGTTTGTTTCTCTTTTTTTTTTTTTTTTTTCCTTTTTGTTTAGTATCTCTTTTTCAGCCGCTGCATCAAACTTTAGACTTTCAGTTTCTAGTAAATCTAGAATCCCAGGTGTGGAATATGGACTTTGTCAGAAAAGAAAAACTGCTTATTGTAAAGTTTAACCCTTGAAATGCTAGGGAAGAACAAATGGCTTCCTTGCAGCATTTTCAGCTTCCGCATTAATTTTTCTCCATTTTCCTCTGTTAATTCTCTTTGGCTGGATTCCTGTCTTCCATTCTGTCTCACACCCTGCTATCAAAGGTGGATTGTAGCTTTCCCTGTGACATTCCTCTTGTTAAATTGCTGTGTAAATAGCCTCCATTCATGGCAACGCAGTGGCACGTTGGAGGGCCATAGCGTATACTGAGCTTTGTTTCTGTAAGGTGCTGTACGTTATCAGTGTATGTTGGTGCTTAAAGGATGTGTAATTTCATCTGTAGCTGCATTTCACCAGCTCAGAAACTGCTGCTCCCCCCCTGAGATTTTATTTTTGTGGAATATTGTGCTTATTTATATTTCCAAGTGCACTGATTGAAGTTACCAGCTGTTGCCCTTTTTTCTACTTTTGCTCTCTTCTTCCCCATCATAATTGCATTATAAACTGAGAACTTGATATTTTTATCTAAAGCACCAAACACTGACTCATTGGCATAGGCAAAAATAGATAATCAGTTGGGCTTGAAGCAAAAGTAGCTGTATGTACGTACTAGAAAATGGAGCTATGTTGCTGACATATGAAGACTTTTTAAAGGGAGTTTGCTGGCTGCACTGGCATGTAAAAACTTTCCTGGGTAGCCTCACAATTCTGTTCCTCAGTGGTTTGGTGTTGAGGGTTTTTTTGTTAGGTTGTTGGGTTTTTTTTTCCTTTGAACCCATTGAATGTGGAGAATGACCTAAAAGGCTGTTGAAAAAAAATTTATTTTTCATGCATTCTCTGCTTTTGCAGCTCTGCCCTTCATTGTGAGCTGAAGTCTAGCAAACGCATGATGGGAAGGGAATAAGAGATCTTCTGATGTGATGTTCTCTGATATTGATTATTTTTTTTTCTCTTAAAATTCTGTTTACAAATTCCTTTTGCTTTAATTATTTGTTTCCTCCTGAAAACAGTACAAAGCTAGCCTGCAGGAGGACCAATTGACAAGCCTTGTTCTTAAGTATATGCCACTAATCCTACTGCATTTTTCAATAATTTATCAGTCAGGGATTTCAAAACATTTTGTAAGTAGTAACTGAGTCCCCTTAAAGCGTGCACAAATCTCAAGTTTAGACTTTGTGAAGCTGGGGTAGAGTAAAGCACGGATGGGGATAAACCCTGTATTCTGACTCCTGTGGTCTTGGCACCTGGGGAAAATGCAGTTCATTTCCAACAGAAAGGGAAATGGAGCACAAACACAGTATTTCAGGGGTATTTTGCACAGTGATGCAACATTGTAATATCTTGGCGAGCAATATACCACCTTTGACTTCCACAACAATAATTCTCTTACAGTCACAACGATACAAACGTGATCTGTTTGTTCGTGTCCGTGGTATTGTGGGAATCTCATGGTGAGATACATCACTACTCTCAAACCTCATTTTGTACCTCTTTCTGCTTCGGTACCGCAGTTTTTGTATCCCACTGGAAGCACAGACTCACCACATTTCACTGTGTCTTTTTTTCCTTTCCTCTGGTCCCTGTGGTAGAGAAGACTGCACAAATCCCCAACACCTCGTGCGCCGGCCACAGAGTTTGTTCTTCAGACTGAAAGTTACTCCTCTCAAACTTATCTTTTCTTCAAGTGGTACCTTTGCTTTCCAATTTCTTATTGATCAAATCTATTCAGAATAGAACAGGAGCAATTTCACTTGAGCAAACTGGTGCTTTTTCGGCTTTATCATTTGCTTGGCAGCGTGTCATGCGTCCTTCTCAGGTGTGTCATAAAAATACACGCAATTAGGTGGGGGGAAGGGAGAGGGAAACAGTGACGCTCCTGGCAAGAAAAGGAATTTTTGATCACAGAACGATGCAATATTAATAAAGATGGCACGAAATGTGTTTGCTGTGGGTGTGGGGGAGGGCTGGGGTAGTATTTCCTCATGGTCTTGGTAACAGTAGTACTTTTTTTTTTT